>CM062815.1:660759246-661359246 GCA_031772625.1 Pinus tabuliformis
TAAATAAGAATACTTACAATGTTGTTTGTGTGATTTCTTCACACAACTATGTTGATTCTTCATTTGTGTCATACTTGACCTTTGAGAGACGATATCTAATATTTCACGTGTATTGGACAATGTTACAAAAACATAAACAGTGCCTACATTCGAAACCAAACATATGTCTCATACTCTGCCCATCACCTCATATGGTTCACCAAAGTTAATCATATTATAATATAGATAGATATGTACACCAACATCGGTTTCACTATTTATAACATGCCATGTAAAACTTGTTTTATTTATTTATTGTGCATTCTTATATTCTTAAATAACCTTGAATGTACCTGGTGGACCACTTGCTTTACTTTTATGATGTTTCTCAGTTCGGGTGTGTTCAGCAGTATCCATAATGTGTTCAACTACAACTTTAGATGATGTAATCATTGCCCTTGGTCCAAAAACATTCACAGAAATCTTTTTTGATATCATCTTCCTAATATATATATATATATAGAGAGAGAGAGAGAGAGAGAGATTAAAAAAACACATATCTTAATTAAACGTTTTTTTTTTTTTAATTTAACAACATAATTTTTTTTTAAAACAATAAAAATTGAAGAAAAGAATTTACCTATATAAAATAAAATTATATATATATATATATATAATACAAATTATTTTTTTTTCAAAATTGATTTTTTTTAATTTAAAACAAATTTAATTTTAAAAATTTTTAAATATAAATTAATTATATTTAATAAAAAAATAATATAAACTATATATATATATATATATTTTAAAAAAAATAGTTTTTAATAACATTATTTTTTTTTTTAATTTTAATTTTGGGGTAAAAGAACTGTGGGCGGGCTTGCTTGAGCCCAACAAGCCCGCTCGCCGGCCTCAAACCCCCAATTTCTTTTTAAATAACTTTAATATATATATATATATATATATATATATATATATATATATATATATATGACAAAAATAATTGTATTTTCTTAATTAAATTTAAAAAACAATATATATATATATATATATATATATATATATATATAATATGGTTTAAAGAAAATGTTTTAAAACAAAATTAATTTAAAACAAATCCTACAAAAGCCCTAAAAATTATAGTTTTTCTCTCTTTTTTTCATCTTCTTTGCTATAAAAATATTAAAAAATAAAGTTTTTCATGTGGTTTTTTCCGTAAAATATGATATTACAAAAAAAAAAAAATTTTAAAAAAAAAAAAAGCAGTAAAAGAATATTAATTTTGGAGCATAAAAACCATAAAAGAACATATTTTCCCCAAATTCCTCTTTAAATGATCAAAATAGAAGGAAAACTAACTTTTGAAATGCGAAAAACTCTTGTTCAATGTGTTATCGATGTCAATGAGCTCCTCTGCAAAATTTCTCCAAATGTTTTAACAAAACCCATAAGACTTGATGTGATGTGACAAATAGAAACAATGAATATTATTATATAACGAAGATTGTGGGATAGCTTTAGCATTTCTCGAATGTAGGATTAAAATAAAATTAAGAAAATTACTATATAGTTAATATTATAAGTCTAGATTGACTTTTATTCAATTTTAGCTAAAAAATAAAATATAAATTATAAAAATTAATTTAGTTACGTAGTCAATGTTAAATAATTTAAATAAAAAAATTATTTTAATTTCGAAGGAATGCATTAAAGGAACATTTTTGTGGATATTTTGAATAGAAATTAGGGTTAAATTTTTTAAGACCAAACGTTTAGTAAAATGTTTTCAAATGCATTTTAGACGAAAATTTTGGAGGGAAATATTTCAAACAAAAATTTTGGAGGGAAAATTTTCGACAAAAAATCTTTTGGGGGGGGGATTTTCAATCTTTAAGCTATAAATTGTCATTGGGAGAGAGTGAATTTGTATCATCCAAGATCTTTTGTTTAAGAGTCACGGATTCTCCTAATAGTGAATTTTTTCTTTCTTCAGCATCAACATCTTCGTCATGCAAAAACTCTATTCATATTAATGAATATAACATGAATTTGTTCACTATGAATAGAGAGTCAAATTTTTCACTTGGTCCTAATACTAAGGATGATAAGAGCAGCATTGATGAAGGGCAACAAAAAAAAAAATTGTAAATTGAGAGTCAATTTTTCACCTAGTCCTAATCTTAAGGATTATGAAAGCACCATTGATGAAGGGCATGATGAAGAATTTCTAGAGTCAGAATTTCCACTTAGTCCTAATCCTAAGGATTATGAGAACACCACTGATGAAGGGGGCGATTAAGAATTTCCAAAGTCAAATTTTCCATTTTGTCTTAATCCTAATGATTATGAGAGCACCATTAATGAAGGGGGGGATGAAGAATTTCCAAAGTCAAATTTTCCACTTAGTTCTAATCCTAAAGATTGTGAGACCACCACTAAGGAAGGGGAGGAGGAGAGGGAAGAATTTCTAGTAAATAGAGATTCAAACCTTCCACTTAGTCCTAAGCCTAAGGATTATGAGAGCACCACTGAGTAAGGGGAGGGTGAGGATGAAGAATTTCTAATAAATAGATATTCAAAGTTTCCACTTAGTCCTAATCCTAAGGATTATGAGAGTAGCATTGATGAAGGGGAAGATGAATAATTTCCATTAAATAGAGATTCAATGTTTCCACTTAGTCCTAATCCTAAGGATTATGATACAACCACTGATGAAGTGGAGGATGAAGAATTTCTTGAAAATGATAGTTTGACTATAAATAGAGAGTCATATTTTCCACTTAGTCATAATCCTAGGGATTATGAGAGTAGTTATGAAGGGGAGAATGAAGAATTTCTTGCAAATGATAATTTTAGAGGCATAGATGTGAATAATTCATTTTCTCTAAGTGAGTGATTCAAAGGCACTCATGGTGATGAAGAATTGAATCCTCCAGGTGAAGATTTCAAAAGCATGGATGAAGATGGTGAAGAAATTTTGTCTGAGTCAGGATTTCAAAAGCACAAATGATGGTGGTGAATAATTTTCTTCAAGTGAGGATGGTAATGAATATTTTCCAAGAAATGATGGTGATGAATTTCTTAACTATGTTCAAAATGATCATAGTGAGGATAATATTCCTCCTAATGATGATGAAAATGCTTCTACAGAGGATAATGAAATGATGGAGACGTTGCAAGAAAATATTGTATCTAGGAGTAGGAGTAGACCTTTTCATATCAATCCAAAATATTCCAGTTATACAAGGCTTAGGACATAATATCTCACAAGAAGAAGTTCTATCGGTGATCTGATTTCAAGTGAATGTTGTCGAAAGGATTGCTTGAAACATATGGATTCCAAATTTGATTTGGAGAAAAGGCAAAGATATTTGTCAATGAATAAAAGCATGCAAAATTCATATTTAGTGGGTTGAATGCAATCTACACTAGAAAGTTATGATTATCATATTGGGAATGTATTTCTCTATAGAAAGGCTTTCAAAATGTTGCATTCAATTGGTAATTTTCGTTTGTCAAGAATCCAAGAAATACTGGAAAGATATCCCACATTTTATTCAGAAGTATGTTATAGACGAGAGGTTGGGCCATTAGTGAATACTGCAATGTCATGGATGAAAGATTTCTTTTCAAAACACGGATAGTGTATGCCAAATAAAGACACAATACATATTCCAGATAATTTCTCAAGATGAGAAATCTACATCTTATACAAAGAATATGAAGAAGGTGTTGAAGGAGATGGTAATTTTATTACATATTCATATTTTACAAGGATATGTAAGAATAAATTCAACAATGTTCGTATTCCTAAGAAGACAAAGATGGGGGTTTGTAGTACATGTGCTTCTCTTAAATAAAAAAGGGATAAATGCCCAGGGACAGTAAGAGGTATGCATTCATAACATTATTTTTTAAAATTGGATAGTTATCAACTATGAAAATATATTTATTAATAGGTATATTTTATTTTATGTGCAAATTCCATTGTCAAAGCACTTCAAGAGCATCATGATCAGCAAACAAGTGAAAGGAAAAAATTGTATAAACATTGAAATAAGTGTTATGATAATCCAAATAAATATTTGGGTTTGATAATTGATGGTATGGACCAAAAGAAAACACTTATGCCACATTTTGTCTGCACACCAAAAAATTTACAGGAGGAAAATTTTATTCAGTTTCACTTGGTTGGTTGTATGGTCTTTAATGGGAAGATGTTTCCAAGGGTTTACTTCACAGCTCCAAATATTCATAATGATGCAAATATGACCATAACTATAATCCATGATGTGGTTTCTCATTGGTCTGGTATTCTTCCTGGATTTTTGTATCTGCAATTAGACAGCACAAGTCGTGAAAAAAAAATTCAAGTTCTTTTTGGATATCTAAACATTCTTTTTGAATTGGGAATTTTTAAAAAGGTAAAGGTTGGTTTCCTTCTTGTTGGGAATACTTATGACATATTGGTAAGATGTTCAGTCATTTTTCAGTAACATTGAGGAGGAAAGATGTTGGGAGTCTTCATCCATCTTGTTAAAGATAAATCACCTGACTCTAAAAAACCCTAAAATTGTAATTGTTTTTAACCATACCATTAAATTAAATTGAGCTTAGAGGTATCCAAGGGAAGCCTAATAAAGTAATATGCTCGAATAACGTGAAATATTTGATAAAAAAGGTATGTCAAGGAGTAAATGCAAATTATGTTCAATATACATTTAAACATCTATATCCTCTACTTCATTGAATCTCCAAAAAGTTATCACCAATAATTCCAAGTTATTTGAAGATATGCCTAAGGGTCTTCCACCTACTCAAGATCATTACCATGTTATATATTTGTAACCTTGAAGTGTACCACATAACATTCAGCCTTACAGGTATCCATATGCACAGAAGAGAGAGATTCAACCTATGTTTCAGGATATTAGATTTTGGCATCATTCAACGTAGTGAGAGTGCTATCTCTTTACAAATGGTGATGTTTATAAAAATTATGGTTCATGGCATAACATGTCCAAATTATAAATAGCTCAACAAAATGACAATCAAAGATAAGTATCATATTCCTGTCATCCATGAATTATTAGAAAAATTGCATCGAGATATATTATTTACAAAGTTTGATCTTTGTTATGGACATCATCGAATTAGAATGAGGCACGAAGACACTCCCAAAACATCCTTTAGAAGACATAAAGGTCATTATGAGTTTTTGGTTATTCCATTTGGACATATAAATTCACCTTCAATATTTCAAAGCTAGATGAATTCTATTTTCAAACCCTTCCTTAGAAATTTTATGTTGATAACGTCTTTAATCACACTATTGGAAGAGAAACAACTATATGCAAAACCTTCCAAGTGTGCATTAATGGTTCAAGAAGTGGAATGTCTAGGTCATATTGTATCCCATGAGGATTTCAAAGTGGATCCTAACAAAATCAAATCTACGAGGGAGTAGTCAATCCCCCATACTTTTAAGAAACTCAGAGGATTCTTAGGATCAAAAGTATATTACCACAACTTTGTCAAACATTATGATCAAATAAAAACACCTAGACTAACAAAATTATTGAAGAACGAAGCATTTTATTGGACTAAAGAAGCAACCAAAACTATTGAAAAACTTAAAGAGACTATGTGTACAACTCCTATCATGGTGACACCTGACTTCACAAAAGCATTGATTGTGGAGTGTGATGCCTTATGCCATGGCATTGGTGCGATTTTGATGCAAGAAGGAAGGCTCCTTACCTTTGAAACTAGAAAACTGAAAGGAAGGAACTTACTCATACCCATATAGGAAAAATAAATGTTCGTCATACTACATGCACTTAATAAATGGAATCCATAGCAAATAGGAAGACACTTCAAAGTAAAAATATATCATGATAGTTTGAAATACTTCTTGAAATAAATACTATCTTCAGAAGAGAAACAAAAATGGGTTACAAAGGAGTTGTCTTATGACTTTGAAATTATCTATAAAAATGGAAAACAAAATATTATGGGAGATGCACTATTAAGGAAAGGGGAAGACACAAAGGGTTTACAATGCACTATTTCCATTCCACAATCTAACTAGGTGGAAGAAGCAAGGATAAAATGGAACAAATATGATAAGGTATGCAAGATCATTCAACAACTACAGGAAAACCTTGATTCAATAGAAAAAAATATGTGCAAGAATGATTTGTTGTGGTATCAAGATCACTTATACTTATGTAACAAATTCTCAACTCAAACAAAAGGTCATTTTGGAAATACACACTTCTCCTTTAGGAGGACATTCACGGTTCTTAAATGCATACCATAGGATCAAGAAATATTTATGGGAAGGTATTAAAGTAGATGTGCAAAAGTTTGTAGTTGAATATGTGGTTTTCCAACAAAAGAATGGAGAGACAATCAAGACCCCATGGCTCCTTCAGCCATTTTCCATACCAAGTCTATGTGGCAAAAAGTTTTAATGGATTTTATTACAGGTTTACCCAAATCTAAATGATGGGTGTCATTATGTTAGTGGTAGATCGAATGACAAAGTATGCCCATTTTTTAACTCTTTCTCATCATTTTAAAGAAATTACAGAGGAAAACACATTTATGGAAACAGTCCAAGAGCTACATGGAATACCAAAGATTATTTTCAGTGACAAAGACCCAATTTTCAATAGAAATTTTTGGACTAAATTATTTTCTTGTTTTTGTACTCAATTGGCTCACATCTCATCTTACCATTCCCAATCAGATGGGAAAACTGATTTTGTGAATAAATGTTTTGAAGGATATCTACTTTTCTTTTCATTTGATAAATAAACACAATATGGTTTCCCTTGGGAGAATGGTGGTACAACACATCCTTCTATAATTCATAAAAAATGTCACTATTTTATGGCACTTTATGTATATCATCATCCATCCATCATATCATCCTTGAAAGGGACTATCAAGGCTCAAGTAGTAGAGGACCACATACAACACCAACATAAGGTTCTCAAATTATTTAAGGGCAACTTGGTTATAGAAAAAAATAAGATGAAGCAATAAACATATCAACATCATCATGAAAAGGGAATTTGAAATGGGGGATTGGGTATATGTGAGAATACAATTATATAAACAAATGTCTCTTAGGAAACAAAAGAAGGACAATAAATTAACACCAAGGTATTATGGCCCCTAATAAGGTGTTGTAGAGGATTGGAAGTACGACTTACAAATTGGAGTTCCCTCCGTCTTCACTCACTTAAAGAAGGTAACCAAGGACAATATCCCAATCCAAAGTATTTTACCAAAGGTTAATGAAGAAGGGAAAATCATACTAGAACCAAAAGCAATCCTAGAAATAAAGATAAAGTGCTTGAGAAATCAAGTAATTACTGAGTCCCTCATCAAATGGAATAACCTACCTGTTGTCACTTTTTCTAGCACCCGTAGCACAAGTGCTTCAGGAGATATAGAAATATTCCTAGTGACAACCTCTGGGTTGATTGTAGACCAGTGCCTAAGACATCTTAGATAGAGGAGTGCATTTGAGATTATTTGAGGGATTATGTTTCACTCCAATTATCACGTAGTTTTGAAAGATAATAAAAGGGGGGCTTGGTTCAATAATCTTTCATCAAGGTTAACTCAAGCAGATACATGGATCCAAATACAGGGGGTGAATCGGGTTGATCTCAAGGAGGAATGTCTTGTTCTGATGCCCGACACACAACAATGAGTAGCTTAATATTGAAGTTGTAGTAAAGGTGAAGAGGAGGAGAGAAAGGATGGAAATAGATCCATAGGGCTGTAAACAAGACAGAATCCTAAGAAGCAATGTTTTGGCAGAAGGATGGAAGGCAGAAGATATGGAATGAAGGGAATTGTGGAGCAAAAATTAAGTCCCAAGATATATACATCATGAATACATTTGTTACTAATTAGCATATGTAAATCTATGCTCATACAGGTACTGTAGGCTATCGAATAGCACAAGTAATCTGGGCTCATATAGTTATTGTAGGCTATCAAATAACACAAGTAAATCTATAATAACCACATGTATTGTTACTACTTAGCAGCATACATATAACCATGAGAGAATGACACCGGCAACTTCATTGCACAATTTCAGTAGAAGATAAACATACATGAAATGAGATTTACGTAGGGGAAAACATATTGCTTACAGCCATGATTGGAATCACCAAAGAGTTTCATTAATCCTCAGAATGAATCCAATATACAATTCCATTACATTTAGCCATACATCGCACGAGTCCCTCATGAACAGGCAATTAGAACTAAAGTGGAATCAAAAAATTTGGACCGCTGCATGTGCAGAATTACGGAACCTGTATTAAGTGTTTCTTCCCCTATTTATAACGAGAAGGAGGGGGCTTTGAATCAACAGTTACCAAATATCTCATCCAAGGACCAACTGTCAGATTGATTATCTGTCTCGGGCTACAATAGTCCTGAAAATGATTCTAAAGGATTTGATTCCTTTATTGAAAATACCTAGAAATTACAAATATAAACATAAATAAGAACAACTGAAATATGACTCAAGAAAATATCCTCTATCATTCTTGTGAAGGCCCTTTCTCAGGCCACATCTCTACCACAATGTGCCCCTCTAGCTACTCAGTCGGTTCATGTCACTTTCGCCTTAACATCTTGACTTCTCCACTCTCTGGAGTTGGTAGCGATCAACTGTGTTTTATTGTCACAGAGCAAGAGTGGATATTGTCCTAATAGTACTTCATATTATGACTGAGTGGAGCTCCATGCTAAACCATTAAGTCTTCTTGAGTCCCATACCTCCATTTACTCCCTGAAGATGTGCAAGTAAAGCAGTCTTAGCCTTAAGGTTCTAGGGGATTTAGACTCATGTCAAGGGCCATGACCAGGGTATTAGCCTTAAGGTTCTAGGGGATTTAGACTCCTGTCGAGGCTATCATTCCTTTGTAAACTATTCTCCACCCCTGGTTCGTGAAGTCCTTCTTGAGCATGCGCTAGCCCACATATCAGAGATCCTCAGTCAGCATTTTCAAATCGGGGATTTAACTTGGAGTGATGCAACATTTCAATTTCGTCGATCGTCGATCACCCTCTACACTTAGCCCTTGGTTTCTTTGGCTCTTTGTGTGACTTCGGGCCAGCCCTTGTATTGGATCCCCTTTATCAGTGGATCGCAATCGGAGGTTTTACTTTATGTAACAACATGCCTCAACCTGCAAATGTCAATTTGCGATCTACAATGTGACATCATCCTTTGCCATGTATCACCCTATGAGTGGTGACACGTGTCGCCCTGTTTTTGACCCCTATGACCCCTCAAAGCAATGAATCCACATGACATGTATCTGTCATACTACCACGCCATGCTGACATCAGCTTCCCCATGTCCCTTATCGGGATCAATCATGTGCTGCCACACGTCGTTTATGAGGACCAATCTCTTCTCACCATTTGTCCCTTATCAGAACCAATCTTACATTGCCACACGTCCCATTGGAGGAGATAGAAGAGGCCCAGTCCTGCTCTAGTTTTACGTTGAAATCCTTTTTTAGCCTACATTAGGCCCTCCCCGGCACTTTAACACTGAAGGCACAATCTCAGTGCTTTAACACTATCAGCGTTCGCTGATCACAACTTTGATAAGGTTGACACTTTGAATACTTCGATCGTCGATTTCCAATATGGTATGGACCCAACAACTGCCGATATGATGATATCTCTCTAGACCTCCGATGTGTGGTACCCCCGATACATCGGGACTTCTGATTTGCTGGATCGCCAATATGATGATATCTCTCTAGACCTGCAATGTGTGGGACCCCAGATATGTCGGGACTTCCGATTTGTAGAATTGTCGATATGTCAGGACCTGGGATTTTACACTTAGGCATTTTCTCCTTGTTTTCTTATTTTCAAAGGGAAACTTCAATCTTCTCTAGCTTTTTATTCCAGAGTCCATTATGGCACTTCCACATACTGTTGGAAAGCGTATTCCGAGAACTATCCAATGGAGAGGGTCCAATTTAGCTTTTAGGGATTCTATGGCTTACAATATGGCATCATACTTCACTGCTCTTTTGCACTTTGGGAAACTGAAAACACATTTTGCAGTGAGTGACAACATTGGCTCCAACTAGGGACAGTGCCTCGCTAGTAAGGTGCTAAGAACCTGTAGACCACTAGCCTTCACCATTGGGCATGGAGTCAAAAATATAATGAATCTATACAACCAAAAATAATTCATGGGACTGTATTTGTTGGGAGTTCTTTCCTCATAAAACTGAAATAAAGAATTACAAATTCTAACAACTGGAAATTAAATGCTCAGCTAGTGAGCTTATTTATATACAAGTCCTACTTATGTATAGGGCATAAATTCACCTAAGTGAGGTCAACCCTCCAATGACACCAACCCAACATCAGAGTACTGGACCTTATGCCTCCATGTTGCTAAAATTTAAAAATCAAAACAAGCATGCACCATGAAAAGTATTCAAACAAAAAACCTAATACATGCTCCAAAAATAACCTCTATTGTTGACCAAAGAATGTGCTCATGTAATCAAATACAGGGTAACTGAACCGACCAGAAGAATTTGCAGCTTCCTTATTTTCATGAAAAGTATGTTGACCAATATCTTCTTGGTCAAGGCAGCCACAAATATTTTTCAGCTCCTCAGCTTCATATTTTTCAAGAAAATCTTGTTGCTGATCATTTGCTACCCATTTGTCAACAGGCCAACCCTCTTGGAAATTTGCAATAGAGTCTTCAGTTTCTGAACTGTAAGAGTCATAGACTGGAGGGTCTACTGAGAATTCCTGGTAGGAACCTTTCTGCAATAGGTAATCACAGACACTACTTGGTCCTTCAACTTTAGGCTCTTCTTGAAAAATTTGTTGTTGGAAGCTTGCTCCCCACTTGCTAGTAAACAACTCCCTTTGAACCTCTGCAACCATCTCATCCTCCTCTGAATAATATGAATCATAAATCAAAGGAGGTTCTTGAACTTGTTCTCCAAGTGAAGGATGTGCATTGTAAACTGGAGCCTCTTTATTAACCTCCTGGTGGGCCTCCTCTTCTTGTGCAACTTCCCATGACTGGGATTGTTGTGGCTCTGCATCACTTGACTCTCCATCAGAGTCATATACATCATAAGAAGGAGAATCATTGAATTCAGCTGAATAAGATATATGAGGGTTTATTTGCAGCTCGATGATGTTTCCTTCTTTGCTTTCTTGGTCATTGGGTGATGCTTCTTGATGCGAGTAGATGTTTTCTTGGAGCGGAGCTCCACAAACATCTTCAACAAGGTCATTAACCTCAGGAATATTTTCAACATTAAAATATGCACAAAAATCTTCACACAAAGCATCTAGTGGATATAATATTTTGTAAAAATCATTGAATGTCATGTGAAAACTCTTTAAGGAAGATATGCTGCCATGAGGTATTGTTTTGTACCAAATTCCAAAGAGTACATGAACAATTTCATTTGTGCATCTTCAAAAATAATAACCTGTTGCTCCATGCATTCATAAAAATCTTTGAGGTGTTGGTCAGGCCTTCTATCTGTGTTCCCACTGAATCTAGGCAAATAGGTATTCCATTCCTTAAATGAAGGGACATGATTGGGATAACCAACAATAGAAGAAAAATATAACGGGGCAAATTTGTTGGATAGGAATGCAGGAATGGCCATTTTGAAAACCCCTTTAGGTGAGTGAGATCAAGTTCAAAGGTAGGGGAAATTTTTAGTTGTTTAGCATTAGAGTGAGTATGAGGATGCTTGAAAGCCAAGATTATCAAATAGAGATATGGACAGTGGAGTCGCCAGGATGTTTAGATAAAAATATGGACAGTGGAGTTGCTAAGGTGAGATATCTTCAACCCACACTTCCCTTGCTCACCTGACAGATGGAATGTAAATACTTGTTGTACCAAGGGAAAAATATTCTAATCCATTCCCCAGCAATAGTGCCAAAAATATTTTGTCACTTTTTCTAACACCCGTAGCACAAGTGCTTCAGGAGATATAGAAAGCTTCCTAGAGACAGCCTTTGGGTTGATTGTAGATCAATGCCTCGCACATCTTAGATAGAGGAGTGCATTTGAGATTATCTGAGGGATTATGTTGCACTCCAAATGTCACGTAGTTTTGAAATATAATAAAAGGGGGGCTTGGTTCAATAAAATTTCATAAAGGTGAACTCAAGTAGATACATGGATTCAAATACAGGGGGTGAATCGAGCTGATCTCAAGGAGGAATGTCTTGTTTTGATGCCTGACACACAACAATGAGCAACTTTATATTGAAGTTGTAGTAAAGGTGAAGAGGAGGAGAGAAAGGAGGGAAATAGATGCATAAGGTTGTAAACAAGACAAAATCCTAAGTAGCAATGTTCTGGAAGAAGGATGGAAGGCAGAAGAGATGGAATGAAGGTAATTGCTGAGCGAAAATTAAGGTCCCAAAATCTATACCTCATGAATACATTTGTTACTAATTAGCATATGTAAATATGTGCTCATACAGGTACTGTAGGCTATCAAATAACACAAGTAAATTTGGGCTCATAAAGGTACTGTAGGCTATTGAATAACACAAGTAAATTTGTAATAACCACAGGTATTGTTACTACTTAGTAGCATACATATAACCATGAGAGAATGAGATTGGCAACTTCATTACACAATTTCAGTAGAAGAGAAACATACATGAAACGAGATTTACGGAGGGGAAAACATACTGCTTACAACCATGATTGGAATCACCAAATAGTTTCATTAATCCTCAGAATGAGTCCAATATACTAGTCCATTAAATTTAGCCATACATCGCATGAGTCCCTCATGAACAGGCAATTAGAACCAAAGTGGAATCATAGAATTTGGACCACTACAGGTGTAGAATTTCGGAACCTGTATTAAGTGTTTCTTCCCCCTATTTATACTGAGAAGGAGGGGGCTTTGAATCAACAGTTACAAAATATCTTAGCCAAGGGCTAGCTATTTGATTGACTAGCTATCTCGGCCTGCGATAGTTCTGCTGCCCAAAATGATTCTAAAGGATTTGATTCCTTTCTTGAAAATACCTAGAAATTACAAAAATAAACATAAATAAGCAAAACTGAAAGATGACTGAGGAAAATATCCTTTTGTCATTCCTGTGAAGGCCCTTTCTCAGGCTGCATCTCTGCCACAATGTGACCCTCTAGCTACTCAGTAGGTTCACATCACTTTCGCCTTAACTGCCTGACTTCTCCATTCTCTAGAGTTGGTAGTGATCAACTATGTTTTCTTGTCACGGAGCAGAGTGGAGATTGTCCTAGCAATCCTTCATAATATGACTGAGTAGAGATCCATACTGATCCATTAAGTCTTCCTGATTCCCATACCTCCATTTACTCTCTGAATACATGCAAGTGAAGCAATCAAATTCATTCCTGTGGCTATTGTTGTCCTAGGTTTCTTGTTACAGAGGCTTCCACAGGATCAACCCATATCGATTTCCCACTGATCCATGCCTGCATTCAATGCCTTAGCTGCCGACCCATATGCCTTCAAAGCTCTATACCATACTATCATAACATCATTGCATCGAGACTTTTAATCTTAAAAACATTATAAAAGAGTGAGCTCTGATGTCCCTTGGCCCCCTATGGTTTAGTGCCTTATTGCAGTTCTCATCATATGACCGAGGGGCATGACCAGGGGCTTAGCCTTAAGGTGCTAGGGGCTTTAGACTCCTGTTGAGGCTATAATTACTTTGTAAAATATTCTCTACCCCTGGTTTGTGAAGTCCTTCTTGACCGTGTGCTAGCCCACATGTCAGAGCTCCTTAGTCGGCATTTTCAAATCAAGGATTTAACTTGGAGTGATGTGACATTTTAATTTATCGATCATCAATCACCCTCTATGCTTAGCCCTTGGTTTCTTTGGCTCTTTATGTGACTATGGGCCAGCCCCTTTATCGGTGGATCACAATCGGAGGTTGTACTTTGTGTAACAACATGCCTCAATCTGCAAACCCTGATTTGCGATATTCGATGTGACATCATCCTCTGCCATGTGTCACCTTGTGAGTGGTGACATGTGTCACCCTGTTTTCGCCTCCTATGACCCCTCAAAGTGTTGAATCCACATGCCATGTGTCTGTCGTACTACCACGTCATGCTAACATCATCTCCCCCATGTCCCTTATCGAGACTAATCATGTGCTGCCACATGTCATTTATCGGAACCAATCTCTGCTCACCATGTGTCCCTTATCAGAACCAATCTTACGTTGCCATGCATCCCATTGGAGGAGAGAGAAGAGGCCCGGTCCTACTTTGGTTTTACATTGAAATCCTTTGTTAACCTGCATTAGGCCCTCCCCGCCACTTTAACACTGAAGGCACAATCTTGACACTTTAACACTATCAGCGTTCGTTGATCACAACTTTGTTAAGGTTCACACTTTGAAAGCATCGATCGTCGATTGCCAATATGGCATGGACCCACTGACTGCTAATATGCCAATGTCGCTCTAGACCTCCAATGTGTGGGACCCCCGATATGTTGAGACTTCCAATTTGTTGGATCGCCGATATGCGAGGACCCGAGATTTTACACTTAGGCATTTTCTCCTTGTTTCCTGATTTTCGAAGGGAAACTTCAATCTGCTCTAGCTTTTGATTTTTGATTCCATTCTAGGACTTCCACCTACCATTGAAAAGATTATTCCGAGCACTATCCAATGGAGAGGATCTGATTTAGCTTTGAGGGCTTTTGTGGCTTGGAAGATGGCTTCATATTTCACTGCTCTTTTGCACTTTGGGCAACTGAAAACACATTTTGCAGTGAGTGACAACACTACTAATGGAAGAAGTGACATGGGAATATGAGTTATTCATGTTGAAACACTCGCAAATAGTCAAGTTTTAAGGACACCACTTTTTTGAAGGGGAAGGGCATGTTAAGCCCTATATAAGTCACATATTAACCCTAGAACCCCCCATTAAGCCCTAGATATTTTGTGATTACATTTATATTGTTATATATGTTGCAACCTTTGATGGTCCCATTTTATTATAATTGTACCTTTTGTCTCCTGTATAAATACTAAGGAGACTTAGTCTTAGGATCATCAAATCTTGTCTTATACATTATATTCATTGTAAAATGAAGTTTCTCCCTCGAAGATGACTATAATTATTACTCTTATCATTTTTATGGTGCAAGGTTCGTAAAAAAGCCACACTTGGATTGAGTTCCATTCACACCATGAACTAGCTTTGATGGAGCATAAAAAAATTATATAAACACCAAACCATGGGAAAGCATTTAACAAGAAAAGTGAAAGTGATGCTATGATACAAAAGTTTTTCTAGAGCTCCAGTAGCCTTTTAAGCATTGGATTTTCTATGGTTGCCACTTTGAGTAAGTTATCCACTATTGGAGAAGCTTCAAAGATTCTTGACATTGAGAGAGAATCTTCATAGCGAAACAAAAGAACCTTCCTTAAGGGCACTGGAAAAATCTTATCTACTAACTCCATCCTCTTTTCTGTCTCACTCAAAGACCTTCAAGGCTTTGTTCTATTGACAATTAAAGAAAAGTTTTCTTGCCACCATATTGCCTATTGTCTTTTGTTTTTGTTCATTTCTTTTCCATTGACATATTACTCCATCTACTTTTTATTCCACAAACTATTTCTTATTTCACAATAACCTTAATACTTTTTATTATACTATAGTAGTATATATTCACTCACAATAAAGTTGATTTGAAACCACCATTTAGCTAAACATCTCCATCAAAGATGATGCTCTTACCTCTTTTAAAATTTTCCTAACAAATGAAAAAATAGAAGCAAAGATGTTAAAGTAAACAACCTTTTAATCACCATAAATAATAATAGCAAAGATGTTAAAGTAAACAACCTTTTAATGGCCATAAATAATAATCGCTATATCATAAGTTTTGTAACTTAAAATTTGGAATTTATAATGATATACAAAAGAAGCTCCATTTTAGTCACAATGCTACTTCTTAACCTTTTTTTTTAAATGAAGAATATGTTTATGTTGTTGAAGCATCCTAAAATATTTAGGATTTATGACTAATCAAATTGGTCTATGTTAAATATGTATTCAACTTGATTACGTTTGACCTTATAAACTCATGTAAAAAACTATGTATCTAATTAAAGTGTAGCCAATGTGTATAATGAATAATAATATCAAATCATAGCAATGTGTTTAATGAAGAATAACCTCAAACCTTCACAATGTTTTTTTTGAATTGTAATCGAAACTAGAGTACATCACAACTTATTCATCTAGACACACAACACATATATTTAGGGGTAGAGAGTTCATCCTCACGAAAAGCTAATTGTGACATAATTATAAGGTTGTAGACACACAACACATAGATTTAGGGGTAGAGAGTTCATCCTCATGAAAAGCTAATTGTGACATAATTACAAGGCCGTGAATAGCAATAGCTATAGGAAACCAAAATTCATGTAGTTTACCATAGTGACCAACAATAGCTAAAGACACAATACCTAAGCTTATTTTCAAGTGTTTGACATCATGAAAACATAATAGAGACCATGCAGCAGGACAATTAGTGACCATGACCAAGTTGTTAGGGACATAATCCATAAACATCCCTGTAATCACCCACTTCTCCCACTGGAGATAGTCCAAGTGCAAACCAGAGCCTCAAACCAGTCCCTCCCAGCATCCACCAGTAGAAATGCACCTCCCAACAAAAAAACATCGCACAACAGATAGTAGAAGACACAGACCATGATTGAGACATTTTAAGAGGCATAACCTGAGTATCCATAGCAAACAACTTCCCACAAGTACAAGTACATCATAACTTATCCATCTAGACATACAACACATAGACTTGGGGGTAGAGAGTTCATCGATGCGAAAATCTAATTGTGACATAGTTACAAGGCTATGAATAGCAATAGCTAAAGGAAACCACAATTCATGCAATTTACCATAGTGACCAATAACAATTAAAGACGCAATACCTAAGCATATATTCAAGTGTTTGACATCATGAAAGCTTAATAGAAACCATGCAGCAAGACTATTAGAGACCATGACCAAGTTGTCAAGGACAAAATCCATAAACATCCCTGCAATCACCCACTTCTCTCAACGAAGACAGTCAAAGTGCAAACCAGAACCTCGAACCACTCCCTCCCAGCATCCACCAATACAAATGCACTCGCCAACATAAAACATCGTATAACAGATAGTAGAAGACACAAACCATAATCAAGACATTATAAGAGGCATAACCTATTTATCCATAGCAAACAACTACCCACAAGTGCTAGTACTATCATTGGGGCAAGAAATACATTCTCCCTAGAGACAAGTGCTCAACACCAACTAAGCCAACTGAACTATCATGCACCATGTCCCCTCCAAAACTAGACAACCATAATGGCCCCTTTGATGGCACTCGAACAAAACCATCAAAACATCAACAAAAAACATAAGATTCCAAAAGCTAATCCTAGTCTCAAGGGATATCAACCCAGTCCTATGCACTATCCACTAGAGGGTCAATTGGATCCCTAAGAGGATCAATCAAGTTGCTAGAGGTAAAGTATGAAACCCAAAAAGCTCTCCGCCCTCAACAGTATGGAATCAACATTGTTAAGACAAGCGAATATTTATCAACATTCGTTTAACATCTTCCAACCTAGAAAATAAATTATATTATTCTACCTGCTTGTCCTTAAAGATGAGTTGTAGTAATGTATCCATTTGCTGGTGCAACAAGAGCGAGTACAGAAAATGCAACTTTTTCTTTCGGAATTTGTGAGGGTCTGGGACCTTATTCATTTTTGCAGTTGACTCTAGAAGCTCAAAGTCTGTATGATCCTCGGTTTCTTTGGCCTCCATAAGCAGAATTTCCCTTCTAACTTCAAGAGGCACTGTGTCAAAGAAGGTGTCCACATAATCGAACGCAACATGCTTGGTTCGCTTAACTCCCATATTTCCAAAACCACCCCTTATGTTAGGCAATCATTGGCGAGGGGTCATAATGACAAGAAAACAAACAATATATTTGCAAAATCCACGTCCAAAAAAAGATGAGGTGGGGCGGACAATAGGTCCTTGCAATCCAGATCTCAAAACCACTATATCGTCTCCCCAACGCCACTCCGAAGAACCAAGCTCCAGGAAATAAGCTAATTCAGGGAAAACCAAAGACAGTTAGTCCCATAGTCTGCAGAACAAAAGCAAATCATGATAGAATCCTGAACCCAAATACAGAAGACAAACATAGCTTCTCCCCACAACACATAAATGGTCACACAATAGGAAAACAAGTCGAAGAGAAAAGGGTATCTAAACCAAAGAAGACGAAGAAAGACTATGCAAAAGTGGACTAAATTAACATGCAAGGAAACGAAATAGACACCATCAGCCCAAGAACCATACAACAAGTAATTATGAACCAAAGAAATAGAAATACAACCCTATGAAAGTCCAAAAAAATCAAATAACAAATTGTACCAAACCCGATTGAGACAAAATACAAAAGTAAATTAAACCAAACCCTAATTATCATAATAAAAAACAAGAGTTAAAACACAAGACATAATACCTCTCTAGAATTTTGCAATGCCTCCCGACCACACCGAGGTAAAGAACTTGACTCGAAAGCCTAAAAGAATACAGACTCCATTGCCTGCCAATCATTCACCACTAGCAACAAGATCAAGTTCAACGAGGGGATGGAGGATGAATACCCCACCTCGTCTCCATGCTCACAAACGACTAACCTCTGCCACCCCAAGACATCTAAAACGCCAAAAGCGGAAAAACATTCCCCAACATCATTCAACCTCCATTTACTAAAGAATAAAAAGACACTTGGAGAAGGAGCTCCTTACACGGAAGACCCATTAATGCGCATGGTTAACACCCATCGAGAAATCCTTCACAATCATTTACCACATTTCTGAGACACTAATCATTTACCACATTTCTGAGACACTAATCATTTCCATCAATTCCATATTAAGTAGACCAAATGAAACGCGTACTAGTTTGGTACGTGTAAGCCACATGTTAATGTTGTAAGAGTAATTATTATAGGTCCCAATTATGGGTAAGGTTACCCATCCTCTTTCTCGAAATTGGGGGTTGAATATCTTTTAACCATAGGTAACTCCGTAAAGAAGGTAATTTACTTATTGTAGATTGAAATAAAGGGCTTCCTCTAATAATTCTTAATTTAATGATGAGAACCATAACGAGAGAGAGAACCACTTAGTTACCAACATATTGTTTTTCACTGCGAAATACTTTTGAAGAGCAAACATTTGGTTGTTTCATTTATGAAAGATAGGGATTATTATTGGGAGAAAATTTATAAGAAAGAATAAAAACAACTCCCAATAAAACTTAACTATTTCGATTGGGTGATAAAATCCAAAAATCATTGAAATAAGTGGTAGGTGGAGTAAACCAAGAATGAATATAGATACACATATTATTTTTTATACTCTATATTAAAAAAAAAAATGAGAAAAAATGAGTCTATGAGAGATGTTATGATATAGCATTATATTTAAAAATAATAAAATAATATTTACATTAACAAGTTAAAAAATAATAATAACAAAAAAAATTAATGTTTGCCATAAATAAAATAATTCAATTTTCACTTTAATTTTACATCAAGTTAATATAAACAAATAAAATAATTGAAAAAAGATAAAAATAGTATGATGGAGATACGTAATTCTTTGACTACTTAATACAAAGTTGATATATGACATTTAAAAGTAATATTATTGATATTACATTATGTGTAATTCATTGTATTTTCACTTGACTTGTAATATTTAAACCAAAAATACATTAAGAATAAAAATAGTTTAATGTTAGTCATAAAAAAAAAAATTTAATATCAACTTTATATAGAAAAAAAGAAGAGTAATTTAGTTTAAAATTTTCCTTATATTTTTACTTCTTTTTTTTTAACTGAAACGGTTGTGATTTTTATTTATTGCAAAAGGGATGGTGGGTCTTTGCCGTAGCGACCCCTATTACATGGCTATTTTCCTTTTTTGCAGCCTTTAAGATATTACAATTTCACAATTTTTGGGAGAGTCTTTCCCCATTTACAGTTAAGCTCCCTTTCCTGAGAGTGCATCCAATGTTCGCCATCTGATCCGCTTCGCTGTTGGAGTTTCTGAGAATGTGGTAGAGCTTGTATGAGTTGAAGTCTTGTAATACTCTCTTCAGTCTGTCCATAATTTTGTTGAGACCAACGTTGTTGAAGAGTTCCCCTTTGATTAAATTTTTTATTATAATTTATGAGTCTCCGAAGACTTGGAGATCTTTGACACCTTTCTCCCTTGCAATAAGACAAGCTTTGAGTAACCCAAGGATCTCAGCTTGATTGTTAGTTTTCAGGCCAAGTCCCCATGCAAATGAATCTCTTTTTGTCCCATCCGTGGAATAGATGACCCCACCAGCACCTGCAACTCTGGGGTTTGCTTTGGATGACCCATCAAAGAATATGGAAGTTAATTTTTGGGCCCTCCACCATTTCTGGAAGATGTCATCTGGTTCTCTTTTTCGCCAGTCCGGTTTAGCTTTCAGGGGAGGCAGTAGATACTTTCGAGAATGTGGCTCTAAGGCCAGCCACCTCTTTTCTTCTGGCGTGAGTAGAGGATCATCTTTGTAGTAATGTTGTTGGGTCGTTTCCAAGAGTAGAGACTTTGCTTTTGCTGCAACTTGAAGCGGGGAATGCTGTATGTCTTTGAAAATCTGTTGGTTACAAGCCAGCCAAAGCTGCCAACAAACATATTTTGGTATCGCTATCCATACCTTGCGCCAAAAAGACTTGGGAGGGATACGCTGAGGGTAGCAGGCAATCCATGTAGCAATGAAGTCCGGGACAGAAGTCTGAGGAGGTATAGAGATCTGAAAATCTTGCAGGATGAGTCCCCACACCTCTTTGGCGAAGAGGCACTCCAAAAATAGATGCTGGCAGTTTCAAGATTACTTCTGCATAGTATGCATCTATGAGGCCCTTCGATCTTCCTCTTTATGAGATTGTCTCCTGTTAAAAGTTTGTTGTGCGCTAAAGTCCAGAAGAAAAAAATTATTTTTGGAAGTGCCAGCAGCTCCCAAACCTGTTTCCAAAATGTGGGCAGATGATTGCTGTTCTTCGATCCTTGAAGCGCTCTATAGCCTTCAGCTGAAGTATAGATCCCTATCTGCCCCCATCCCCAACTGTCCCTCATGGTTCTGTTGATCGGCGTGACTTCTTCGAACAACTCTTCCAGATATTTCTGTTGGTCAGTTAAATGCGCAGGGGCTCCGTGAAAGTCCCAACCTGCCCATTCACCGCGTCTGTCCCAAATTGACAAGTCATAAGACAAGCTTTGAGTAACCCAAGGATCTCAGCTTGATTGTTAGTTTTCAAGCCAAGTCCCCATGCAAATGAATCTCTTTTTGTCCCATCCGTGGAATAGATGACCCCACCAGCACCTGCAACTCCGGGGTTTGCTTTGGATGCCCCGTCAAAGAATATGGAAGTTAATTTTTGGGCCCTCCACCATTTCTGGAAGATGTCATCTGGTTCTCTTTTTCGCCAGTCCGGTTTAGCGTTCAGGGGAGGCAGTAGATACTTTCGAGAATGTGGCTCTAAGGCCAGCCACCTCTTTTCTTCTGGCGTGAGCAGAGGATCATCTTTGTAGTAATGTTGTTGGGTCGTTTCCAAGAGTAGAGACTTTGCTTTTGCTGCAACTTGAAGTGGGGAATGCTGTATGTCTTTGAAAATCTGTTGGTTACAAGCCAGCCAAAGCTGCCAGCAAACATATTTTGGTATCGCTATCCAGACCTTGCGCCAAAAAGACTTGGGAGGGATACGCTGAGGGTAGCAGGCAATCCATGTAGCAATGAAGTCTGGGACAGAAGTCTGAGGAGGTATAGAGATCTGAAAATCTTGCAGGATGAGTCCCCACACCTCTTTGGCGAATAGGCACTCCAAAAATAGATGATGACAGTTTCAAGATTACTTCTGCATAGTACGCATCTATGAGGCCCATCGATCTTCCTCTTTACGAGACTGTCTCCTGTTAAAAGTTTGTTGTGCGCTAAAGTCCAGAAGAAAAAAATTATTTTTGGAAGTGCCAGCGGCTCCCAAACCTGTTTCCAAAATGTGGACAGATGATTGCGGTTCTTCGATCCTTGAAGCGCTCTATAGCCTTCAGCTGAAGTATAGATACCTGTCTGCCCCCATCCCCAACTGTCCCTCATGGTTGTGTTGATCGGCGTGGCTTCTTCGAACAACTCTTCCAGATATTTCTGTTGGTCAGTTAAATGTGCAGGGGCTCCATGAAAGTCCCAACCTGCCCATTCACCGCGTCTGTCCCAAATTGACAAGTCATAAGACAAGCTTTGAGTAACCCAAGGATCTCAGCTTGATTGTTAGTTTTCAGGCCAAGTCCCCATGCAAATGAATCTCTTTTTGTCCCATCCGTGGAATAGATGACCCCACCAGCACCTGCAACTCCGGGGTTTGCTTTGGATGCCCCGTCAAAGAATATGGAAGTTAATTTTTGGGCCCTCCACCATTTCTAGAAGATGTCATCTGGTTCTCTTTTTCGCCAGTCCGGTTTAGCTTTCAGGGGAGGCAGTAGATACTTTCGAGAATGTGGCTCTAAGGCCAGCCACCTCTTTTCTTCTGGCGTGAGCAGAGGATCATCTTTGTAGTAATGTTGTTGGGTCGTTTCCAAGAGTAGAGACTTTGCTTTTGCTGCAACTTGAAGCGGGGAATGTTGTATGTCTTTGAAAATCTATTGGTTACAAGCCAGCCAAAGCTGCCAGCAAACATATTTTGGTATCGCTATCCATACCTTGCGCCAAAAAGACTTGGGAGGGATACGCTGAGGGTAGCAGGCAATCCATGTAGCAATGAAGTCCGGGACAGAAGTCTGAGGAGGTATAGAGATCTGAAAATCTTGCAGGATGAGTCCCCACACGTCTTTGGCGAAGAGGCACTCCAAAAATAGATGCTGGCAGTTTCAAGATTACTTCTGCATAGTACGCATCTATGAGGCCCTTCGATCTTCCTCTTTACAAGATTGTCTCCTGTTAAAAGTTTGTTGTGCGCTAAAGTCCAGAAGAAAAAAATTATTTTTGGAAGTGCCAGCATCTCCCAAACCTGTTTCCAAAATGTGGGCGGATGATTGTTGTTCTTTGATCCTTGAAGCGCTCTATAGCCTTCAGCTGAAGTATAGATACCTGTCTGCTCCCATCCCCAACTATCCCTCATGGTTCTGTTAATCGGCGTGGCTTCTTCGAACAACTCTTCCAGATAATTTTGTTGGTCAGTTAAATGCACAGGGGCTCCGTGAAAGTCCCAACCTGCCCATTCACCGCGTCTGTCCCAAATTGACAAGTCATAAACGCTGTTTATGTCTGCTCTTTCTAACCATTCCCTGAGCTCTGCGATTTCCTCATTCTCAGCTAAAGGTTCACTCCCCATTATGCGATCTTTCCACAGGTGTGTGCGCTTGCCATTTCCAGGGATTCTGTACAAGTGATGCTTGAAAAAATTGCTACTTTTGCAGCAGAGCCTCCAGACCTACGTGCATGAAATTGTGTTGTCTAGTTGCATTGTCCTGAGGGTGGCTTTGTCTGCGTATTTGGACCGTAGAGTGATGCTGACGGGGTGAGAAGGGTCGTGGATCATTTTCCACAGTAGCTTGCCTCCCAACGCTGTGTTGACTAGGGAAGGGTCGCGAATTTGCAGTCCGCCCTCAGTGATCGGTCTCTTGACCAAGTCCCAGTTTACAAGATGCATTTTTTTTCGTTGCCTTTCCCTCCTTGCCATAAGAAGTCCCTGAGGAGTGAAGAGATCTGTTCCATTACATATTTAGGAGCCAAGAGGAAAGCTGCTTGATAAATAGGTAGGGCTGACAGCTGGGATTTGATTAGAATGGTTTTTCCACCTTTTGTTAACCAGTGACCTCCCAAAGCTTTGATTTTAGATTTGATTTTACTGATGATGTCAGTCCAAAGGGACCTCTTGTTCACGCCTGAGGTTATTGGAAGTCCAAGATACATGAACCTGTCCCATTGTGCATGCCCTTTGAACCCTAAGATCTTCGCGATGTTATTGATCTCCTGTTGATCTGTATTCCAGCTGAAGATTTCACTTTTACTCTCATTGACAAGAGCGCCAGATACCCTGCAATAACTTCTCAGGACATTGTCAAAGGCTTTCGCTATTATGGAGGAAGCACCACCCAGGAAAAGGGAGTCGTCCGCAAAGAGAGCATGATTCAAGGGGGCTGATCCATGGGAAGGTTTGAGACCCGGGAGGGAGCCAGCATTTATTTCGGTTGATAGTTTTCTGCTAAGGGAGTCCGCCATGAGGATGTACAGAAAGGGAGAGAGGGGGCATCCCTGCCGAATGCCTCTCCGAGCTTGGAAAAAATTAGTTGGGCGACCATTGATAAGGGGAGCGATCCACGAGGAATCAATACATGCTTTTATGAGCTGAACAAATTGCTGAGAGAAGCCAAAAGACTGCAAAACTTTGCAAAGGAACAAGCGATTAACTCTATCGAATGCATTTGCCATATCAAGTTTAATCAACATACCTTTCTCCCCTCGCTGTTTGCTTGTATGGATGGTCTCCTGCACCTGAATGACGTTGTCCAAAATGTACCTGCCTTCCACAAATCCGCCTTGTGAGCTGGAGATCAATCTTTTGAGCAGAGGCTTGATTCGATTAGCTAAGAGCTTGGCTATAATTTTGTAAGAAGCATTGCACAGCGAAATAGGCCTAAATCTTGCAAAGGATTCAGGGTTGGTTTCTTTGGGGATTAGGGCTAAATAGGTGGAGTTGGTTCCTCCTCCTATCTTAGCTTTTTTCATGAAGCCTCTTATCATTTTAAGGAGATCCACTTTTATAACTTCCCAGCAAGCTTTATAAAAATGGATTGTGAATCCATCAGGCCCTAGGGCCTTATCAGCTTCCATGGACTAGATTACATTGATGATCTCCTCCTCTGAGATGGGTCTGCAGAGAGCTATGTTATCTTCAACGTTAACAAGAAGAGGGATTTTGGTGAGGAAGTCGGTTGTTTCCTCATCGCTACCTTGGGTTCCATCATTGAATAAGTTCCTGAAATGATTTTCAGCAGCGTCTTTAACCTGGTTGAATCCTTTGCAAACTTGGCCCTCCGTGGTTTTGATTTCAGCTATATAGTTCCGGGACAGCCTAGCTCTGTATTGTCGATGGAAAAAGGAGGTGTTCTGGTCCCCAGCCTTTAACCAAAGACTTCTGGATTTTAGCCTCCAATGTTCTTCTTCAGCTCGGAAGGATTGGTATGTGGATCATTGAGCTTTAACTTCCTTATCCAGTAGTTCTGATGTAATGACTTTATTTTCCATATTTGTTTGCAAGGAGTGCAACATCTGGATTGCCTCTTTTCTTTGATTGGTTGGAGTGGGATCTAGCTTTTTGATCCAATCCTTCAGAACTTGTTTTGTGGCCTTCAGCTTTTGTTCCCATATATAGCTGGAGGATCCTGAGAAGGGTTTAGCCCAGGCAGCTTTCACAGTTTCCATGAATCCCTCTTTCTCAAACCAAAGCGGGCTGAAGCGAAAGGGGATGGGCCCCAGATCTTCTTCATCTTCCAATAGGAGCTGAATTGGTTTATGATCTGAGGTTAATTTAGGCAAAAATTTTGTAATGATGATTTTTTTGTTCATCATGAGGGCGCTTTGGACCAGGAACCTGTCCAGGCGAGCAGCAATATGTTCCGACCCAGCTCGATTATTTGACCAAGTGTATCTCCCACGGATTGGGTTGAAGTCTAGAAGGTCCCAGCTCTGGGAGAGCTCCTCCACAAATGCCAGCATGGGGTCTCTGTTACCTGATCCGCCCCTTTTCTCTTTTGGATTCAACACTATGTTAAGGTCTCCTGCTAAGATAATGTTACTTGGGGAATGCTGCTCTAGAAAAATTGAAAGTGAATTCCAACATTCTCTTTTCTCAGAATAGTTTACAGGGACATACATATTGAAAAGAGAAATGTTCAACTTACTAGCTTTGTGCTTGAGATCTGTAAAGATCCAATGCTGGGTTTCTTTAAAATTTTGAAGCTGGAAGATGTTGTCTGACCAAAGAGTATCCAGGCCTCCAGAGGTGCCCCTCGCACTGATTGCCTTGCCTGTGTTTTTTTTCCACTTTGACTTACTGATATCTAGAAGTGCTTGCCCTTCAATCTTGGTCTCTTGGAGCATGACGATATCTGAGGGTTCTGTTTTGAGTAGATCCTTGATTGCTTCTAGTTTAGAGGGGTTCCCTAGTCCTCTGCAATTCCAAGAGACGAACTTCATTATTTACTGAGAGGAGGATTGGGACCTCCCTTCGAAGGTCTTGGTCTGGTATTTCGTACGATGGACATTTCTATTGTGGCTTGACTTCCTTGAGTTTTGAGTCTCTCTGCCTCTTCTTCTCTCATTTCTTTTCGGGATTTCCTTCCAACTCTTTTAAAGGGGCACTCATAGGTTTCATCCTCCGATGAACCTGAGCTTTCTATTGCTTTTTTCCTTGTAACTTCTGCATATGAGGGGTTGGATGGGCTGCCTTGGGTAACTTCAACCTGAACTGCTTTCTCTCCTTCTTTGCTTGGAGGGGTGCTTTCTTCCTGCACCCGATTTTCCTGCTCTGGGGCTATAGGGTCGATCTGAGTGCTTGCTGTCCCTTTTGTGTTTTCTTCGCCTTCCTGAGTGGGCTTAGAACTGCTTGGGATCCCTGTTGTGTTTCCTTTGCCGGAACCTTTTTTTGGAAGAGTTTTTTTTCTGGACTAGGGTCCATTGATCCCCATTTTGTTTGTCTGGTTGCTCTTCTGCCCTTTTCTTGCAGTGCTTGGTGAAATGTCCATGCCCATGACAGTGTCTACATTTGAAGGGTAATTGTTCGTAGTCCAGTTCCTGGATATGCGTCCATCCAGCGACAATGAGCTTGATTGCTTTCGGTAACCCCTCCTCTAGGTCAACTTCAACACATATGCGAGCACAAGAGTACTGATCTTTTCTTGCAACTTTGTCTATATATTTACCGAGCGCATTTCCGATGTTCTCTAAGAATTTTTGGTTCTAGCAATGGAGCGGCAGATGGGGTAGTCTCACCCAGACCGGAACAGAAGATGGGACGTCTTGGGAAGGGTGAAAATCTGGGGACCATTTGTTCAAATACAATCCCTGCGGTCCCATGAAATATGGGCCATTTCTTAATATTAAACTTCTGTCTTCTGTGCTTTCAAAAACAAAGACAAAGAATCCTTTACCTACAAAGTAGCTTTTGACACCTTCTTTGATTAGGGGGTTCCAGTTTCTTTGAGTCCAGTCTTCTACTGATTTAGGAGAGGGCCAGAGGCCCGTGAACTGCCCAATGAGGCCTCTCTCTGCCAGGTTCAGAGCTACCTTGCACGTCTCTTCTTCAGGAAGGGCCACTGAAGGGATCTTTTCCATCTTCTTGATGAACTTCTGTTGAGTCGCCGATGGTGCTCGTTTTGGGGCTGCTTCGATCATTTCTTTAAAAGCTATCACCTCTGGAGGCGGATTGGAGAAGCCCCCTGAAGAATCCATCGTGAGGGCACCTTAGTGTTGTGCGCAGGGGTGTAGCAGCCACGAGGGCGCATGGAGGAACACCCAACAGTCTGCAGATGGAGAATACACTGCCCTTCGGAGCAGCCAAAGGGTTGAATCGGCCTGCGGCCTCATTGAAAGCGAGCCAGAGGCGGCTAGGTCAAGCTCCCGCAGCGCAACAACGTATTTTTATAAGGTTTATTTTTACTTTTCATTATGAAGGCGATGTGTAATTTATTCCTTTCTTAGTATGTAGTAGATATGTAATATTTAAAAATTATTAATAATGAAAAAAAAGTTTAATGTGAGTTATAAATCAAATATCTCAATAAGTATGTTGACTAAAATATTTTAGCATCAAACCAACATAGATTCATCTTAACTCTAGATCTATCAAACTCTGAAAATATTTTCATCTTAACTCCCTATATACCAAGATATGTGAGGAATCAAATCTCTAGAAATTTATAGCAACTTTATATAGAAAATTAAAATAAAGTAATTTAGATTAAAATTTTCCTTATATTTTTACTTTTTATTGTGAGAGAGAAGTGTAGTTGATATGTAACATTTAAAAATATTAATTTAATGTGGGTTATAAATCAAATATTTCAATATGCATGTTGAGTAAAATATTTTAGCGTCAAACGAGCATAGATTCATCTTAAGTCTAGATCTACCAAGATCTGATAGGAATCAAATCTCTAGAGGTGCATACATTTTCTCAAATGTTGTACCCAAAAATAGGTTTGGTAGATCCACAGTGAAGATGGATCTATGTTGGTAAGCAAGACATTATAAATACCAGCCTAGATGCCCCATAGGGATCAAATTAATATTTTCAAATATTACAACTTTGACATGGAAATATTTATGTTTTTAAATATTCTAATAAATTCATAGTATACGCTTTTTCCTTTTTAAGATTTGTTTTATAAATATTTAATTAAAAGATTTTGGAGTAGGATTTTCGATACTTTGTGCTGAATTAATTTTTTTCTTTCATTTAAGAAATGGTATTGGGTAAAGATGTTTAAAATTTTACCCAATTTCGAATTTTAATGTGGTAAAAAAATTTGTTGAAGGTAAATTTATGATCCATTCAAATTCAATGTAAATGGTAAAGGAACTATTAAAACCAAGAGTAAAACAAACTCACTTAATTATTGTGTTAATCAATTTTTACTTGTTTATTTATATGGTTATTTAGATTTTGTTTAGATCAACATTAATCAAAATTATTTTTATTATTTATTTATTGGAGACGTGACATACTTACATATCACCATTATACTAGGTTGTAAAATGTATCTTTAAGCACAACAAATATTACTAAATTAAACATTAATTAAAAAGATTAAATCATGAAAAAAACATATCCTTTTAACCTAGTAGATGAAATAAAATCATTTATATTATTTAAATTTTCTTTATTTCCTAATTAATTTGCAAAATGCTATTTCATATGTAAATAATAATAAAACATTTACAATAAAAAATATATAATATAACATATAAAATTCAATATAAATTTTAAAATTATATAACTAAAACATGGTATATATATATATATATATATATACTCTTAGTGTACTTAATTATTAGTACAAGTATGTGCTAATTAGAAATTGAATTTCAAACCCAAACCGAAATAGTCAAATATAAATATATATATTTCCATAAGTACAGTTTTGTACTAATTAAAGATTAAATTTCAAACCTAAACAAAACTAAGTAAATATATATATATATATGTTCTCCTTTTATTCACATATACATACATATATATCAACTTAAAATAATTGTATATACCAACTTAAAATATTTAATTATTATATTTGGAGTACAAATATGTGCTAATTAGAAACGGAATTTCAAACCCTAACAAAAAAAAGTCAAATATGAATATATATTTCCATAAGTTATTTGTACTAAATAGAAACTGAATTTCAAACCCAAACAAAAAAAAGTGTCAAATATGATTATATATATTTCCATAAGTACAATTTTGTACTCATTAAAAATTAAATTTCAAACTTAAAACAAACTAGGTCAAAAATAAGTATATATTTATAATACTCTCCTTTCGATTATTTATTTTACATCAAAGGTTGTATTCTTACATATCTAAATGATAGAATATTTTTTGTTTTATATGAATGTTTTAATCTTTTATGAAAAATGACAATTTGTGGTTTTTTTCTCAAATAAAAACACTTTGTATGCATGATTAATACCAAGAATAGGCAATCTGAAGTGTTACAAATTTAGGGTTTTGTCAGAGCAGTCCCTTCTGAAACTTCTTTCTGGCTGGTCGTAGCTGGCCAGATCATCGACTTCTCCTCGACGGTCCACTTCAACTCTCCCCATCCAGGTGCAGCGAGGGATTTCTCCATGAGCGACCCCTCACTCAAGCCAGAGGGGCCTCCATCCTTCAAGGGTGTCGTCAACTAAACACCCTTTGTTCAGGGCTCCAAGCCTTCAACAAGAGTAGCTACCTCATCCTCGACGACCGCGGAAACCCCAACTATGGGCACTCAATGGCAGGCAAGGGGGGAAAAAGTTGATGTCTTCCTAAAGCAGTCGCGAACCCTAAATTCGTGATCCCCAACAACCAGCTGGAGAAAGCACAACAATATATGAAGGATCATGCTAAGATTTGCAAGTTTTTGGGCATTTGGCCTAGGGAAGAAGACATCTTCATGTGGGTCCAGAACAAATGGGCTCCTCAGGGACAAATCGAACTCGCCTTAGAGCCAAGGGGTTTTTTACAGTTATTTTTGAAGACTTGGAGAATAGGAAACACATATTTGAGAATAGGTCATACTTTATGGGCAGTGCGGGACTGTTCTTGAGATATTGTGACGAATCCTACAACCTGGACAAAGAAGAATTTTGAGCCGCACAAGTCTAGGTTAGTCTCTACTCTCTACCAGATGATTTCTCGGAGTCGGACATCCTGGAAGGTATAGGAAATGTCATTAGGAAATTCGTAAAAGTCTCGGAAATAACCAAGAGATGTAGACATGTAGCATTTGTCTGCATCTGCGTGCACATGAATATATCGAAACCACTTCCTGAATCCACATATGTGATATACCACGATTCAATATGGACTCAGCCCCTTGACTACAAACATGTTACATTCAAGTTTCGACGATGTCATGAGTACAAACATTTGTTTATGGATTTCCCTCTAACTATCCCTAAAGAAGCCCACCAAGCAACCCAACAACGACATGAGGATGAGTTCCAACAAGGAGGAGGAAGGATATCTCAGCTAAGTCGTGCTCAGCAAGGTCCCCACCCTGCATGGCCCCCTCAACCAACGTCTCCCTAGAAAAAATCTAAAGCCACGCCCTAACCATAAGGAAAATCCCATCCCTTGGGGGATGAAAACCCTTTTGCACTACTAGAGACCAATTATCAAGAGATGGATCAGCCATTGGAAACCCAACCCCTAACTCAATAACTGCACCAAGCCATGGAGGTTGATAAACTTCTTCCCCTCCAAGTGGACAAAATGGCCTCTAAAAAAAATATGTTGGAATCCATAGAAAATGATCGAAAATTGAAGGAAATCTTGAGCTAGACTAGCAAAGTCTTGGAGACAGAAGAAAAACACAATAGACTAGGACCAAAAGAGTAGAAAATGCTAGATATCTTTAAAATCTGGATCAAAGCCTACATCAAAGACATCCCTACAAACTAGCTGACTCACTTTGGCCATATCTACAACTAGTGGAGCGCTAGATCTGGCAAGCATGAACCAGATCTGAAATCGGAAGGAAAGGAGAGCAGTGTTTTAGCCCTTACTATCCTAGACCCAGGTGCCCCATAGAAGGGAAATAAGGGCCAGAATACGACGAAGGAAGTAATAAGGGAAGCTGGAGAACTCCTACTCAATTCAAGGAAGATGGGACAATTGATGGATTACTTTCCCAGATCTATCCCTCCTTCTCAATGAAGATCATCTCCTAGAATATTTGAGGCTTAAACAAAAAAGATAAGCTTTGATATCTTAAATAAAACATAACTAAGTACAATCCAGATATAGTGCTCCTACAAGAGACCAAGATAATGGACAACAAAATACTAGAGGTCAGTTAATGTTGTTGAAAGAATAGCAAGGTAATGATGATAGAATCTATAGGGTCGATCGGGGGAATTGCAATCCTATGGGACCCAAAAAAAGTTCTCTTCAACGACTAGATCGACACCCTCTTTTCCCTTTTAGGATCCTTCAAGATTTTCGTCACCGTTGCATGGATCAGTTTGATTGTGATGTATGGACCCTCCTTTCCCTAGGACTAGGATTTATTCCTTATGCTTCTACGAGCCCTTGGCCATTCTTGGGCATTCCCTAAGTGGATCATTGGGGGAGACTTCAACATGATCAGGAACCTAGAGGAAAATTGTGGCGATATTCATAGATTGGACCCTTCATCCATGGCCTTCAGTGAGATGATTGAGGATTTGCATCTAGCGGATTTCATCACTAAAAATGGACTCCATACATGGAATAACTGATGCAGAGGACTTCACTAGGTGGCTAGTCACCTTGATCGATTTCTCCTATCTAAAAACATCATGATGAAATATCAGGCTATAGAAGTAGATATCCTCCCTTCTATGGGATCGGATCACTAGCCCATATGCCTCACCTTGACTTCTTATTCCATCCCCAAAGAGAAATGCTTCCTCTTTGAAAGCTTCTAGCTACGACACCCAGGCTTTGTGGATAAACTGGAGGACTAGTGGAAAACTTTAGAGGTGCCTCTTGGCAACTGCATGTAGATATTTCAAAGGAAACTCAAGGCCTTAAATCAATGGGTAAAAGTTTGGACTCGAGAGGATTTTGGAGACATTTTTTCCTAGAAACACAAACTTGAAGAGTGGTTAGAGGCTATTCAAATGTAGGTAGGTTACGATGGCCACTCCAGGGAATTAGCTACTGAAGAAGGTCGTCTAATATTGGATTTGGAGGAACAAAGAATCCAGGAAGAAGTTGTGTGGTGTCATAAATCTCACATACAATGGCTGAGGTAGGGAGAGATGAACTCAAAGTTTTTCCACCACTCCATGATCAATTGTTGACACCACAACTACATCACCTGAGGATGCCTTCTTGGAATGACAAGAAGATATTGAGCGAGAACTGATATCCTTTTACTCCTCGCTTATGCGTGACAAAGGGCATGACAAATCTAAAGATATAGCGAAGTTAACTCGACACATTCCCTTGTTGGTAACTCCAGTGCAGAATGAGGCCTTTCTTAGCCCAATCTCCTATGCAGAAGTGGAAGCGGTGGTTAAAGCCTTGCCCTCAAATAAAGCCCTAGTGCCCGATAGCTTTACTGCAAACTTCTTCAAAGTTTGTTGATCTTTTCTTCGGTTGGAAATCATGGAAATAGTGAAGGAATCTTGCTGGCTCAAAAAGGTATGGTCTAGTCTTAATTCCACCTTCGTTACGTTAATTCCTAATCTCAATAGGCCAAATATCCAAGTGGATTTTGACCCATTTCCCTTTTCAATGTGATTTATAAGATTCTTTCTTCCATTCTAGTTACACGCCTTGAGCCCATCCTTCACCATATCATTAGCCGGGAACAATCGGGCTTCGTATAAGGGCGAAAAATTTTACATGGTATAGTCACAACTCATGAAAGTAGTCACTCCCTTAAGAGCCACAAGAAGTAGGGTATGATGCTCAAGCTCGACCTCTCAAAAGCTTATGATAGACTTAACTGATCCTACCTACTGGAAATCATGCACACCTTCATGTTTTCAGAAGAGTGGATTCATTAGATTAAATCTCTAATCTCCACTTCATTCTTCTCCATCCTGGGGAATGGCGCTCCTTCTACCACCTTCAAATCTTCCAGGGGCATCCGCCAGGGAGACCCGATTTCTCCCTTTTTCTTTATCATTGCAGCATAGGGTCTTGGAAGATCGATCTCGATAGTCAAAAGAACTAATTATATTAAAGGCCTTCAATTTCCCGAAACGAATATGTCCATGACACATAAGTAGCTCGTAGATGATAGGCTCTTATATGGTGAGGCCACCATTTGGGAAGCTCTCCAGATTGACAGCATTCTTGCAGAATTTCAGGTGGCCTCAGGTATGCTCCTCAACAAAGATAAGTCCAACTTCTATTTTTTTCATACTCCTCGCCTAGTCCAGTCATTTATGGCTTGAGCTATGGGATTCACTATTGGATCTCTGTCATATAAGTACCTAAGGGTTCCCCTTCTCACTAATCCCCTTCACATCGCTCCTTGGAAGGAATTATGCTCAAAAATATAAAAGAAAATATCGAACTAGACCTTCCGTGTGTTGAACTTGGCAGGAAGTGCCACTCTTCTGAAGACGATACTTCAGGCGATCCCCCTATATCATCTATCAACTCTTCTTGCTCCAAAGTTTACTTCAAGGGACTTGACAGCTATTTTCCAAAAATTCATATGGAGTGGAGCACCGCTAGAGATAAAATGGCCCCTAGTTGCATTGAACAAGTTGTGTCTCCCCAATCCACTCGGAAAACTAGGCTTACGAGACCCAGAAGATCTAAATGAGGTCTTGGGGGAAAAATTGTGGTGGTGTTGGATACAGGGAGGTGATGAGCTTCGAAAGTTGATATAGACACAAAAGTATGGGCAGGGTAAGTCTTAAGAAACCCTTCTATGAGAACCTACCTTTCTGGTAGGGTCAGCAATATGGAACATGGGAAACCAACATAGCAACCTTATTTAGGATCATTTCTTCTAGGAGATTAAGAATGGCCAATCTTATTTCTTCTAGGAGGACTCGCGGAAGTAGCTCGCATGGATTGCATAAGATCTAAACCTGACTTGTCTCCACAATCTCCTTCAATATCTCTCGGTAGGGCGGGTGGGAGGGCAGAAAAATCAAGGATGAAGACACTAGAAAACGAAGAAATATTGGCCAAGGGAAATACCCGATGACTAGTGGGGGCATCTTGCCCTGCAACTCTCCTAACGCAAAATTCCTTTTTTGCAAATTCATGATAAATTACGATGGGGATATTCCACTATTAGGAAATTTTCCCTCAAGGAAGCATATCTCATTAAAAAATTACCCTTGACCATCCCATAAAAACACTATGGCGCAGATTATGGGCTAGAAAAATTTGGCCAAAAGTGGCTCACTTCCTTCCGCTAGTGGGACATAAGCGGATACTCACCTGGGATAGATTGCTAAAGTAGGGCTTTGTAGGTCTGTCCCAATGTTCTTTATGTGCAAATAGTGAAGAAATGATGCAACACCTATTGGATGTGTGTCTGACGACTCAAGAAATATGGGAATTGTTTACCAATCTCTTCGATCCCATTGACCGCCACCCTGAGGATATTTGGGAAATAATGGAAGGTTGGAAAACACACCATTTTAATAATCCCATTATTAGTCGCACCTAGTGGCTGGAGATGGGCTTCACCCTCTGGAATATTTGGGAAGGAAAAAACATTGCAATATTTCAAGATAAAACTCCCTCAAGTTCACAAATCTGGACATAAGTGAAAGAGAACACGCAAGAAACCATACTCTTTAAAAAATGGGACCCAGAAAATTGGAAGGCTAACCATCAAGAGTCATAGATCCTCCTCTCACTGAACCTCTCCCAGGCCATGGTCCATCCTTGGCCATCTCCAGCAAGGGACCCCCCCACCTGATCTCTCCATCGGTCTTCCTCAATCCCCTGAATGGATGCATCCAAATCAACTTTGATGGAGCTTCAAAGGGAAACCAGTGTCCAACAGGATATAGCAGTGTTATTTGGGATTCTAGGGGTAATCCATAGGGTATATACATGGGCTACTATGTTCACACCACCAAAAATGTTGTTGAACTGACAAACCTAGAAAAAGGACTCATTTTAGTCCATCAGTAACAGTGGCAATGGATCCACATTGTGGGAGATTCCATTCTGGTCATTCGAATGACTCAGAAGATCATCAATGGATTGGATACACAGAAGCTAGCCAGGAGTTGGCACCTGGAATCCAAACTCAAACGCATTCAACATCTTCTTCCTAACTTCGAATATGCATCTACAGGACATGTTCTACGAACATAAACTGGTAGATTAGCTTTCCAGTCGGGGATCACTAAATCCATATAAAGAGTTCACTACTACTTAAAGGGAGGTGAAGAGCAAGGAATATGTAGACCCAAGTGAACTCTAGGCTCTCCAAGATTTGCTGGAGGCAAACTTAGCAATCCCCGATGGGGGTGGTCACTCGGCAAAACACATGGCCACAGGGCGCTGTATGGAGCCAACCTGGCCTCCATTCGCACCTTCAATGTGCCAAAATGAACAAGGATGGAATTAAGTGCCCATAGGTGGGTGAATCTCTCACTTGAAACGATGATATATTCCATGCTAGGAACAAGAATTTGGTCAGTGTGTTGTTTTGAGAGATGAAGTGAAGGTTGCAGAGGGAATTGGGTTTATGATCTGGTCTGCCCTGCTGAGATCACGATAGTGGGAAAGCAAGGACTACAGGGAATAAGATAATCCGGAACGAGGTGAAGTCTTGGTTAGGGATTTCCCATGGGATCCTAGCACGTCAAAGGTGACCAAGGCTTCGAGACCTACACTTGGGTACTTTGGTTTGTCCATCGAGCAACTTGTGTTGTCAACAAAGGAGGGATCTTTCCTCGACTCTTAGTATAATTTTATATTTGTTAGTCTTGTTCATCCCAATTGCTATCAGCCTCACACGCGGTTTTGTTCTAGGCTGAAGGTTCAGTGGAGATTTCTCTGGGTTGGCTCTTTCCATGCTGGAGTGGTCTGCATAGTGTTGGTTCTCACTAGCACTCGCTGTATCCCGGTGACCAGCTCGTTCCTAGTTTGGAGGGGAGCATTCTACGTGGGCACGAGTTAGGGTGGTGCCGACAAATGGTGAAAGAATTGACATATCATTTCTAGTCATGGCGTCTTCGGATTTGGTAATTTGTTTTATGAGCTCATTTCTCTTATGCATTTTTGTATCACTTGGTCGTTCTTGTCAAGGGAGAGGTCCTTTTGAAGGCCCCATATAAGGTTTCATTCTGGCTCCTGGGGGCAAGGTGGTCCTACCACACCTGCCTTTATTTTTCCTTGGTCCACCTCCATGTCGCGATAGAGGGATCGTCCTCGATGAGGGGGAGCAACTCTTCGCAAGAAGAGTGGCAGAGGCAGAAGTAGGGAAGCCACTCATCCTCGAAGAATGCATATAATAGGGAAACCGAGGAGGATGATGCAATATCCCCTGCCTATTCCATAGGCCATGTAATAGCGCCAACTACCTTGGACTCTCTAGTAGCCCAGTTGCCCAATATTCAAATGAATATCGACATCATGTGAGAACAACACTATGAGGATCAAAATGAATTGGTAGCCTACATCAATGATGTTCAACATGTTCAGAATCAAATCTTGGACAACCTGGATAGCATCTGTCACTAGCATCGGTCCACCAACGACCACCTTGGCACTCTGGAAGCAAGGGTGGAATACATAGACTTCCACATGCATGAACATGCATGATACTTTGTTGCTCCTCTTGTCTTTCCTCCCAACCCACCTCCTTAATATGTTGACTCCTACTCTGGTTTATGTTCAATTTTTTTTATGTATGGTATGGCTAATAGGCCAATCAGAAATAAAGGTTGGCACCAAGTGTCTTTGGTTACCTCAAGGCCATATTCTCAAAAAAATTGTTTAGAATGAGAGAGAAGGGCCTCTTGAGATGAATTTTTTACTCAGTTTCTCTTTGATATTATAATGAAACCTTGTTGACTGACAAGAAAAAATGTTTTAATATTTTAATTGAGAACAATGATATACTTCTCACTCTTTGGAAAAATTCCATATATGTTTTCACTCTATAAGTGAGCATAATAAAAATTTGAAGGTATATCGTCATAGATATATATATATATAGTTAGTTAATATAAAAAATAATAATAATATAAAAAATATTTTAAAGATTAGCATATATAATGTTATTTGTTTTTGTATAGAGATATAACAATTATGTTTTAGTAAAAATATTTTATTTTGATGGGGCTCGGCAACTAGGGAACCCTAGCCATTGATCTTTCCTATTATCTTGCTACTCGATACCTATGGCCTTCTTTGGTTCACTAGATGTTTGTTGTATTGTTGCCTTTGTTGTCATTGTCTCACTTGTCGCCTATCAAATTTGAGTTGTCTGTGGGGGTCATGGTGGAGGTATGTTCTATCAAGAGGGAGTTTGCTTATTCTTGCATCTACCACCTTTCCCAATCTGATGTGGTTCTCGACAGTCTTCTTGCCTAGGTTGTTGAGAATGACAACAAGAAGTTCCAGTTTAATTTGTCCTTGAAATAAACTAAGATTTAAAATCGAATTCTATTCTCATAGCAACTTGTAAATAGTTAAATAAGTTTAATTAACTTAGTTAGCTTAGGAATTTCGAGTTGGAAGTCTTTTTGTATCATGTATATGTTCTTCCTAAATTTTAGGGGTCCAAGATGAGTTTCTTTGAGTTGTAATTAGATAACTCAGTTTGATTGAGTTATAGATAGTTAAAATAGTTCTAACTATTGGAGGAACTAGTAGAGGTCTAATAGTGAGTTGGTGCGTTGGTGCATTGTCAGTGCTACTCCAAATAACTAAAGGTTCCCTCATGAAAAACTCATGCATGTCAGTTCAGAGAAAGACCCAGTTGAGACTAGAGTGTAAGGACAATGTACTATCAATTGTATGATGATCTAAGTTGTACAAATCATGCATGTAATCAGAAAAGGACCTACCTTTGGATTGTGCAATTATGGAGGAAGGATCTCCCAATTAAATATGGGTTGATCCTCATAGGAATTGTGCAAGGAAATAGGGGTTTGGCAGGTAGCAAAAATTGGCTAAGTGTTGTCTAGTGTGGGCTTGTGAGGCAGAGAGTTAATCATATTTGTGCAGGAATTGTTCTAGTGAGAACAACCTTTGTATCATTGCTCAATTTTTTTATTAATGCAATAGATAGTCGAGGTTTTGAGCAGTGGCTTTCCCCAGAGAAAAATTGTGTTATGTGTCTCTGATTATCTTCCTCTTGTTATATATGAGACTTTTGTGATCCATATTGTAGATAAATGTCTTTCAGATTAATCACATCATTAGGATTTGGTCGACATTTCGAACCAGCCAATGTGGTTCACCTTGTCCCAAGGATGAACCACATTGGTTGGTTTGAAACATCGACCAAATCCTAATGATGTGGTTAATCCAAAATACATTTATCTATCTTCCTCTTGTCGATTATTGTTTTCATCGATCTATCGGTTTCCGTTGTTTAAAGAGTAGACTATATTCTTGTCTTGTGTTTTAGTACATTACATGAGTTATGACTCTACAAGAAAATCTACATTGTATCAGAGGTGAAGACAATATAATAGAGGAGATTTTGAAGTTTTGTGTTTGGGGTTATAGGTGAAATTTGAATTTACAATACATACTTCAGGATCAGAAAATGGATTTCTATGTTTTTAGGCTCGAGTATGCCTTGGAAGGCAAATCGAATTATATAGTTTGGAAGGAAAAGATGGAGATAATGTTGGAGGATAATGGCCTCAAGAAATTCATTGATCAAGAAATTCCTAAGCTAGCAACATCGGATGCACAAAATCTGGACAAATGGAAGAAGTGTGTGGTGAAAGCAAGGCAGATAATCCTTGAGGGAGTTCAAGACCACATTGTCTCGAGTCTCCATGGGAAGGAAACTTTGTATGCTATGTGGAAAGCATTGACAAACCTATTCCAGAACAACAATGACCATAAGAAGTTGGAACTGAAAGATAAACTTTGAAAAGTCAAGATGGAGAAAGCTGAGACCATTCCAAAATACTTGACCAAGTTCACTCATTATTGTGATGAGCTTGGAAGTGTTGGAATAATCGTTTTCGAGGCTGGTATGGTGAGCCTAACTCTGCTAGGCCTTCCCAAGAGTTGGAATAGCTATCAAGGCTTTGTCAATGGGATGGAGAAGCTACCAGATTGGGAACGATTGTGGTCATATTTGATGTACGAGGAGATCAAAAGGAACACCAGAGATGGTTCCTCATCAAAGACTGATGATGAGGAAAATTGTGCCTTAGCGAGTAAGGCAAGGAAGGGGAAAGGGAAGGCATCCCATTCCAAATCGAATTCTTTTCATGGAGGTAGGAAGAAAGACATGTCCAAAGTTAATTTCTTTCATTGTCATGGGCCGGGACATTTTTCTACAAACTGTATGCTCATGAAGTCCAAGAAGAAGTCCTCGAGAAGAGTAGCGAGTGAGACTTTGGCCTCTCAATTCGAATTGGACTTTACTCTCATCACATGCATGGTGTCATCAATGATGGGTAGTGTATGGTACCTTGACATTGGAGCTTCATTACACATGAATGGTGACAAGGACTTGTTCAGCGACCTGGAGGAGAAGGACCTTTAGATGCATATCGAGATGTGTGATGATGGGAGGTATAGTGCTACTAGATTGGGTACGGTTACTTTTAAGAGGGAGCAGGGTGCTCCTCTCACCTTGAGAGATGTTATGTATGTGCTCGGGTTGAAGAAGAACTTAGTATCGGTCACCATGTTGGAGGATAGAGGCTATGATGTGGTCTTTAGCAAAGGAAAGGTATTCCTTTGACACATAGCCATGGGTCAGGTAAAGAAGATAGGGATTTGAGTTAAGAATATTTATAAGTTGGAGGTAGAGGATTGTGCTGCTTTGAGCACGAAAGTAGAGAAGGTGCAGAGCTGAGACATCAGTGAGTTGTGGCACATGCGATTGGGTCACTTGCATCATGGGGATTTGAAAATCATGCAACAGATCTGTACTGGTCTTCCCAAAGGTACGCTAGAGCAAGTTGATACCTGAAAGGGGTGTACTTTGGGAAAATACACCAAGGATTCCTTTCACAAAAAAGACAATCGAGTAGAGGCGATTCTAGAGTGAGTCCATTCAGATGTGTGTGGATCATTCTTGACAGAATCCATGACCAAACACAAGTATTATGTTATATTTGTCTACAATATTTCTCATAAATGTTGGATCTTTTTCATGCAGAAGAAGGATCAAACTTTCACAAAGTTTTGTGAATTTAAAGCATTAGTCGAGAAAGAGTCTGGAAAGAAGGTTAATACTTTGAGGAGTGATAATAGTGGTGAGTATGTCTCAAATGAGTTTAAGAACTTTTGTGCAGTAGAAGGGATTAAACGAGAGTTGACGGCACCTCATAACCCACAACAAAATGGGGTGGCTGAAATGACGAACAGAAGCATTGTAGGGGCAGCACGAGAATTGTTGCATGATCAGGGCCTACCACTACACTTTTGCGTTGAGGCATGAAACACAGTTGTTTATTTGCATAACAAAAGCCCACATCAGATACTTGGGATGAAAACACCAGAGGAGGCTTTCTCCGGTAAGAGACCAAATGTTGGTCACTTCAGGATTTTTGGGTCATCGGTATATTTCCATGTGACCAAAGATGCACGGAAGAAGCTTGAGCCGACAATAGAGTTGGGGATATTTTTGGGGTACACTGATACACCTCACAACTATTGGGTGTACTTGTCGACCAGCAGGATGAAAGTGGTTTGTAGGGATGTCAGATTCGATGAGGAGGCAACCATGCGAGTTTCCCTTGAGAGGGAGCTTTAGCTACATGCAGTTGAGGAGCATTTAGATCCTAAGGTTGTTGAGCTTCAGATTGATGTGGAGCAGCCACATCCAGAGGATCTAGGAGTGGAGACATCCACTAAGGTACAGTCTTCTAGAGATGGGAGAAATCACACCAGAGAGGATGACAGGTTATTGCATGATGCATGGGAAAATGTGGGAGCACCCACATCTCAACGCAGGTAGAGGAGGTCACCTGAGAGGTACACTGGATACATGGCTATTATGACCTGATGTGTTGAGGCAAAGCCATCTTCCTTTGAGGAGGCAATGCAACAACTAGTTTGGGTTGATGCAATGGTGGAGGATTATGACTCCATACTTCGTAACAGTGTTTTGGATGTGGTCCCGAGATTGGAGGACAAGTCGGTGGTGAGATCTTGATGGCTTTACAAGGTAAAACAAGCTACAAATGGTAGTGTGGAAAAGCATAAGGCTAGGTTTGTGGCCTGTGGTTTTTCACAAGTAGAGGGGATTAACTATGATGAGACCTTTACTATTGTTGCAAGGTACTCATTGATCAGATCTATATTGGAATTATCAATGTATATGGGTTGGAAGATACATCAGATGGATGTAAATACAACCTTCTTGTTGTAGCGGCTACAACCACCCTCCAAAATTTTGCCTTAGCCCATTTTGGAGCCTCCCTACCAACCTTTCATAGCAGCTTTCCTTGGTTCGTCAAGTTCACAAGCTTCAGTGTTTTTCATGCACAAAGGGAACCTGTCGATCACAACTTGATGCATTTCCCTCACAAGTTGTTCACCTAGACTTGGTCCAGCTGCAGGCTGAGCAACTTCCCCTATAAAATTGCGCATTTCTTGAGGGCAACTAGCCTTCCCTCCAGAAATTGCGCAATTCTATCTGGCAACCTGTTGGGCTCCATAATTGCGCAATTTTTCCACCCAACACTCCCAATAGAAATTGCACAAATTTCCCTAGTAGCGTTCCTCAACCCAAAATTTGTGCAAATCTGGCAGCAGTCAGTTGCTCTGCCCATAAATTGTGCAAATCTCTTGGGCAGTTAGCCCAGCTCCCAGCCAGAAATGCGCATTTCCCTCAAGCAGTCGAAGAGCCTCTTGCATGTGTAGCTGGGTTGACCAGTTCCCTCCAGGACCGAGTAAAACATAATTGCATGCATGGGTTGCTTCTCCCAAGGTAGCATGTAAAGGCATCCCTTATTTTAGGGATCTATTTTTAGCAGTTGGAGGTTACATGCAAGGATCATTTCAGAAACCTCCCACCAAGTGTCGCTTTCCCTAGACTTGTGGCATGCACGTCACAACCTCGATGTTATCAAAACTAATCAACCAAACACCACATAGCTCATTCCTCATATCAACCTTGCAGCTCTGACATCCCACATCACATCTAGGAGCAGTTGGCACATTCAGCTCAGTTGTTTTGGGGTAAGCCTGCTTCCCATGCCTTGTGTTGCATTTCTGTCACTTTTTATGTTTTGGCTTTTATGAGTACTATTTGCTTGATTTCTTTGAACGCTTTCTATCGTTTACATGTATACTATCGTTTCCTAGCACTGTTTTAGTTTTTGTTGCTATCTCACTGTTGTCGCATGCATGAAAATGTTTTTCACAAACGGTCGCCAATTTGGCGACTTGCCTCACCCACATGCATGTTGTTCCATTTTCTGAATCTATCATTCACCATTTGCATGCATGATCATTCACTTATGCTTACACTAAGTATCAACATGAATTCACATTCACATTCGCATTTAGTTTCCCATCAGGGAGTCTGGGCAGCTCTGGCCCGAACTTTGCCTCACCAAGAGCCTCACCAAGACAACATTACACAATCCTAAGAGGGAAGGCTCTGCCTTCCTCTCCAGAAATGTGCATTTTAGCCCAACAGCTATTCCCCAGGTCTACCTTGCGCAATCCTAAGGGATATTGACTGCTCGCCCAAAAAATTACGCAATGCAGTCACTGAGCTTGTAGTCATTGCCAATTGAAATTATACATTGCGCAATTCCAGTAGTCAGTAGTCAGGCTAGACTGTGCATTGCGTAGTTCCAGCAACCAGTCAGCCTCATGATAGCCTGGATTGTGCCTTGCGTGGTCTTGGCAGTCAGTCTCCTGACCTCCTGGTCAAAATTGTGCAACCTTCATGATTAGTCACACAGGTATGTTGCAATTCAATGCTCAAGTTCATTTTGGTTTTTGGCTAACATGTTTCTTGTCATGAGTGTTTCCATGTCTCCAGGTATCACAAGTTTTCATCTGCCTCTCAACAGCACATGTATAATGGTTTCAGGAGAGTAGAGTTGAAGACAACGTTCAGAGCACACTTGGGGATGCAGTCGATCAAGTGTCTATGAGCTTGCCTACTCACGAAGACATCAAGTTGTTCATAGACAAGGGCATCAAGATATGACAACAGCAACATCATAGTGAGCAACATCATGAACAGTAGCTGAAGGTAGCATGTCAGATGCAACGAATGTAAGAGGAGGGTTGCTGATAACACGGAGGTGGAACAAAGTTGCAAGCTCAAGTAGATCCATTGACGATGAAAGCAACTTTGGAGACTCAGGCTATGAGGTGACGGTGCGACATGAAGATTGCACGGAGATAGAGAATGGAACAAAGAAGGAGTTGCATGCGTTGAAGTAGCAACTCAAGGAAGAAAATGAAACAGCACCGATAAGCGAATGAGTTGCAGCAGGAATAGGAACAGTAGAGGGCACAACATGCACTCATAGATGAAACTGCGCCCGTACAAGTTAAAGATCCATCCCAGTAGCTGACACAGAGCAGACATGGTGAGCAGTGTTGTTGATCACATGCAATGGATTCAGCAGCATGCATGTCATTATGTGCATGCATGCGATTTAACCCATTCATCACACTCACCAAGGCGAAGACAAGAAGCAAGTCCAACTAGAGTTGAACATGTACTTCAGCAAGTTGATGCACATGACCACCAACACACACTTGAAGATCAACATGGACACTATGCATCAGTGTGCTGTCAGTTTAGCTGTACCCAAGAAGACCATGCGCATGTTAGCAGACGAGTTGGATGAAGGGGGCGAACCAATGCACCGGTTGCAACAGAGGTAAGAGTTCGCTTAAGCAAGATGTCACCATGAGGTGCATGCACACCATCACGAACAACCAAGATTGGCATCAGCTCATCACCTTCACCATCTCAAGCATGTCAAAGAGTTGGTCTTATCATAGCGGACCGAGTTTCAGTGATGGCTTGCAAGGCTTGCTCAAGCCATGTTGTCTCACATGAGTACATGTGCATTGTAATGTTGAGTCATGTCAAGTGTAAGTCAAGTGTCAATAGTTGGATGTAACAGTCATAGAGTAGGTGAAGAGTCATGAGGGTAGTTGAACTGTCACAAAGGGGAATGTCAAGGGTCACCCCACCCTTTGCTATAAATAGTCCCTCATAACTCATTGTAAGGGCTTTTGGTCAGCAAAGCCTTTGTTAAGACTATCTTGAAGAAAGCTTGGGCTGTATTGTAACGCACCTTGGCTTCTCCACTACACGGATCTAGTACATATCTTTGGAGGAGTAGGTGGATGTGGCTGTAACGTTTCACTGATGGGGCTAGCAGGTTTACATGGATGTATTATATTATTGGAACTTACACTTCTTTATATAATAAGAGCCAACACATTTTCATGCATATGTTGTTATTGTAGCTGGACTATTCTGGTTGCCTTAATGATATATGTTATTTAACTTACGTATTTGTGTATGAACTGATTCATATGCAATTATATGAATCTTGTTGCAAATGTGTTGTTGGTTTAACCATCACTTTGGATTGTTGACTGCTCTACTTTCTAGCTTGTGATGCATCTTCGCTCATGTGTTCCCTTCCCAGCTGAGCACTGATATAGGTTGTCAAGGGGTGCACTCATGATCAGGTGCTCAAGTCCTTGGTGTTGTAAAAATGCTCAAAATTCAAAGTGCTCAGAACTGGTTCACAGCTGAACGACTGGAAAGTGCTCGTCGTCCCGATTCCGGCGCCGCAAACGGTTCGGAAAACGGTCGCCGTATGAGGGAGATATGGCCAAAACAATATTTTGCCCAGAACATTAGAAAATGTGATTTTTTTAAAAAAAATTAAAAAAAAAATATTCTGAAGAATATTCCTTGGAATATTCCACGGAATATTCCCTTTTCGCGGGCCAATCAGAAGCTGCCACGTGGCAAGCTCGGAGGCCGCCACGTGGCTCTGGATGACGTCAGCCAAATTGGATGGGCGGTGTGGTGTGTTTAAAAGTTTTTGGCATTGGTCGGGTTTGAACCCGAGACCTCCCACACGCTACTGAACCTGCTTACCGTTGCACCAGCATAGCCACGTTTGAAAAGTGGGCAGCACAAACTCGTTTTGAGGTTGACTTTCTGTTGGGGCGGAAAACAAAGGGGGCCAGCCCCTAAGGGCCAGCCCGCCCTCCATATGACCTTGACCCGGAACCAGGAGCTTAAGCTAACCGCCAGCCCAAACGGTCAGCACGCAACCCGAGGAAGACATTTATTGTAACTGCAGATATGGCGGAGTTTTTGGCGGAGCGCTCCAAAATTGGCGGAATTGCCATATTTGTCGGGGTTAACTGCAGTTAGCTAAAGTTAGCTGGAGTGCTTTTAGGGGAAACTGGCAGTCTGGAGTAAATGGCCATAACTTTGGCCCAGAAAGTCGGTTTTGGACGAATTTTTTTTTGTTTTTGGATAATTTCGACCTTCTGAAGCCATTGGTGCAGGTCTTACAGCCATCAGAGGTCATTTGCATACGTTTTGGAGCCGTGAAAGTTCTAGGAGCCACTAGGGGCCAGTATTGGGAAGACTGTACAGGGTTGCAGGTATCCATTGGAGGTGATCCAATAGTCAATCCTGAAGGATTCATGTGTTCTGAATCCATTTCTACCATCTATTTCTCCTGTAGATGCTTCTATTCAGCTGTATTTTCAATTTGAGCATTTAATAAAAACAAGGACAAGCCCATTTGGAGGCTTTGGACCCAGCAGACGTAGCCCTGGAGGGGGTGAACTGCTTTATAAACTTCTTGTGCATATGTGGTTGGTTTATTTTGCAGAACAAATTCGTTTTTATGTGTTAAACAGTAAAAAGAAATAATTCTGCTATGCTTAAATGGGTTGTAATCAGCTGAAAAATTCATGTGTTTCATTTCTGCAAGACATGGGAAGCTTTTAAATATGTTTATTTCTAAATTGAATACCTTGCAAACGAATTTCAAGTAGTTTCAAATTCAGATCAAGTTGGTATCAAAGCTCAGGGTTTTTGTGCAAAGATCTTCTAACTGTCTTGCAAGTATTGATGCTGACCAGGTTGAAACTTAAAAGAGGGGAAGGACAGTTGACTAGAGAAAGAGAGAATCCTCAGTCAAGGAAGGCCAGAGAGCCATCACCTACACCTTCAATTTCACCCTCAAGAGTCTCAGCAGAAGCTTCAAGGATGTCTGAGCATGGAGGAGAAATTCCTATAGAGACAGATTCAAGAGAAGAAGAAAGAATCTTCAGAAAGGCTTTCTTAGATCTCACTGAAATGGTGAGGATATTGTACCAAGAAAGAAATGAGAAATTGTCTGGAGAAGGGTCCAAACATCCACCTGAAGGAGAAGGCTCTTCAGGAGGTAAGAAGGATGATGATCATTCCAAGAAAGGACATGGAGGAAATGGTGATCCACCACCCCCATCTTCACCTTCTTCCTCTTCATCTTCGTCTTCTTCTGTTCATAAGCATAGATCCTCTGGAAAAAGTCCTTTTTTAAAGCTTGATGTAAAATTCGAATTACCTATGTTTAATGGTGAAGTGAATGCAGAAAAGCTTGACAACTGGATTAGGCAGTTGGAGGTTTACTTGAGGATCCAAAATATGCATGATGATGCCACAAAGATTCAGTTGGCTTCTTTGAGAATGGATGGAGCAGCCTTAGTCTGGTGGGAAGCCAAGACTAAAGAGGAGATCAAGAAATTTGGTAAGGTTACCTTAACATGGCCTGAATTTCTGTTAGCCATTAAAAAACAATTTTATCCTCTTGCTCACATGCAGAAAGCCATTATGAACTGGCAAAATTTCAGACAACTTAAGGGTCAGAGTGTCCAAGACTACACCCAAGAATTCAGGAGAAGAGCTCTCTTGTTAGGGGTAGATTTGCATACCCAAGAAACCTTGCTGAAATACATTGGTGGCTTGCATAGCTACCTTAGACACACCATCTTGATGTTTAACCCTACTAGCCTGGACGAGGTCTGTGTCCAAGCTACCCATTTAGAGGCAAGGGGAAAAAACACATTTGAAGAGGGTAGAAACAAGCCCCCCAAGGGGAAAAGCAAAGAGAAAACCTCCAAGGGAAAGGGTAAAAAGAATGCATCTGTTAAACAGGAGAGTGAAAAAGTGATCTGTAAACACTGTTCTAAACCAGGCCATGAGGAGAAAAACTGTTGGAAATTATATCCTGAAAAAAGACCTCAATTTAACAAATCCAAAGGGAAACAGAAAACTGCTGCTACTACATCTACACCACAAGATTTAGGGGAAGATTCAGGTGATGAAACCAAAATTACAGCCATGGGTTTGAAAAACTTGAAGGGAAAAGAAGTTGAAACTCAAGCCAACACTAGTACCTCAAACTGCCATGTACAAGCTCCTAATGAGGAAGAAAGAATTGAACTGTTTCATGTGAGGGTGATTTCAAAACATACTAAGATTGATACACTTTTTGATAGTGGGTCACAATCAAACCTTATATCAGAGGACTTGGTCAAGCAGCTTAAACTTGAGACCGTTCCACATCCGAAGCCATATCCACTTGGATGGATTTGCAAGGATGCAAATTTACAAGTTTCAAGAAAGTGCACATTGCGCTTTGCAATTACTGCACATTTTATTGACACGGTTGAACTTGATGTGGTACCTTTTGATATAGCAGGAATTGTTTTGGGAAGTCCTTATTTGTTTGACAGGAAAGCTATCTTTCATCGCCATGAAAACAAATATCATCTGTTCAAAGATGGCAAGGAGTTCATTGTTAGAGCTCATCGCAAGAAGACAAATATAGCGATGGTGAATGCAGGACAGGTAAAAAGGCTGGTCAATTCAAGTAAGAATTTTGTTCTTCTTATGATTAAGCCCAAGGTTGATGTGAATCATGAGTCATTTGACAATTGTGATCCAAAACTTAAATCAGATCTGTATGATGTAGTTGATGTATATCATGAGATGTTTCAGGAGCCTACAGGTTTGCCTCCTAAGAGGGATATTCAGCATGAAATCCATTTGCATCCAGATTGTCCTCTTCCAAACATAGGCATGTACCGCATGTCTATTATGGAGAATGCTGAAATAAAGAAGCAAATCAAGGACTTGTTGGACAAGGGTTTCATAAGGCCAAGTACTTCGCCATGTGGGTCACCGATTGTATTGATTCCAAAGAAAGATGGCACTTGGCGTATGTGTGTTGATTTCAGGGCCTTGAACAAGATAACGGTAAAGAATCGTTACCCACTCCCAAGGATAGATGATTTGCTAGACCAGCTGAAAGATGCTCGATATTTCACTAAGTTAGACTTGCGTAGTGGATATCATCAAGTAAGAATTGAAGAAAGTGACATATGGAAGACAGCCTTTAAAACCAAACAAGGACTCTTTGAGTGGCTTGTGATGCCGTTTGGTTTGTGCAATGCACCTGCAACTTTCATGCGGGTAATGGATGATGTCTTGCGTCCTTTTCTTGATGATTTCGTTATTGTCTACTTAGATGACATCTTAATTTTCAGCAAGTCTAGAGAAGATCATGTCATGCATGTTAGAAAAGTACTTGATGTTTTGAAGAAGAATCAGTTATTTCTTAAAATGTCAAAGTGTGAATTCGGAAAGACTTCTTTGGTTTATTTGGGACACATAGTAGGAGGAGGTGCTTTGAGAATTGATCCTGCTAAGATTGAGGCTATTGTGAAGTGGCCTACTCCCAAATCCATAACAGAGGTAAGAAGTTTTTTGGGTGCAGCTCAATATTGGAGGAAGTTTATCTCTAACTTCTCTTCTATAGCAGCTCCTATGCATGCAGTGACAAGTGTGAAGCATGCTTTCCAATGGGGAGGCAAGCAACAAAAAGCTTTCGAATCTTTGAAAGAGAAGATTAGTTCAGCTCCAGTCCTTGCATTACCGGATTTGAGACAGCCATTTGAGATACAAACAGATGCTAGTGATTATGCTATGGGTGCAGTTCTTCTACAGCATGGTAAGCCTATTGCATTTCATTCTGAAACTTTTAATGGTGCTGTTGTAAATTATCCTACATATGATAAGGAGTTGTATGCGTTGGTACAAAGCGTCAAAAAGTGGAAACACTATTTGATGGGCAAAGAAACTGTTATACATACCGACCATCAGCCCTTACAGTACTTGCAATCACAAAGCAAGTTACAACAGTCACGACACTTCAGATGGATGGGCTTCTTGCAACAGTTCCATTTGGTAATAAGGTACAAGAAAGGTACTTTGAATAAGGTTGCTGATATGCTTTCAAGGCCTATTATTGGTGTTGTTACTTTACTTAAGAATGATTCCATTGTACATGATAGTTACATAGAACAATATGCATCTGATGATGACTTTAAAGATGTGTATGCTAACTTGAGTAAAGGGAATCATGTAGAGGAAAATGATTATCACATGCATAACAATTTGCTGTTTCATTTGGGCAAGTTGTGTATACCACAGGGGGAGAGAATAAATGTCATGAGAGAAGCTCATTCTTCTCTTATTGCTGGCCATTTTGGTGTGAGCAAAACAGTTGCACATCTACAGAGGTATTGCTATTGGCCTCGCATGGTAGATTCGGTTTCAAGGTTCATAAGAGGTTGTTCATTATGTGCTACAAGCAAGCCTAGCAATAGGAAGCTTGGTTTGTATACTCCTTTGCCGGTACCTTCTAGACCATGGGAGAGCATCTCTATGGATTTTGTAGGAGGTTTGCCAACATCTAGAAAGCAGCATGATTATTTATATGTAGTAGTTGACCGCTTCAGCAAAATGTGTATACTTATGCCTTGTAAGAAAACTATAACTGCTGAACAAACTGCTGGATTATTTTTTCATCATGTATGGATTCACTTTGGTTTGCCTACTTCCATTATTAGTGACAGGGATTCCAGATTTGTGGGGAATTTTTGGTCCAACCTATGGGAGATGATGGACACAAAGTTGAAGAAAAGCACTGCTTTCCATCCACAAACAGATGGACAAACAGAAGTTGTGAACAGAACCATTGTGCACCTCTTGAGAGGTTATTGCAGCAAGCATCCCAAGCTTTGGGATGAACATTTGCACTACATACAGCATGCTTACAACCGTGCCAAGCACTCTTCCACAAACACCTCACCGTTTGAAGCTTGTTTTGGTTACTTGCCAAAATCACCTCTTGATTTCATTCTTGAGAAAGATGTCGCCATTGAGGGACATAGTGACATTGACAAAGCTCGTTCATTCATTGAAAGAATTCAGCAAATACATCAGCAAATTCAAGAACAGCTTGAAAAGAGTCAAAGCAAGTACAAGGAAAGACACGACAAGCATAGAGTCGATCACAAGTTTCAAGAAGGGGATGAGGTATGGCTGTACATTAGTAAGGAAAGGATGCAAGGAGAAGGTAAAAAGCTGAAGCCTATTCGTTATGGTCCATTCAAAATCCTCAAGAAGGTTGGAAATAATGCTTTTCAATTAGATTTGCCTTCCTACATGCAAATGTATTCTGTTGTCAATGTGGAGAACTTACGTTTGTATGAACCTCCTTTGATTGCTGATCATGAAAGTGATGTTCAGATTCCATCTATAGAAGATTTCTCGCCAGAATTTTTAGATGAGCTGAAAGAAGATACAATCCTTGATAGAAGGACACGTACTTCAAGGAGGGGCAGTGTAGATTATGTTCGGGTTGGTTTGAAAGGCAACAAACCGAACAAGGCAAAGTGGATGGAGGTGGACAGAGTGAGGGAGCTGTACCCTCACCTCTTTAACAGGTAATTGAAGGCTTTTGGGGTCCAAAAGCTTCCCAATGGGGAGGCGTGATCAGGTGCTCAAGTCCTTGGTGTTGTAAAAATGCTCAAAATTCAAAGTGCTCAGAACTGGTTCACAGCTGAACGACTGGAAAGTGCTCGTCGTCCCGATTCCGGCGCCGCAAACGGTTCGGAAAACGGTCGCCGTATGAGGGAGATATGGCCAAAACAATATTTTGCCCAGAACATTAGAAAATGTGATTTTTTTAAAAAAAATTAAAAAAAAAATATTCTGAAGAATATTCCTTGGAATATTCCACGGAATATTCCCTTTTCGCGGGCCAATCAGAAGCTGCCACGTGGCAAGCCCGGAGGCCGCCACGTGGCTCTGGATGACGTCAGCCAAATTGGATGGGCGGTGTGGTGTGTTTAAAAGTTTTCGGCATTGGTCGGGTTTGAACCCGAGACCTCCCACACGCTACTGAACCTTCTTACCATTGCACCAGCATAGCCACGTTTGAAAAGTGGGCAGCACAAACTCGTTTTGAGGTTGACTTTCTGTTGGGGCGGAAAACAAAGGGGGCCAGCCCCTAAGGGCCAGCCCCATACCATGTGACCGTAACCAGGAACCAGGTGCTTAAGCTAACCGCCAGCCCAAACGGTCAGCACGCAACCCGAGGAAGACATTTATTGTAACTGCAGATATGGCGGAGTTTTTGGCGGAGGCGCTCCAAAATTGGCGGAATTGCCATATTTGTCGGGGTTAACTGCAGTTAGCTAAAGTTAGCTGGAGTGCTTTTAGGGGAAACTGGCAGTCTGGAGTAAATGGCCATAACTTTGGCCCAGAAAGTCGGTTTTGGACGAATTTTTTTTTGTTTTTGGATAATTTCGACCTTCTGAAGCCATTGGTGCAGGTCTTACAGCCATCAGAGGTCATTTGCATACGTTTTGGAGCCGTGAAAGTTCTAGGAGCCACTAGGGGCCAGTATTGGGAAGACTGTACAGGGTTGCAGGTATCCATTGGAGGTGATCCAATAGTCAATCCTGAAGGATTCATGTGTTCTGAATCCATTTCTACCATCTATTTCTCCTGTAGATGCTTCTATTCAGCTGTATTTTCAATTTGAGCATTTAATAAAAACAAGGACAAGCCCATTTGGAGGCTTTGGACCCAGCAGACGTAGCCCTGGAGGGGGTGAACTGCTTTATCAACTTCTTGTGCATATGTGGTTGGTTTATTTTGCAGAACAAATTCGTTTTTATGTGTTAAACAGTAAAAAGAAATAATTCTGCTATGCTTAAATGGGTTGTAATCAGCTGAAAAATTCATGTGTTTCATTTCTGCAAGACATGGGAAGCTTTTAAATATGTTTATTTCTGAATTGAATACCTTGCAAACGAATTTCAAGTAGTTTCAAATTCAGATCAACTCATCCCACCCCTTTTGTGTTAGAACCTCTCATGCACCTTCCTTGACTCACTGCAATGGTCACACCCTTTCTACTCACAGAGTTATCTTACTTGCCTCTGTGCGACATCGCGGTCAAGGCATTACCTTATGACCCACAGCTAGGACTCCTACACCAAACGGTCTAAGGTCTAATTGGGAATTCTTACTAGGGAGATCCCCTTGACATGTTGGCGGGTCCAACACCGTCAACACTTCCTTAATGGCATGATTGAGGAAGAGGTGTACATAGAGCAGCCTAAAGGTTTCGAGTCCCTTGACCGTGGGTCGCGTCTGTGCTGGCTCAAGAGAGCGTTGTATGGGATGAAGCAAGCACCCCGTGCTTAGTACACTAGGATTGATAGCTACTTCATTGAGTTGGGCTTCACCAAGAGTGAAGCGAATGCGAACCTGTACCACATAGTGGTGGAAGGTAAATTATTGATCATTTTGTTATATGTCGACGATTTGATTTTGACAGTTGATGATCAGTTGATCAAGTCTTGCAAAGAGGATCTTGCAAGAGAGTTTGAGATAAAGGACATGGGGCTCATGCATTACCTTATGGGCATGGAAGTATGGTAGGGTTATGGGCAATTGTTTTTGTATCAGGGCAAGTATGCCAACACCGTACTTAGGAGGTTCTGCATGAAGAGTAGCAAGCCCATGGAGACTCCTCTAGCAGGTAATTGCAAGAAGAAGGATGCTACTTCAGGGGAAGTAGTGGAAGCTATTGTTTATAGGCATCTTGTGGGTTCACTCATATATTTGGTGAACACACAACTATATATGTGTTATGTAGTTAACCAGCTTAGTCAAGCGATGGTTAGGCCTACCAAGATGTATTGGAAGGCGGAAAAGCATGTGTTGAGATACCTCAGAGGCACTGCTTAGTATGGATTGTGGTATAGATAGGTAGAGGGAGTGAAGCTTCAAGGCTTCCCCAATGAAAATTGGGTAGGGACTCCATTCGACAAGAAGAGCACATCAGGAGGGATCTTTAGTATTGGGTTAGCATCAAATTCTTGGTACAATAAGAAACAAAGATCGGTTGCACTCAGTTCGATAGAGGCAGAGTACATGGCTGCAAGTCAGGCAACATGTGAGACCATCTGGATGAGAAAGATCCTAGTTGGTTTGTTTGGTCAGCAAATGGATCCAACTGTGATTTACTGTGATAATCAGAGTTGTATCAAACTCTCTGAAAATCTAGTTTTTCATGATCGGTCCAAGCATATAGATATATGATATCATCATCTTCGAGGTTGTGTATTGAGGCAAATTATGTTGTTGGAGTACATTCCCACGGAGGAGCAAGATGTTGACATTTTGACAAAGGCATTGTCAAGATGTAAATTTGAGTTTCATGGAGATAGGATCAGGGTCATTGATAATCCCTTTCTTGTTGAGACAGAGTGTTAAGAAATGGCAATAAGAAATTCTCGTTTAATGTGTTCTTGAATTAAACTAAGAATTAAAATTGAATTCTATTATCATAGCAATTTGTAAATAGTTAATCAAGTTTAATTAACTTAATTATCTTAGGAATTTCATTTTGGAAGTCTTTCCGTAGTCATGTATATGATCTCCTTAAATTTTAGGGGTTTAGGATTAGTTTATTTGAGTTGTAATTAGATAACTTAGTTTGATTGAGTTATAGATAGTTAAACTAGTTCTAACTATTGGAGGAACTAGTAGCGGTCTAGTAGTGAGTTGGCGCATTGGTGCATCCTCAATGCTACTCTAGCTAACGGAAGATTCCTCATGAAAAAATCATGCATGTCAGTTCAGAAAAAGACCCATTTGAGACTAGAGTGTAGGGACAATGTACTATCAATTGTATGATGATTCGAATTGTACATGTCATGCATGCAATCCAAAAAGGACCTAGTTTTGGATTGCACATTTATGGAGGAAGGATTTCCCAATTAAATATGGGTTGATCCTCATAGGAATTGTGCAAGGAAGTAGAGGCTTGGTAGGAAACATAAATTGGCTAAGTGTTGGCTAGTGCGGGCTTGTGAGGTAGAGAGTTGATCATACTTGTGCAGGAATTGTTCTAGTGAGAACAAGCAATACATTATCACTCATATTTCTGATTAATGCAAGACATAATAGTCCTAGTTTTGAGCAGTGGATTTCCCTATAGAAAAATTGTGTTATGTGTCTTTGATTATCTTCCTCTTTTTTATTATTATTTTCATCGATCTATTGGTTTCCATTGTTTAAAGAGTAGAGTAGATTCTTGTCTTTTGTTTTAGTATATTACATTAGCTGTGAATCTACAAGAAAATCTACATAGGTTTGGTGGGGTTTTTAGTGGTTTTTTGTTCTACCATGGCCATCATGGCCTTGTTGGTTCTTGGCATGTATGTTGTCATTTTTTCCGCTAATTTCATTGTCGCCCTCTGTGTTTCCATGAGCTTTTTCGGGAGTGATTTTTACAGGCGTTTTTTCTTTGTTGTTATTTGCTACACTATTATATCAACATTTGTTTTTTGGTAGATTGTTGTTATGATGTCGCCATCTAGTGTTTCTATGCCCATTCTGAGCATGTTGTTGTGGGTTATGGGGTTTCTCAATGAATATAATTAGGTTTCTTAGGCCATGTATGATGATAGTAGGCTCAAATGTTTTAGTTTACATTCATCTCAAATTTTTGAATATGTGCCAATATCATTGGTGTTTCACAATTGTACGAAAAATTGTTAAATTGTATTAAAAATAGTCGATGAATGCTATTGGTCTTGTTATTAGACTAGTTAGGCATGAACTTTTTTCCCTTTCACATGACATAAATACTCGAATGCACATTTTTTTTTGTGTATATGAAGAATGTAATCTCTCATCATGCTTTCTTTAATGAATAGAATTAGTACGAGTCTTTTTCCTCGAAAAGAAAAACTAAAATATTTTAAAAATAATTTAAATGATTTCTAATTTGAATTTTTTTAATATTTTACAAGCCCTCCCAGCGAGAAGACGATGGCGTCAAATACTTTGTTCCGACTTGTACCACACCTACCTATACATCTTGATTTGACCAATCGGGCACCCAAATGATTACTTATAAATGACCAACGATCATATTTTCACTACCTTTACTTTATACATATTGTACTTTTAATGTTTTAGTATTTTGATATATATTAGTTCCTCTTTCATAATATATTTTGTTTTATTACACAATAATATATGTATGGAATTTAATAGGTAAATGATATAAAAATATGATAATATTATTAAAATATATAGAGATAATCGAGGAGATAATAAATGAGTTATAACACTTATCAAGAAATATCACATATTTGTTGTGTTTGAAGGATGTTTTTCTCAATTGTAAGCTCTACTATATTAGTCCTCTCAGCGATAGGATGCCCTTGAGTTGGGCTATGATTCCACAAAGACAAATGAATCCTATGAATGGCTATGCTCTCTCACACAACCTAGTACCCAACAATATGAGAATACAAACTTCGACAACATTTTCCACCACATAACTCTCTTCATGGAATCCCTTTCTCTACTATGTAGTCCCTTAGGCAATTTTCACCACCTCTAAGCTCCAGTTTAGATTATCCAAGAATATCAAAGTCGAGGCTCCAAAAAAATCTAAAATTTTATGGAGCCTCAATCACAGCAATCTTGTGCTCATGCCTACAGGTAACAACATATCAAAATTATATAAAAGGGATCCCCATCCTTCTATCATAGGCATTATAGTCTAAACTACAACAATGATTTTGCTTTATTCATTCCCTTTTGAATTCAAATGGTGTTGGTTTGGTATAATATAATGATGAACCCATGCATGGGAAGAGGATCTACAACATCCCAAAAACATGAGTACATAGAAGTATGCTTGAATCTCCCCTCAAATTCCCCAAACCCAGGCAATCAATATATATATGTGTTGAACTTCCCATTTATAAACCAAGGAGCTCTACATGGCTCCTTGACATGAATTCCCATAAAGATTTTTCTTTTAGCATAGTATATGTATAAAAACTTTGGTTTATAACAAAATAATATATATTAGACTTCCATTGATTTGAGTGGAGATTGTTGGCTATCAACATTTTCAATCAAATCATCATAGTCATTAATTCGTTTCTCCCGTTGGTGGTTTCCATGTTCATGGTTCTTGTAAACCATGGTATCCACCCATGGTATTTGAGAGGCAAAAGAAGAAAAAATAAAAATCTAATCATACAATTAACTTTTGCCATATACAACTATTCATTAGTTTTTACCATAGTGATTTATGGTACTTACCCATGGTATCCACCCACGGTTTCTGTAACCCATGGTATTGGACATATGATGAAAGTGCATGACTTCAGCCGAAAAGTCATTGTAATTAATATAAATACAACCCTTCACTATTGTAACAGGATGTGTTTTTATTACGATATACTTATGTTATAAATGTGTTATCATTAATGACAAAGGTGATGAGGCAAAGGCAAGCATAGATGATTGCAAGTAGTATGAAGGTCAGCTCAAGGTATGTAAGAGGAAAATATAGAGAAGGTGTTGTGACTTTAAAGCCATTTTCAGTTTAGAAGATCACTTCAAGCACTTTTGGGACCCACCCAGATGGATGAAGCTCTGAAAGAGCTTTCCCTTGGTACAAGGAAGTTCAAAAAAAGCCTCCTAGATCACAAGTTATTTCCAATCAAATTTTAAGTACCTGAAAAGTCAATTTGCAGAGTTAAGTTGGAACAATGGCTAGTTGTGATAGTTTGGCACTTTTGCCAAACTCGTTAGAGCTTTTGGTGGAGCTGCTAAGGAGAGTCGGGCGACCGTGGAAGAGAGCTTTGAAATGGAAAGTGTTTTTATTAGTTGATGGTGGACGCCTTATAATAACTCATCCTGGTTGAGTCTTCCCTAGAAGGTTCAAAGAAGTACACACACACAGCGCCCAGGATTACACAAGACTGGGATGTTATAAGCCTGGGCAGAAAAGGATAGTAACATGCATATTGATTGGTGGAGATTTTAAAGAGGCGACCCATATGTGACAAACAAGCCTGAGAGGTCTTCTCTGGAAGAACAAAGGTAAGCGCAAAAGTGATGGCCCAAAATGATTAAGCATCAGACTAGCATAGTGAAGTAAAATAGCAACAAAGAAAAATAAAGAGGTAGTTGGGCAACTGTGGCAATTGTAATAGTGTAAGAGGGCCCACGACCCTTAAAATTTTTATTAAATAAATTAGTTGAAAAACACAAAGTACTGAGGACCTTTCTCTTTCCTCTTTAATAGGAGCATGGTAACATTTTATTTGCCTGAGATGATGTCAGCATGACATTAGTATAGGTCACATGTGGCAGGTAGATTCAATGTTTTCAAGTGGCAGAAGGGGCCAAATCTAAATGACATGTGCCACCATTCAGATGACACCACATGGTGATGATGACATAAGCATGACATCATCCTAGTCCCTGGACCCCGAAAGGTTTTCAAGAAAGAATAACAAGTGAAGCTTTGGTTTGACTAAGCATCGAGAAATAGTGGTAGTTGTTAGAGAGACATCACCCCGACTTGTTTTTTATTGGTCCGAAAGCGTGGGGGTGATACCCACTAGGACACCTCATCCCAGTTCCCAAATCCCGAAAGCATTTAACTTAGCAAAAAGAAGGATTGTATGGTTGAAAAAGCACTTGGGCATGATGGTAGTATAGTTAGAAGCACAGGACCAATAAGGAAGGCAGAATGGTAGACCCACTGGACATGTATCCTGGAAGGAGGATAAGATGGGAGCTAAACGTTAAGCACAAGGACATGGTTTTGTATAGAGGCTAAAACTGAGGTCACATAAGTGTTTTGTAGTGTTATATTAGCCCTTGGGGCTATAGTACAAAGGAGTTGAAGTAGAAGGTTATATGCATGAGTTGTATATAAAAGCACTCGATCTGAGTGAGTTATATTTGGCATTGTGTTTGTATAAAATAATTTTGGCCTATATTGAAGTCTTAAGTATTAAGGGGTTGACACCATGAATTTTGGTGGTATATGCCATATTTGGATGGATGAGTCGACAACTTAATATTGGCATTTATGCCACAATTGGTGAAGAACTAAAATTGCAAAGAGGAAAGCATGAACGATTTGGAAGCTCAAATTGTGGCAGTGGACATATTTGGAAGTTATGTGACAATTTGGTTTAATTTGGTAGTGCAACAAATTTAAAAAGTCTTAGCTAAATCCTGCAAAAATTCTAGATGAGAAAAAATAAGTAGTTAAGCTCAGTGTTTCTTGCAAAAACATATAAGGAGAGTTTGAAGACTTGGAGAGAAGATTCAGATGACTTGATAGAAGCAAGACAAAAACAAAAAATAAAATATTCATGAAAGAACTAAAGTGCAAGATCACAAAAGTTTTCATTCCAAAATATCAGTCCAAATTCCTTTATAAGCATAATCGAATTTGCAAGATGAGTGCAATAGTGTTGGTTATTAGTGTGTGATGGATTGTTGTTGGTGTGAATGGTGAATTATTCAGTGATAATAGATTGTTGAAGGTGTTTATAATGGTCATTTTGGTGAGTGTTTGAAGTGACAAAATGTTTTTTTTTGTAAAAGGGAATGGCTTCATGATTTGAGTATGAAAATTGTATGAAAGATGAATCAATGAGGTCATGCAAGTAGTAGATTGTAGATCAAGGGTTGTAGCTCCTTCCAGTAGTTGCTAATAAATACTTAGGGGTTGTAGCTCCTTTCCATTGTAGCTGATAAATCAAGAAGTATTTGGTTTTTGCTGGTTGTAGCCAGAGAACTTTGTGACAACAAGTAATAGCTTGCCTTGTGAAGTAAATTGAAGAACAATTTAAATAATTTTTGTGTTCATTGTGTTACTTATGTTATTTCATGTCATACTCATATGAATTAATTGTTGGAAATATTATTGGCGTCTTAGTATCATTGCAAGTGAAAGAAATTGTCAAAATTCCTCCAATACTGATTCACCCCCCTCTCAATATTGTCCTAGTTTCTAACAATTGGTATCAGAGAAAACTTGGTTGCTTCATATCAGTTAAACGACTAGAAGAAATATCATGGGCCATCAAAAACTAGAAAGGATGATTCATGAATAGGGAACCTATGTTTAATGGAACAAACAATGTATCTTGGAAAGTAAGGATGAATACCTACAGTTAATCACTTGGAGCTGATGTATGGGATGCAATAGAAGAAGAGTATCGAAATCCTCCAACAATGATTACTAAAGACAAGAATATGGACTTCACATGCAATGCTAAATCTATGAATGCCTTGCTTGGTGGTCTACCTGAATCAAAGCTAGTCAAAGTTATGGACTACACAACTTCAACAGCTATTTGGGACAAGATGAGCAATTGTTATGAAGGAGATAGCAAGGTAAAGCAAGCTAAACTTCAAGGCTTTAGAATTCAATTCGAGTCCATGAAGATGCATTATGATGAAGATATTTCAAAATTCTTCCTAAGATTTGATGAGGTTGTGAACATTATAATAGGTCTTGATGAGAAATTAGAAAGGTATGTAGTTTTCCAAAAGGTGTTTAGATCTCTCCCTAATATATTTAATCCCAAGGTTTCAGCCATTAAGGAGATGACATAATTGAATAATCTCACTTTGGAGCAATTAATTAGTGCACTCACTTCTTATGAGATGAGAATTTCCAATGACAAACCTACGACAAAGGAGTCATCCTTCAAACCATATGAGAAGCCCAAGGAAGAAAATGATGATTCACATTGTGAATTAGATGAAGAGGAAGCCAAGTTTGTAAGGAAGCTCAAGATAGGCTCAGGAAAATATGAAGGTAAGTCACCATTTAAGTGCTTTAATTGTGGTAAATTTGTTCACTATGCTTCAAAGTGTCTTGAGAAGAAGAAACAATATGGCCTAAGAGAGAAGTTTAGGAAAGTGGAAAAATAATGAAAGAAGGCTAACAAGAGAAATCTCTATACCCAAGAATCTAGCTCCTCTGAAATTGAATGCATCTAATCCTATGATAAAGACAAAAAAGATGAAAGCCCAAAAAAATTCATGATCATGGCTACAGAAAATCAGGAAACGAAAGTTATTAATTCTGATGGTGAAGTTGACTTGGAAGGAGAGTTGGTCAGTGCTCTTGAAGAGATTGAAATGCTGAGAAAGAAAATAAAACCCAGAAATAATTGTTGATAAAGGATAAAGTTGATGGTGTTGAACCTCTACTGCTGCAAATTTAAGAAGGCAAGAAGGTACAAGAGACTTTAAATCAACAAATCAAAGAGAAGAACAAGCATGTGAGAGGCTTGAATGAGAAGTTGTTTCACTAAGAAAATAATTGGAAAAGGAAAAACCCAAGTTGAGATTTAATCAAAAGTTTGGAAAGGGAAAAATAATGTAAATGAGCTTCTTGAAGCATAAAGAGTCTCCACTAATAGAACTGGTCTTGGATTTGAGGTCGAACCTAGCTCAGTAGCATATTCAAAGGGAAAGAAGTCGATTACCTTTGTGAAAACAACCAAAAATAGTGACAACACAACAATATAAGATGAGTCAACACAACAACAAAAAGGCAAAGTTAGTGTGCAACCCAATAGCTAGCAAGATTCAAACCAATAGAAATGCAATAAGAGGAGGAATTTTTCCCAGTAAAAGACAAACAACGCTAGAGAGGCGAATCTAAATACAAAGAGGGTAGCCCATAAAAGTATTAGAAGTCCGTTTTCTCCCAGGTGCGATGGAATATTTCCAGGATATTTCTTTACATGCACCAGTTATGGACACAAGGTGACAAATTGTAGGGTGAATCTATCACATAGGCAGTCTAGATCAAGAAGAAGAAATGATCAACAAAATCAATTAATCAGAAAAAGGATGAGTAGATCCATGTAGAGCAATTCATTTTCTCCTTTGTATAATTTGATTCAATGTTATAACTATCAGAATTTTGGGCATAAAGTAGTTGATTACAAATTTAAGAATAAAAGGCTTGATCCAATTATTAAGAAAACGAGCCAGGTGCCCAAGGTTTGGAAAGAAAAGGAAAATTTAAAGCAATGTAATATGTTTTATATGCTCAAAATGAAGGAAATCATTGGTATGTTGACAATGGTTGTTACAGGCACATATCAGGAGACATAAGTAAATTTTTGACATGGAAACCAATTGAAAAATGTAATGCGACCTTTGGTAAAAATGCACCTAGTAAGATTGTTGGTAAAGGATTTTTTAGTCTATCAAATGGAATCTTGAGGTAAAGCCAAGAATGTGCTATTTGTTAATGGGCTGAAGCATAATCTACTTAATGTGTCTTAAATGTGTGACTAAGGCTATGATGTGATTTTCAAGGCTAACAATTATCAAATCAAGTTTTTAGGCACAAGAGAAGTTATAGTTGAAGCTATGAGAATAGACAACAATGTATATGTTCTAAAAGAGAAGACATAGAGGTGTTTCTTGTCAAATATTGATGAGAGATGGTTGTTGCATTAGAGCCTTGGACATCTGAATTTTGATCAGATAGTCAGATTGAACAAGAAGAATGTTGTTAAATATTTGCCAAAGCTTTCAAAGCCTGAGAATAGTATTTGCAAGTCCTATCAGTTGGGAAAGCAAGCTCGAGTACCCTTCAAGTCCAAGGAGAAATCATCAACCAAGCCATTATAGTTAGTACATATGACCTCGTGTGGACCATCAAGAACATAGTCACCCACAAGTAAATTGTATTCCATGCTTATCATTAATGATTTCATCATAATGATGTGGGTTTCATTTCTTAGAGAAAAATCAAAATAATTTTAGACATTTAAGGACTTTAAAGCCATGGCTGAGAATGAGATAGATTGTAAAATCAAGAGCATAAGGTCTGACAATGGAGGCGATTTTACTTCAAAATAGTTTGATGACTTTTGTAAGCAACATGGAATCAAAAGGAATTTCACTATAGCAGAGACACCACAGCAGAATGTTGTAGCAGAGAGAGCCAATAGATATGTTCAACAATTATCTAGAGCCGCGATGGGAGAAAGAAATGCTCAGTAGATATTTTGGGTTGAATCCATTCACACAACAGTAGTGATTCTCAGCAAAACTCACTTCTGAATAAACAATGATAAGACTCCCTACGAGATTTGGTATGGCAAACCAACAACAATCAAGCATTTTAGAGTTTTTGGAAGCAAGTGTTATATTAAAAGGAATGGTAAAAATCTTGGGAATTTTGATGAACAGGCTAATGAAGGTATTTTTCTTGGATATTGTAATTATATCAAGGGTTAAATATGCTACAACAAAAATACAAAGAAGATTGTTGATTGTATTGATGTCAAAGTGGATGAATATGTTGAATCGAAAGTTAGCCAACCATAAAATACCAACTCCACTAATCCAATAAAAAATGTTAAGAAATATGATTAGTCACCTTTAGATGAAGACAATGAAGAGCCCCCTAGTCCTTGATCCAAATATCCTTTAAGGTATGTGCAAAAACACCACCCAACTGATCAAATTTTTGGTGATGTAGACACAATTGTTTAGACAAGAAGGAAGGTGATAAATCCTCCTACTCAAGCATATATAACCCCGTTATAAATGGAGCAACCAAAGGATGTTTCCTAGGCAAGCCAAGATGATAATTAGTTAAAATATTTTCATGAAGAATTGGACCAGTTCGAGAAAAACTAGATATGGGAGCTTATTCCTAGAACAACAAACAAGAATGTCATAGGTACGAAATGGGTCTTTGGGAATGAACTAAATGAGTGTGGAGAAGTGGTCAGAAACATGACAAGATTAGTGTGCAAAGATTATGAACAAATTGAAGGTTTGGACTTTGATGACAGTTTTCTCCTGTTGCTTGACTAGAGACATTTAGAATGCTTCTGGCATTTTATTGTTTCAAGAAATTTAAGACATATCATATGGATGTCAAATATACCTTTCTAAATGGAGATTTACAAGAAGGAGTTTACATAGAGTAGCCATATTCTTTTCAGTTATCATATCAGCCTGATATGTTTGCAAGCTAAAGAAGGTCTTGTATGGTCTCAAGCAAGCCCCAAGAGCTTGGTATTCCAAGTTGGAGAATTACTTGCTCGACAAGTGTGGTTTTAATAGAGGTATAGCTAATAGTAATTTGTATGTTAAAGCTAATAATGACAAACTAATAGTGTTTGTTTTCTATGTTGATGATATTATATTTTACAGTGATTCAAATCAACTAGCATGCCATTTTGCAGTTGATACGAAGGTCAAGTTTGAGATGTCTATGCTTGGAGAATTCTCTTATTTCCTTGGTTTGCAGATTGCACATTCTTTGAAAGGAATTTTTATCTCAAAGAAAGTATCTCAAGGAAGTATTGAATAAATTTGGCATGGAGGAGTGTTCTTTGGTGAGCACAACAATGGTTACAGGTTGCAAGCTAAGTAAGATTGATGAATCACGAGAAGTGCACCAGACTTTATACATATATATTATTGGAAACCTCTTATATTTGATAGCCTCAAGGCCATACATTATGTAGTTAGTTGGTATTGTTGGAAGATTTCAGGCAACCCCTAAACAAAGCCATATTTTATTACCCAAGAGTATTCTCAGATGTCTTAAAGCCACGATGGACTATTATGGATTTTGGTACCCAAGAGGTAAATATTTTTAATTAACTATTTACACTGATGTTGATTAGACAGGTAATGTAGATAATCAGAAGAGCACTAGTAGTGGTGCATTCTTTCTTCGATAATGTCTAGTTTGATGGTTGAGCAAGAAGAAAGCTTCAATCTCTCTATCTACAACTAAAACATAATATATATCAACAACATCTTATTGCACTTAGCTCTTATGGATGAAGCAAACTTTGAAAGATGTACAAGTGTTCTATGATCATCCTATTTTATTATCTGTAACAATGCAAGTGCCATCATCATGCCAAATAATCTTGTTTTTTATTCCAAGATAAAGAATATTCCCATCAAGTACTATTTCTTAAGAGAGAAAGTTGGTAATTAGATTATCAAGTTGGAGTATGTACCTACAAAAGAGTAGGTAGCTAATATATTCACCAAACCTCTCCCAAGGGATAAGTTTGAGTATTTAAGGTAGAGATTGGGAGTAGTTCCTCTTGCCCCCCTCCACTAGATCTTCCTTCAAGATGCAACTGCCATGTCCACAGGATCAACATGATAGGGGGAGATTGTTGATGGGGGGAGCATGTTGTTGTCTTTACCATTGATGTCAAAGGGGGAGATTTATCTCAATCAAAAGCAAAAACAAAAAGGGGGAGTGGTATTGGTGATAAAAAAAAAGGAGAATTCCACCAACATAAGTACATTAGAGAAGGTGTACAACAAAACAAAAGTGCATGATAGGGGGAGAAAAGTAGATGATGGTAGGAAGAAGGAGAGATAAGAAGCCCACTTTGCTTTTATTTCCTTATGGTGTTATTTTTGTTTCATCATGGTGTTTCCATCAATACCAAAGGGGAAGAATGTTAGAAATGTGTTTTCATTGATGGCAAAGGTGATGAGGTAAAGGCAAGTAGAGATGATTACAAGAAGTATGAAGATCAACTAAAGGTATGCAAGAGGAAAATATGGAGAAGGTGTTGTGACTTTAAAGCAATTTTCAGCTTAGAATACCACTTCAAGTGATTTTGGGACCCACTTAGATGGATAGAGCTTTGAAAGAGATTTCCAGTGGTTAATGGAAGTTCAAAAAAGGCCTCCTGGATCACAAGTTATTTCCAGTCAAAGTTTAAGTACCCAAAAAGTAAATTTGCAGAGTTAAAGTTGGAATAATGGCTAGTCTTGAGTGCTTTTTCCAAACTCATCGAAGTTTTTGGGGGAGCCACTAAAGGATAGACAGGAAAACATGGCAAGATAGTATTGCAACAAACAACATTTTTATTGGATGATGGTAGAGCCCGTTATAACAACTCATCCTGACAAAGTCTTCACCAGAAGGTTCAAAGTAGCACATAGAGGGAGTTCCAGGGATGATGCAAGACCGAGATGATGTAAGCTTGCGTGGAAAAGGAAATGCACAAGCATATTGATTGGAAAAATTTCTAAAGTGGCAAACCATATGTGATAGGTAAGCCCAGGAGGTATTCCTCAGAAGAAAAAAATCTAAGCACATAAGTAATGCCCTGGTATGATTAAGTGTCGAGCTAGCATGGTGAAGCGAAGCAAAAATAGAGGCCAATAGAGAGGTAGTTAGGTAGCCATGGTAGTTGCAACAATGTAAAAGGCCTGATACACTTATAAATTTTGTTAAAGAAATTGGTCAAAAAACACAAGGGCCCGAGGCCCTCTCTCTCCTCTCTAACAGGTGCATGGAAACATTTTATTGGCCTGAAATGATGTCAGCATGATGTTGCTACAGGGGATATGTGGTACGAAGATTCAACATTTTCAGGTGGTAGAAGTGACCAAATGTAAGTGACACATGTCACCATTTAGATGGCACCATGTGGTGTTGATGATGTAAGCATGACGTCGTCTCTATTTGTGAATCCTAGAGGTTTTCAAGAAAGCACAGTAGGTGAAACTTCGGGCCGACTAGGCATCAAGAAATGGTGGCAAATTTCAGAGACAAGTCACTCCAGCTTGTCTTTTATTGGTCCAAGAGCACAACGATGGTACCCATTGGGACACCTCATCCTGGTCCCCAGATCCCAGAAGGATTTAACTTAGCACAAAGGAGGATTGTTGAGATGATAGAGCACGAGGACATGATGATATTATAGTTGAAAGCACAAGACCAGTATGGAAGGCGCAATGGTGGACCCACTGGACACATAATTTCGAAAGGAGGTTAATTCAGGAGCTAAAATTTAAGCACAAGGATGTCGTTTTGTAGGGAGGCTAAAACTAAGGGTGTGTAAGCATTTTTTAGTGTTATACTATCCCTCGGGGATATAGTACAAAGGAACCCAAATGGAAAGTTATATGCATATATATATGTATATATGTATATATGTATATATGTATATATACATATATACATATATACATACATATAGATATATATATATATATATATATATATATATATATATATATATATATATATACATATATACATACATATATATATATATATATATATACATATATACATATATATATCTTATATATATATATATATATAGACATATATATATATATACATATATATATATATATCCATATATATATATACATATATATATATATATATATATATATATATATATATATATATATACACATATATATATATATACACATATATATATATATACACATATATATACATATATATACATATATATATATATATACATATATATATATATATATATATATATATATATATATATATATATATATATATATATAAAGCACTCAGGCCTAGTGGAGTTATATTTGGCAGTGTGTTTTTTAAAAGTGCTTTGGACTATATTGAATAACTAAGTATTAACAGGTCAATAACACGAATTTTGGCATTATATGCCATATTTGGATGGATGAGTTGGTAGCTTACGATTGACATTTACACCATAATTGGTGAAGCAATAAAATTGCAAAGAGGAAGGCATGAACGATTTTGTAGCTCAAATGGTGGAAATGGACATATTTGGAAGTTATGTGAAAGTTTGGCTAAACTTGGTAGTGCACCGAATTTAGAAAGTCCTAGCTAAATCTTGTAAAAATTCCAGAATAGAAAAATTAAGCAGTTAAGCTCAATGTTTCTTGTAGAAACAAATAAGGAAAGTTTGAAGCCTTAGAGAGCATATTAAGATGACTTAATAAAAGCAAGACAAAGAAAAAAAAATAAAGATTCATGCAAGCATTAAACGCAAGATAACACAAATTTTAATTCCAAAATATCAGTCCAAATTCCTTCATAACCATAATCGAATTTGCAAGATGAGTGAAATTTTGTTAGTTGTTAGTGTGTGATGGATTGTTGTTGGTGTGGATAGTGAATTGTTCATTGATAAGATATTGTTGAAGGTGTTTGTAATGGTTGTTTTTCGAAGTGTTTAAAGTGACAAATTGATTTTTTTATAAAAGGGAATGGCTTCATGATTTCAGTATGAAAATTGTATGAAAGATGAATCATTGAGGTCATGAAAGTAGTAGCTTGAAGGTCAAAGGCTGTAGCTCCTTCTAGTAGTTGTTGGTAAATACTTAGGGGTTGTAGTTCCTTTTAGTTGTAGCTGATAAATCAGGGAGTAGTTGCTTTCTACTAGTTGTAGTCAAAGAACCTTGTACCAACAAGTAGTAGCTTGCCTTGTGAAGTAAATTGAAGAAAAATTTAAAGAAATTGTGTGTTCTCATTGTGTTACTTATGTTATTTCATGCCATGCTCATATGAATTAATTTTTGGAAAGTTCATTGGTGTTTTAGTATCATTGCAAGTGAAATAAATTGTTGAAATTCCTCCAATACTGATTCACCCCCCTTAGTATTGTCCAAGTTTCTAACAACTTCAATGATATTTTTACAATTTAGAAATAATTCAACCCTTCCCATATGAATTTACTCTACATTGTTTATTTTATGCACTTGTGAAATTTTTTTACATTATTTCGTTTATGCAGTTGTGACTTTTTTTATTATCAATATTTTGCCTCATTCCTTAGACAACTCAAATTAGTGGCATAAGAGCTACCTATTATTTCTGTATTTTTTTTATATATGTTCCCAACAAGGTCAAGGTATATAGAGTTGTGGCTTGAACTACTTGAGCCTTTGCAAGATTGTACTCGTCGACACTAAAGACCTCCCACTACAGAAGAAAAGAAGGACAGGGAGCAAGAGATCCTATTAAATTATTGCTCGAGGAAGCCCTCACACGAAAAAGGGATGAGATGATGGATAAATTTTCCTAGATCATTAGATGGATGACAACAACCAATGCATATTCATCAAATAGTCACTTTGGAGGCACCGCCCCCTTCAAGGTACAAGATAGTTTTGATATTCTTGTATTCGAAAGTCAGATAGATGCAAATTCTGTAAACAAATGGTTAAATTTGCTAGAAGGTTATTTTTTTAGTTGACAAGTTTTTTGATATAGAAAATATTACCTTTGTGCTTAAATTTATCCACCATGTCAAGGATTGGTGGGAGCCTTTCCATGAGAAAAAGTGCATAGAAAAATATGCAATGTTTGTAGTCGCACCCACTTGCACCTCTTTCAAACCTGATGCTATGAAGGAAAGTATTATCCCATTGGAAGCTACAATGACCAATACATGAGATGGACCACACTGCGATAGGAGAGGGACAAAACATTTCTAGAGTTCAAAAATATCTTCCACACCTTGCATGACAATTGGTTTTCAAATACCGTGGTGGTTTGCACAGATACATCATTGGGCCCAGTGTACCGATATGCTACCAAAATCGAGTAGAAATTTAAACAAAACAAGCAAAGGTTTGGATCTATGAATTCCTCAGAGTAGAAGCAAAGAAAAGGTAGCCCCACATCACAAAACAAAGGATAGAGCCAGGATGGACCACCCCACAAAAACCAATCTGAGCTACAAATAAAGAAGGGTAATGGGAAGACAAAGAAAGACATAGGAAAGTAGCGTGAATTCCATAAGATCCCCAACATAACACTAATGAATATCACTCAAAGCACTCATTGGTGGCTGAGTTGTTAGATGTAGGTTCTGACTCTCAATCATATTTAGACAAGGGAAGAAGATCATTGATGCAGAACCCAGTGTCACTGCTGCTACCACCAAGGTACAATCAATTGACCCAAAGAACTAGAGGATGGTGAGAGCCTTTTGTACTCATAGATGTGGGTGAAGGGTGCACCACTGCACTTCATTGTCGATATCAAAATTCAAAAAAATCCCATCTTAGTAGTGGTCATCAAGAAGTTGGACCTATTAACACTACCACACCCATGACCACACACATTTGAGTAGCTTTGCTAAGATAAAGAGCTCCACACCAGCCAACAATGTCATCTACCCTACGACATTAGGCCATTAAAAAATGAGGTATTATGTGATATTTCCCCCATTGAAGTTTGTGATGTTCCTTTAGGCCAACCATATTTGTGGAAGCATCATGTTATATATGAATCTAGGCCTCACAATGTCATTATTACGTTGGGCAGACAACTATGCAGGATACCAGAGGTAGCTCCACCTATCGCCATTTCATTGACCTCCGATAAGAAATGTAGAAAGGTCATCTTCCACAACACAATTTTTTTCTTCTTCCTTATTCGGTCTCAAAGTGAGAAGAAGTTCATGGCCACATCCATGACCTCCACCCAAGGCCTCTCCATGTAGCAGAAGCAAGTGGACAAGGTTGTGGAAGAGTACAAAGACATCTTCTCCTCACCCACTAGGGAATATTTACACTGTAAGGTAAAGATTTCAATTGATCTAACCCTAACACACCTCTATCTAATGGGCCAATCTATCACTACACTCTTTTAGAAAATGAGGAAATCAAGCACCAAATCTAAGATATACATAAAAAAAAGTAACATATATTAATAGCTGCATGATATTTTACAGAAATCCAATGCAAAGTACAAGAAACACCATGATCAACATTGGGTGCTACACAAGTTTCAGGTGGAAGAAAAGGTTTGGTTGAATTCATAGAAATAGTGCCTCATAGGACCCCATCAAAATCTTCCTCCACTTTTCTATGGAACTTACACAGTCACCAAGGCTATGGGTGATAATGGTTTTGAGCTAAGTATTCCCCCTTCCTTGGCTTACACCCAGTGTTCAATGTGCACCTCATTTGGCCACACTTTCCACCATTATTGGACACATCAGAAATAGCAGAGCAATGGACACTAGTAAAGCTCAACCTTAACTACATGGAACAAGAAACTAGTGATCATATCGTGGACAAAAAGGTTAAGGGCACTTGCTTAAAGAGGATCTAGCTTTATTGGGTCATCAAAGTCGGGCTACTCCTACACCAAGGAATGTGGCTCACTGAGGCACAAGTTCAGTAGAAGTTTCCCCATATAATGGGGGAACTTAGTAATGGGGACAATTGCTTCATAAGGGTGGAGGACTGATCTGATTGGGAATTGGTGGCTATCCAACTTTTCCATCGAATCACCATAATTAATAATAAAAAAACATTATTGGTGGTTTCCTAGCCCATGGTTTTGCTAAACCATGGTATCCACCCATGGTATTTGAGAGGAGGAAGAAAAAAAATCTAATCATATAGTTAACTTTTACCATATACACCTATTTGTCAGTTTTTATCATAGTGATTTATGGTATTCATCGATGGTTTTTGTACCCATAGTATTGGACATATGATGAAAGTGCATAACTATAAATGAAAAGGCACCGTAAATAATATAAATATGGGCCTTCATTATTGTAAAAACATGATAATTTGTATCGTGATATGGTCTAATGATATTTTTACCATTTGGAAATAATTAAACTTTTCTCATATGAATTTACTCTACATTATTTCTTTCATAAATTTACTCTACATTATTTCTTTCATACACTTGTGACATTTTTTTTATTATAAAAATTTTGTCTCGTTCCTTAGACAATTTGAATGATTCATCCCCTACTTAAGCCCCTCTCACACTTAAATTAGAATACAATAATATAACTTTATACTTTAGTTAGCCCCTATAATATTTCATTTACTAGGAAATACAAGTTGACTAGTCAATTGAGCCAATAGACTAAATAATTGATCCAATTGACTAATTGGATAAGTCGATTCTCTCTTGTAGAATCATAACTCCAAATGTTATTGTCCCTCTTCTATTGTAGTCATCACTGTGTTTTTATTTATATTTTTGATACACAATATACATAGATTAAATGTTAGCCATATGATTTAGATTTAATCACTATATAATTTTTCATCCATCTCGATGCTTATAGAGTGGAAAATTTGAATGATTCAACTTATAGGAGAAGTTTTATCGATAGGATCTGGTTTGGATAATTTGGTTCTAAAACCTTGAAGGGAAAATTTGAGGCTTTAAATAATGCTTTTTGGGGAAAAAACTTTCCCACTTAATTGCATGATCCTATGACACTGTTCTACATTCAAATATCTTTCAAGCGGTATAAGAATAATGTCAATTGGAGTTCAGATGCAAAATTTATGCCTCCTAAAAGTTGAATTGTCATGATTGATAACCATAATTTGGGAGAATGCCACATTAACCACTATTACCCATGGAAAAGGGGCTAGCCACATGGGGGCTATGAATAAGACTCTAGGATAGTCAAGTTGTAACTAATGTTGAGGATTGAATGGGTTAAATTTAATCCCCATTTGGCTATCGAGTTGTGTTATAAATGGGCCAGTAGGAGGAAGAGGGGTTACATTCTATTTGCTTCCATTTTGTTCCATGATAAAGCAGAGTAGTTGAGTGTGGAAAAAGAGAGAGCATAATAGAGGGGTTTGTGTTCTATAGCAAACCACAAGTCTCTTGAAACTACATAGAGAATGCATTCTCCTTTGTACTTGCATCATTTCCATTCCATAAAAAAGAAAGCATAGCATTGTCACCTTCGAGTTGGATTTTCTCCCATAAGGATTTCCCAAGGCATATCGTGGTGCTCAATATGGTTTGTGAGTAATTCTATTTACCTATTCTCTATTTTCTATATATCATCTATTGTCTGCATAAACAACAAAACAATAATAACAAATTTGGAATCTAAAAGGAATTAATGCTTCATACTATAGATTTCGGTTTATTTTAAGAGAGCTGTTGTGACAAACTATCCAATGGAATATCTACACAACATGATACTATCTAGCTCACTAACCTATATAACATATATGTACAATTACATTACAAACATTGGAGTGTTACATTCCCATCTCTTTTACTTTTTCATATATCACTATAAAATGTCCAATATATATAGTTTTTACATCAAAATATCAAAATAATTGTGGGTATGCCTATAATATGACATCTTCAAGCTCCCATATTACATCCATAAAACTATAACAAGTCTATTAAAATTTTACCTATCCAATAACTTCGTTAAAAAACACTTTAATTTTTTAATATAGCATATATACTAACTCAACCTAAAATAAACCCTTCTAAATCTCCATGAACTAAAATTCAGTTAACAATATCATTCAATATAAGACATATACATTTTCAATAAAAACACAGTAAATATATAAACTTTTAATTATATAGTAATATTTAAAATCATAAAATCTTTACATAATTATCACATTTTATGTCATGTTGAATATTATATTGTAAGGTTGAATATCTTTCCAGTGGTTAATGGAAGTTCAAAAAAGGCCTCTTGGATCACAAGTTATTTCAGTCAAAGTTTAAGTACCCAAAAAGTAAATTTGTAGAGTTAAAGTTGGAACAATGGCTAGTTGTGAGTGCTTTTTCCAAACTTGTCGAAGCTTTTGGGGGAGCCACTAAAGGAGAGACGGGAAAACATGGCAAGATAGTATTGTAGTGAACAACATTTTTATTGGATGATGGTGGAGTCCCTTATAACAACTAATCCTGACAAATTCTTCCCCGGAAGGTTCATAGTAGCACATAAAGGGATTTTTAGGGATGATGCAAGATCGAGATGATGTAAGCTTGGGTGGAAAAGGACATGCACAAGAATATTGATTAGCAAAATTTCTTAAGTGGTGGACCATATGTCATAGGTAAGCACAGGAGGTCTTCCTCAGAAGAAAAAATCTAAGCACATAAGTGATGCCCTAGTATGATTAAGTGTCGGGCTAGCATGGTGAAGCGAAGAAATAATAGAGGCCAATAGAGAAGCAATTCGGTAGCCATGGTAGTTGCAACAATGTAAAAGGGCCTGAGACCCTTTTAAATCTTATTAATGAAATTGGTCGAAAAAAAAGGGCCTGAGGCCCTCTCTCTCCTCTCTAACAGGTGCATGACAACATTTCATTGGCCCAAGATGACGCTAGCATGACATTGCTACAGGGGACATGTGGTAGGAACATTCAATATTTTCAGGTGGTAGAAGGGACCAAATCTGAGTGACACATGTCACCACTTAGATGGAACCACGTGGTGTTGATGATGTAAGAATGACGTCATCTCGGTTCGTGAATCACAGAAGGTTTTCAAGAAAGCATAGTAGGTGAAACTCTGGGCCAACTAGGCATCAGGAAATGGTGGCAAATTTCAGAGACAAGTCACCCCAATTTGTATTTTATTGGTCCAAGAGCGCAATGATGGTACCCATCGGGACACCTCATCCTGGTCCCCAAATCCCAGAAGGATTTAACTTAGCACAAAGGAGGATTGTTGAGATGACAGAGCACCAAGACATAATGATATTATAGTTGAAAGCACAAGACTAGTATGTGTTGTGGGGAAAAATGCCTATGCAGGACGATCCTATCCACCTAAGGTGTGACAGTGCCTTAGCAACAAACAGAGACAGCTATTCTAGTTTTATTCCTTTATGAAATGAGAAAGAAGAGAGATAAATGGACTTACCGGTGTCTTCCATTTGTCCTTCGATCCGGTCTCTCTTCTCTTCGGGAGTTCACAGCTACTTGTCTTCTTGTTTGCCCAGCTTCAACAGGTTCCTACAAGATCACAAGAGAGCAGCTACTTGCGACAAGAGAAGAACTCTACACAAAGACAGATATTCTCATTCATAACTAGTTTAGGATTAGAAATAAACCAAATACACTAATGCAATCATACATCAAAGACACATCAGTATATAGGAGAAAACCAAGATAGCTTTATTGATGAATAACAAGGTTCAGGAAGAGATACAATCCAGAGGGCTCCAATCCAGCATCTCCTTCCCAGCAAATGGAATTCCTATCTTCACCCCCTTTCAAAGCATTAAGCACCCAATGATTCCAATCTCAAACCAACAGCAATTCTTTGCAATAACAAAATTCCAGCCCCCAGATCTCATGGAGGAGAGATCCATATATAGATGTTTGGAGAGAGTATGAGTCAGCTTGAGATCTGACTAGTGTCCTCTCCCTCTGTCAGTTCTTGATTCCACTTGGAGGTTCTTGCTTCCACTTGGAGATTTGGAACCTCTTACTCATCACCAGTCGAATTCCCTGAGGCAAGTGTCATTTTGGAAGCTTCCTGGGTTCTGACACCTTGAGAAATGAACTTGCCACATGTCCACTCTCGCTCAGCGCAGGTAGCCAGTGTTGCCTTTGACATTCAGCGCAGGTAGCCAGTGTTGGCTTTGACATTCAGCGCAAACAGCTAGTGTAGTCACTGAAATGATCCTGAATTGACTTGTTTTTGAGCAGTTTCTGGTGGAGAACTTCTGTGAACTGCTGTGGTTTGTTAGCCTTGTTCCTCTAGGGGTAGGAACAACATGTTTAGGGACTTTGGATCCCTTAGATTATGGACATTTCATGCTCAATGCTGTAAGGCACAAAAATGTCTATAACAGTTGCCCCCTAAAGTATGAGGCCGTTTATCGGGTGAAATGCTTTATCCAGGAGGGTCCGAAGTTCATCCAATGTTGGGAGGAGACCTGTAATAAGATACAATACAATACATTATTTTTCATACTGCTTTCATGATCTAGCTGAGGCGGGCATTCCCATGCTCAGCTTTATAAATTCATTTCTTTGTACATAGAACAGACAATCGTCTGATGGTAGACCGATAATTTTGATGAAATTATCATCCTTTGAGTAGGATGATCATCTGCTGCAATGATGTACATGTCAAATGTCTTTATCTTTCCTGAATATATATCGCAGCCCGGATGGATGAAACTAGATTCGAGGTCTTCAAACTCGTTCGATCTTCACTCTAAGTACAAGTCGATCCATGTGAGAATTGTTCTGAAGTCGAACATGGAAAGACATCGCTTGATTACCGGTCAATGAGGTAAACCGTTAACAAGCGCGAGAGGAATCACCGATAATGATAATGACCCTCAAGGTACTGCAGTACAATTCACGTGGTGTGAATAAAGGACTTGGTGTCGAACACCACGCAAAATCTTTCGGTCGAAGGTCATTGATGTATACCTGTTGCCCGAAGTGAGAAACTTGCCATTGAGGCATGCAAGCTTCAAAGTACTGAAGGGGTTGTTCCTAGATCAACTTCTTGGATAATGAGCTGATGTCGACAAGAAGCGATCCGTCAAAGGAGGGCCTTAATGAATCCCACATCAGTGACACGGAACGGAGCTAATGATTTTGATGGAGGTGAAAACGATCTGTGACATATGATTCAGGGTGGCGGTCATGAAAGGATGAAGGATAATGTACGGCAGTGGATGGGACACGGTTGACTTTTCTGAACGACTTCTCTTGAACATATGGCGACACTGATGTGATGGATTGGTAGCATTACCCCAAATAAGGATGGTATGGCGAGACCATGGATGTGACCGGTGAATGAAACAACCCAACCCGATTGTGGTACGGAGGAAAAGTGTCATGTTCAAGAGCGACTTGCTACCATCAAAGTTTTCTTTAGTTTCTCCCAATTTTTCCCCAGTCATTGCTGACCAGTACCTCTTTATTTTTGTCAAGCTTGAGGAGGATAACATATGCTTGTTCTATAACCTGCCCTTCGGGCAAGCCCATCTCTATGTTTTTACGAGCCTAGCGATAGCGAAACTCGTTCTCGTCTAAAGACAAGTTTGTCGCTATTTAATGATTTTAACGAGTCTAACGACAAAGACAACTCGATCCCTTTTCATTTTTAGAGAGTCTGAAAAGGTACATAAAGTTAACTCCAAAATTCCTTTTTCGTCATCTAATCCCTTAGGTCCGAAAAAGTATAAAACAATACAGAAGGGATGAGTTTTCGATAGTTTTAACGAGCCGAACAAAACAAGCGCTCGATCCTTTTGTGCAATAATCCCTCAGGTCCAAAAAGATTAAAATCTAGAGGAGGGATAGCACTTCCGGTCGCTTTAACGAGCTGGGAGGCAAAAACTCGGCAATCTTTTCATATTTTACGAGTCAGTTGAAAAGAGCTTAAAGAAGACTCGTCTTTCGAGGAACGAGTGATAAACAGGGTTAGCAGCTGATTCCAGGTACAGGTTGGAATTTTCCAATCACGGCAGTGTCACAAGGATGGCTAGGTGAAATCACTCTTCGCAGCTGTTCCTCAAAATGGGTAAACAATCATATGGAGGTGAACGATCGGCCAAATGAAAAGTGGAGGTGACGGTGCAAACATGACCAAGGCTTTAATGGCTGATAAGGTTACATTCACAGTGGTTATTTACCGGGTAGTGGTTCATTTTTTATTTTAAAATGAGCTTAAACGCTGGTGGAAACACTTGCTCATTGCTTATGTTTATTTTTTAACGAGCATGAAGTCCGCGTTAAAACTGCTCGGATCTTGCGTTTATTTTTTAACGAGCATGAACTGTGTGCTAAAACTGCTCGATTAACCCAGTCATATGATAAGAGTGTCTCATCAAGATTCTATTTTTTATGGAGCTTCATCTTACTAAGCTTTGCTCCACATCCTTTCTTTATGCAAGTTAGGAAACGGCTAACCCAAAAAACAGATAAATAACCGCTCTTTGCTTGCACTCCAAAAGGTTTGCATGCCCCCAGGTATAAAGTACGGTTTCAAGGTTACCTCTACTTCTTTTCCGTCAAAACATTTGTTTTAACGAGAGAGGCTTACCTCTTTCAGGTTACCCAAAGATTGTCTCGTTAATCTTTCAAACAAAACACTTCCTCGGCAATGTCTACCGAAATAGGCAAAGGTGAGCGACGTAGCCCGTCAACTCACATAACTTTGACAAAAGAATCTTATTCTAGAACAACCCTCTTCCTAGACGGACAGGGTACGGACTAGTCATATTCTCCCGCGGAAACCTACTCTATACCCAAAGTTTCTCTGCCGAAGCAGACCAGGACGCATGCCCCCTGGGTTCCAGTCATATCCTCCCGGATTACTCGCGCTCATCAGGAGGACGGACCGTGGATTGAGACACTTCTTGCGTGAATAGACCATTTAGGGATGGTGTATGACTATTTGCGATGCGTGATCCGGGAAATGAAAGTTGGTCCACGAGCTTGACCACTCTTCCTTCGTGCGGAAAACACATTACTCTAAAGAGTGATGAGACGATGGCTCCCATGCAATATATATAGTCGCGTCCAAGGAGTAGGTTATAATCCAAGGGTCCTTGAATGACCATCACGTTCATTTGAACGGTCTTCCCTTTCAATGTTATGGGCACATTGGGGAGGATCCCTAAAGGTCGACTGGTTCCTTTATCGAAGCCTGATAGATTTCTCATTTCAGGCAAAAGCGCTGGCGAACCAAGCGCTTTCCAAGCAATAGAGGAAAGGATACTCACAGATGCCCCCTCATCAATAACTGTGCCAGCCATTACCATTATGTATATTTGAACGATAATTCTGAACGGTATGCTAGCTGGCAAGCGGGGTCTGCCTAGTTGGTTCCAGTCGAACGAGACAACTAGGTTGCTTGGTGGTGGGACCGAATAGACGGCCGGGTATGACCCTGACGAAGTTCCTTCCTGCGATAAAGGAATGGGCAAATTGCCCCCTTGTTCGTCAGAGTCTGTGTTGATGAAGAGAACTTGGACGGTGTCGTCTTTATTCTCCTCTGTGATGGTATCATTCGAAGATAGAGCCTCTAAAGGCAAAACCAGGTCAACTGCTACCTCAACCTTTTGACTTTCATCAGGTATGGATTCAGACGGTTCATCTTCAATGATAGGTGCTTCGGCTGACCACCTGAGTGGGCCAGCCGGGTTCTCAACTGGTGAAGGACTTGGCAGGAGTTTTTGATATCCAGGAGGAAGTTGCACTGGTAAAACCGGGCGATCTTACAAAACTCTTTTAGCCTCGTCTAAGAAGGGACAATGGTGGATGGCATGGTCGCCTTCACACGGTTTGCAGGGAAATCTGGCTTTCCCTCTCTGTCCTGTGGCTTCACTTTCACTAGTTGACAGTGTGCTGTCAACATGGCTATCAGAGGTTGACGCCACCGAATTGTGCAAATGGGGAGACCAGTCCCTTAGTATCCGAGGGATGCAGGGACAATCTCTGTGGAAGTGGTCTCCCTTGCATATGACGCATGGCGATTTAGGCCTTGCTAGTGCTGTGTGTGGATTTTTGTCAGACGACACTTGTTTGCCCCCAGTCGTTTTTGGCTCCTTCTTCTTCTTTTCTTTCTTCTTCTTTTCCTTCTTCTCCCAAGGAACTTGGTTTTTTGTTTTACCAGTTCCGTTAAGCGAAGAGGAAGGAGGAGAGGAAGAATTATATGAAGTCGAAGGCTCGTGGGCAACTCTGGTCTGGTCTAACTGTTGACTCGACTGTTCAGGAATAGTGGTGTTCTGAACGACATTGGTTGAAAAGAGCCAGACTGGCAGGCCAATTGTCAATCCTGGAAGTGACAAAGTGGCCATGTGGGGCGCACCAACATCTCCCCAAGAGGAGAAGGGACTAGGATTTCCACCAAGGGGAATTCCTTGGTTGGTGGGCTCCATCTTTTCAACCTAAAGATCAACGCAGGAATAAAGGGTGATTGTTCCGTTTAAAATAAATTTTTAACGACGCTTAGACACAACTTGCTTTTTCAATTTTAGAGAGTCGAGAAAAAGCTAAAGATGACTCTAGTCTCCTTCGATGTTTTAACGAGCCCGAAGTGACAAATGCTCGGATGGACTTTTTCTGTTATAGAGTCTGAAAAAGGCCAAAAGGAACTGCTCTGGAGTTCTAGGCAGAGGGTGTGCCAAACCTTTCGCAAAACCGCAGAATACTTTTTAAGGTACGGGCGGTCGATCTTCCTGAATGCTGTGTTCAGTGCATTGCGATCAATAGGGCGGCCGACACAGCTTCCTAAGGATAAAGGTTTTATGCCTATAGGGGTCTCCCAATATATACGCGACGGTACATGGGAGCACAATCCGTACTGGCGCTATCGTCCCTCAGGAGGAATCACCCACCTTCAACGAGATCGACAGTCACCAAGTTTACGACGTCGGAACACGTCTCTAGCCTAGACCTCTATGTTGTGCGTTATGTTGCAAAGCGTTGTTAAGTTCATTCAGTTTATTTTAAGTTGATCTTTTTAGAAGTTTGCCTTTCTGGATCACCACGAGATGTATGGTACAATTCCTAAATGCAGTCTAAGATGATAAGCAAGCTTTATATCTTTTCAACTTTGAAAATCCTAGCTACTAAGGGAAAAGAAAGACACCATCTTTTCTCAAAGAGCAATCAGCACACTCTAATGCACTGTTCCTAAATCAAGCATGCAAACTATCAAGATGCAAATGCACAATGCAGGTGTTTGTTTTCCGCTTACTTAGTATTGATGCCTACAAAGAAAGCTTTTTGTACAACTTTGAATTTGCTTTTAAATGACAAGTACAAACAAGTTTACTTTTTCGAAATCAGAAAGGGTAGAAGAGAATACAGCACTTTACGACTTTCGAAATGAACACTTGTTTCGACACTTAAAAGAGACAAACTCAAACCAATAAGCAAAAGCAAATGTATAATCAACTGTAAACAGCCAATGAACTCTCTCCTAAGATCACAATGAACAGATCCGAATCAAGGGCTACAGGATGATTATTTCACTCATGCAAAGGAAAACTGTAAATGACGCCACAAACACATAAAAACACTCACAGTCTTTTTGTACAAAAGCAGGCAGAATCTAAGCAAAGAAAAGGAGTTATCAGACTGGTACCTATGCTGGTTACAGGCTACAAAAATCAGAGATCAAAACAAGGCAAAACAGAGCAGAGAACCCCAGCTGCACAAGGCCAAACTGGTTCAGCGCAACCTCAACACTGTGGTTTTGACATTCAACGCAGGTAGCCTTCACGGGACCTGCGTTGAAATGCAGAATCCCTTCACTGGATCTGCGTTGAAGGAGAAACTCTCGTTTCTCACTGGTTCTGGGTCACAGATTGCTATTTAATCTACAGTTTCAGGCCAAATCAAAGCAACAAGCAAGGTGTAATCAAAGGGATGCTTTGAGGGGGTACTAAGATCTATCATAAAGGATCATTAAATCATTTGTGAGTCCATTGTTCAGATCATAGACAAATCCAGTGATTGGATCAAGGCAGCAACTGTCTACTTTGCAACTGAGAATAGCAGAAGCAGTTCGATTGTTGCTGTTGAGTCTATGAAGCAAACAATTATAGAAACACAAATAAAATGACTAAACAGATCTCCCCAGCGGAGTCGCCAATTTGTTGTGGGGAAAAATGGGTATGCAGGACGATCCTATCCACCTAAGGTGTGACAGTGCCTTAGCAACAAACAGAGACAGCTATTCTAGTTTTCTTCCTTTATGAAATGAGAAAGAAGAGAGATAAATGGACTTACCGGTGTCTTCCGTTTGTCCTTCGATCCGGTCTCTCTTCTCTTCGGGAGTTCACAGCTACTTGTCTTCTTGTTTGCCCAGCTTCAACAGGTTCCTACAAGATCACAAGAGAGCAGCTACTTGCGACAAGAGAAGAACTCTACACAAAGACAAATATTCTCATTCATAACTAGTTTAAGATTAGAAATAAACCAAATACACTAATGCAATCATACATCAAAGACACATCAGTATATAGGAGAAAACCAAGATAGCTTTATTGATGAATAACAAGGTTCAGGAAGAGATACAATCCATAGGGCTCCAATCCAGCATCTCCTTCCCAGCAAATGGAATTCCTATCTTCACCCCCTTTCAAAGCATTAAGCACCCAATGATTCCAATCTCAAACCAACAGCAATTCTTTGCAATAACAAAATTCCAGCCCCCAGATCTCATGGAGGAGAGATCCATATATAGATGTTTGGAGAGAGGATGAGTCAGCTTGAGATCTGACTAGTGTCCTCTCCCTCTGTCAGTTCTTGATTCCACTTGGAGGTTCTTGCTTCCACTTGGAGATTTGGAACCTCTTACTCATCACTAGTTGAATTCCCTGAGGCAAGTGTCATTTTGGAAGCTTCCTGGGTTCTGACACCTTGAGAAATGAACTTGCCACATGTCCACTCTCGCTCAGCGCAGGTAGCCAGTGTTGCCTTTGACATTCAGCGCAGGTAGCCAGTGTTGGCTTTGACATTCAGCGCAAACAGCTAGTGTAGTCACTGAAATGATCCTGAATTGACTTGTTTTTTAGCGGTTTCTGGTGGAGAACTTCTGTGAACTGCTGTGGTTTGTTAGCCTTGTTCCTCTAGGGGTAGGAACAACATGTTTAGGGACTTTAGATCCCTTAGATTATGGACATTTCATGCTCAATGCTGTAAGGCACAAAAATGTCTATAACAGTATGGAAGGCGCAATGGTGGACCCACTAGACACATAATTTCGAAAGGAAGTTAAGTCGGGAGCTAAAATTTAAGCATAAGGATCTGGTTTTGTATGGAGGCTAAAATCGAGGGTACGTAAGCATTTTATAGTGTTATATTAGCCCTCAGGGATATAGTATAAAGGAGCCCAAGCAGAAGGTTATATGCATGAGTTTATATATAAAGCACATAGGCCTAGTGGAGTTATATTTGGCAGTATGTTTTTTAAAAGCGCTTTGGACTATATTGAATACTTAAGTATTAACGGGTCAATAACATGAATTTTGGCGTTATATGCCATATTTGGATGGATGAGTTGGTAGCTTACAATTGACGTTTACGCCATAATTAGTGAAGCACTAAAATTGCAAAGAGGAAGGCATGAATGATTTTGTAGCTCAAATGGTGGAAATGGACATATTTGCAAGTTATGTGAAAGTTTGGCTAAACTAAGTAGTGCACCAAATTTAGAAATTCCTAGCTAAATCTTGTAAAAATTCCAGAATAGAAAAATTAAGCATTTAAGCTCAGCTTTTCTTGTAGAAACAAATAAGGAGAGTTTGAAGACTTAGAGATCATATTAAGATGACTTAACAGAAGCAAGACAAAGCCAAAAAATAAAGATTCATGCAAGCATTAAAGTGCAAGATAACAAAAGTTTTAATTACAAAATACTAGTCAAAATTCCTTCATAAGCATAATCGAATTCGCAATATGAGTGAAATTTTGTTAGTTGTTAGTGTGTGATGGATTGTTACTAGTGTGGATAGTGAATTGTTCAGTGATAAGATAGTGTTGAAGGTGTTTCTAATGGTGGTTTTGTTGAGCATTTGAAGTGACAAATTGCTTTTTTTTTATAAAAGGGAATGGCTTCATGATTTCAATATGAAAATTGTATGAAAGATGAATCATTAAGATCATGAAAGTAGTAGCTTGTAGGTTAGAGGTTGTAGCTCCTTCCAGTAGTTGTTGGTAAATACTTAGGGGTTGTAGTTCCTTTTAGTTGTAGCTGATAAATCAGGGAGTAGTTGCTTTCTACTAGTTGTAGTCAAAGAACCTTGTACCAACAAGTAGCAGCTTGCCTTGTGAAGTAAATTGAAGAACAATTTAAAGAAATTGTGTGTTCTCGTTGTGTTACTTATGTTATTTCATGCCATGCCCATATGAATTAATTTTTGGAAAGTTCATTGGTGTCTTAGTATCATTGCAAGTGAAATAAATTGTTGAAATTCCTCCAATACTGATTCATCCCACCTCTTAGTATTGTCCTAGTTTCTGACAGCTTTAACGATATTTTTACAATTTAGAAATAATTCAACCCTTCCCATATGAATTTACTCTACATTATTTATTTTATGCACTTGTGACATTTTTTTACATTATTTCTTTTATGCAGTTGTGACTTTTTTTATTATCAATATTTTGCCTCATTCCTTAGACAACTCAAATTCATGGCATAAGAACTACCTATTATTTCTCTATTTTTTTTACACATGTTCCCAACAAGGTCAAGGTATATAGAGTTGTGGCTTGAACTACTTGAGCCTTTGCAAGACTGTACTCGTCAACCCTAAAGACCTCCCACGACAGAAGAAAAGAAGGACAAGGGAGCAAGAGATCCTATTAAATTATTGCTCGAGGAAACCCTCACATGAAAAAGGGATGAGATGATGGATAAACTTTCCTAGATAATTAGATGGATGACAACAACCAATGAATCTTCATCAAATAGTCACTTTGGAGGCACCGCCCCCTTCAAGGTACAATATAGTTTTGATATTCTTGTATTCGAAAGTCAGATAGATGTGAATTCTCTAAACAAATGGTTAAATTTGCTAGAAGGGTAGTTTTTAGTCTACAAGTTTTTTGATATAGAAAATATTACCTTTGTGCTCCTTAAAGTTATCCACCATGTGAAGGATTGGTGGGAGACTTTCCATGAGAAGAAGTCCATAGAAAAATCTGCAATGTTTGTAGTCACACCCATTTGTGGCTATTTCAAGCCTGATGCTATGAAGGAAAGTATTATCCCATTGGAAGCTACAATGACCAATACATGAGATGGACCACACTGCGATAGGAGAGGGACAAAACATTGCTAGAGTTCATAAATATCTTCTACACCTTGCGTGACAATTGGTTCTCAAATACTGTGGTGGCTTGCACGGATACATCATTGGGCGCAGTGTACCGATATGCTACCAAATTCGAGCAGAAATTTAAACAAAAGAAGGGAAAGTTTGGATCTATGAATTCACCACAGAGGAAGCAGAGCAAAGGTAGCCCCAAATCACAAAACAAAGGATAGTGCTAGGATGGACCACCCCACAAAAACCCATCTAAGCTACAAATAAGGAAGGGTAATGGGAAGATAAAGAAATACTGATAGGAAAATGACATGAATTCCATAAGAGCCCCAACATAACACTAATGAATATCACTCAATGCACTCATTGGTGGCCGAGTTGTCAGATGTAGTTTCTGACTCTGAATCATATTTAGACAAGGGAAAGAAGATCATTGATGCAAAACTGAGTGTCACTGCTGCTACCACCAAGGTACAATCAATTGACCCAAAGAAATAGAGGAAGGTGAAAGCCCTTTTTACTCATAGATGTGGGTGAAGGGTGCACCACAACACTTCATTTTCGATATCAAAATTCAAAACAATCCCATCTTAGTAGTGGTCATCAAAGAAGTTGGACCTATTAACAATACCACACTCATAGCCACACACATTTGAGTGGCTTTGCCAAGATAAAGAGCTCCACGTTAGCCAACAATGTCATCTACCCTACAACATTAGGTCATTCAAGAATGAGGTATTATGTGATATTGCCCCCATTGAATTTTGTGATGTTCCTTTAGGCCAACCATACTTGTGGAAGAATCATGTTATATATGAATCTAGGCCTCGAAATGTCATTATTACATTGGGCAGACGACTATGCAGGATACCAGAGGTAGCTCCACTTATCACAATTTTTTTGACCTCCGATAACAAATGTATGAAGGCCATCTTCCACACCACAATTTTTTTCTTCTTCCTTATTCGGTCTCAAAGTGTGAAGAAGTTCATGCCACATCCATTACCTACACCCAGGGCCTCTCCATGCAGCAGAAGAAAGTGGAAAAGGTCGTGGAAGAGTACAAAGTCATCTTCTCCTCACCCACTAGGGAATCTTTACATTGTAAGGTCAAGTATTCAATTGATCTAACCCCAACACACCTCTATCTAATGGGCCAATCTATCACTACTCTCTTTTAGAAAATGAGGAAATCAAGCACCAAATCTAAGATCTACATCAAAAAAGTAACATATATCAATAGATGCATGACATTTTACAGAAATCCAATACAAAGTATAAGCAACACCATGATAAACATTGGGTTCTACACAAGTTTTAGGTGGAAGACAAGGTTTGGTTTAATTCGCAAAAAGAGTGCCTCATAGGACCCCATCAAAAGCTTCCTCCACTTTGATATGGATCTTACACTGTCACCAAGGCTATGGGTGACAATGGTTTTGAGCTAAGTATTCCCCCTTCCTTGGCTTACACCCAGTGTTCAATGTGTACCTCCTTTGGCCATACATTCCACCATTATTGGACACATTAGAAATAGTAGAGCAGTGGACACTAGTAAAGCTCAACCCCAACTACATGGAACAAGAAACTAGTGATCAGATCATGGACAGAAAGGTCAAGGGCACTTGCCTAAAGAGGATCCAACTTTATTGGGTCGTCAAAGTGGGGCAACTCCTACACCAAGGTGCCCTTGCCTAAAGAGGATCCAGCTTTATTGGGTCGTCAAAGTGGGGCAACTCCTACACCAAGGAATGTGGCTCACCAAGGGACAAGTTCAATAGAAGTTTCTGCACTCAGTAATGGGGAAAATTGCTTCATAAGGGTAGAGGATTGATCTGAGTGGGAATTGGTGGTTATCCACCTTTTCCATCAAATCACCATAATTAATAATAAAAAAACTACTATTGGTGGTTTCCTAGCCCATGGTTTTGGTAAACCATGGTATCCACCCAAGGTATTTGAGAGGTGGAAGAAAAAAAATAATCTAATCATATAATTAACTTTTACCATATACAACTATTTGTTAGTTTTTATCATAGTGATTTATGGTATTCGCCGATGGTTTTTGTACCCATAGTATTGGACATATGACAAAAGAGCATGACTATAAATGAAAAGGCACCGTAGATAATATAAATATGGGCCTTCATTATTGTACAAACATGAGAATTTGTATCATGATTTAGTCTGATGATATTTTTACCATTTGGAAATAATTAAACTTTCTTATTTCTTTCATAAATTTACTCTACAATATTTCTTTCATACACTTGTGACATTTTTTTATTATAAATATTTTGCCTCATTCCTTAGACAATTTGAATCATTCATCCCCTACTTAAGCCCCTCTCACACTTAAATTAGAATAAAATAATATAGTTTTATACTTTAGTCAACCCCTATAATATTTCATTTAATAGGAAATACAAGTTGACTAGCCAATTGAGCCAATAGACTAAACAATTGATCCAATTTACTAATTGGATAAGTCAATTCTCTCTTGTAGAATCATAACTCCAAATGTTATTGTCCCTCTTCTATTGTAGTCATCACTGTGTTTTTATTTATATTTTTGATACACAATATACATAGATTAGTCGTTGGCCATATGACTTGGATTTAATCGATATATAATTTGTCATCCATCTCGATGCTTATAGAGTGGAAAATTTGAAGGATTCAACTTATAGGAGAAGTTTTATCGGTGGGATCTAGTTTGGATAATTTGGGTCTAAAACCTTTAAGTGCCAATTTGAGGCCTTAAACAATGTTTTTGAGGGCAAAAACTTTCCCACTTAATTGCATGATCCCGTGTCACTATTGTACATTCAAATATCTTTCAAGTGGTGTAAGAATAATGTCAATTGGAGTTTAGATGCAAAAGTTATGCCTCTTGAACATTGACCTATTATGATTTATAACCATAATTTGGGAGAATGCCACATTAACCCCTATTACCCATGGAAAAGGGGCTAGCCACATGGGGGCTATGAAGAAGACTCTAGGAGGGTAAAGTTGTAACTAATGTTGAGGATTGAATGAGTTAACTTTAATCCCCATTTAGCTATCGAGTTGTGTTATAAACGGGCCACTAGGAGGAAGAGGGGTTACATTCTATTTGCTTCCATTTTGTTCCATAATAAAGTAGAGTAACTGAGTGTGGATAAAGAGAGAGCATAATAGAGGGGTTTGTGTTCTATAGCAACCCACAAGTCTCGTGAAACTACATAGAGAATTCATTCTCCTTTGTACTTGCATCATTTCCATTCCATAAAAAAGAAAGCATAGTATTGTCACCTTTGAGTTGGATTTTCTCCCATAAGGATTTCCCAAGGCATATTGTGGTGTTCAATATGGTTTGTGAGTAATTGTATTTACCTATTCTCTATTTTCTACGTATCATCTATTATCTGCATAAACAACAAAACAATAATAACAAATTTGGAATCTAAAAGGAATTAATGCTTCATACTATAGATTTCGGTTTATTTTCACTGAGTTGTTGTGACAAACTATCCAATGGAATATCTACAAAACATGATACTATCTAGCTCACTAACCTATATAACATATATGTACAGTTACATTACAAACATTGGGGTGTTACATTCCCCTCTCGTTTACTTTTACATATATCACTATAAAAAGTCCAATATACATAATTTTTACATCAAAATATCTAAATAATTGTGGATATGCCTATAATATGACATCTTCAAACTCCCATATTACATCCTTAAAACTATAACAAGTCTATTAAAATTTTACCTATCTAATAACTTTATTAAAAAACACTTTAATTTTTTAATTTAAAATATATACTAACTCAACCAAAAAAACCCTTCTAAATCTCCATGAGCTAAAATTCAATTAACATTATAATTCAAGATGAGACATACATTTTCAATAAAAACACATTAAATATATAAACTTTTAATTATATAATATATTTAAAATCATAAAATCTTTAAATAATTATTACATTTTATGTCATGTTAAATATTGTACTGTAAAGTATACCTCTAGTTGTGAGTATATCTCTAACTTGACATCTTCAAGTTCCCATATTACATCCATAAATTCATTAAACCTTTACCTACCCAATAACTTTCTTCAAAAACACTTTGATTCACCCTTCTAACTTTAAATGAATCAAAATCGACCATTAACAATATAAATTAATATTATATACGTACCTTTAAAAAGAACCATATTAAATATATAAACTTTTAATTATATAATAATATTTAAAAGGATAAAACATTTAAATCATTATTATATTTTATGTCAAGTTGAATATCTTATCTTATCTTATCTTATTTTCCATTATGTCATAATAAAATTTAACATAAAACACCCTTCTAACTCCAAATAAATTAAAAACCACCAATTAACAATATAAATTAATATTATATACATACCTTTCCAATAAAAACACATTGAATATATAAACTTATTAAATGTATAAACTTTTGATTATATAATAATATTTATAAAATCATAAAACAGTCAAACAGTTATCATATGTTATGTCAAGTTGAATATTACATTGGATAAAATTTGCTTTAGACTTTTGACCTCTTCTATATACCAACAAAAGAGAGTTATCAGCAGTACAACCACGACATAATTTCCCTCTTTTTATAATCTTTTGTTCTGTTCAAATGCATACACCCAACATAATTTCCCTATCTATATTTTATTAAGTTCCAAACGTACATACAACTTTCAAACGCAACTTCGCAGTCAATTTTCAGTGGTTGCCCCCTGTTTCAATCATTCAACTTCAAAGGCGAGTTGCATGCAAATTTCAACAGCACAACAAAAAAAAGTCAGAAATGAGGTCCCCCAATCCAATTGTTTTTTTTAATTTCCATACCAGAACAGAGGTCCCCCAATCCAATTGGTTTTTTTAATGGCTAACGAAGACTGTGATAATATCAGATGTATATCATCATGATGTTGTATGGAGTGAATGGAATGGTAGTGCAAGGAAGCGTATGATGACAGCACTGATCTCAGGGCTCCACGTACACTATTCGACAGATTTTTCCCGTGCCATGATCTCCCTTAGTCACGACGTGATAACGCCGAAAAGACTAGAAGAGACATATAGAATTGGCTAAAATAGACATTGAATCTCCCAAGTTTCAAACATTTATCATTTCATCGCACTGTGACATTGGATTGTTTCTCTTTGCTTGCTACGAACCTCCGTAGAATATCGCACTTTGCGAACTTGAAATTTGCGAAGGATTCGGGGATTATGATGTGTTTCTGACATCTGCATGGCCTCTGCAATGAATATTGTTTGTTCGTTCAAACACGCAAACGAGAAATTGAAATTCAGTGGCAGTACTACTATTCATGTGTACAGTCTGCTTACGCAATGTGAGCAACCAAGGCTGGCACGCTGACCATAAATATCTGTGTTTTGAATTGAATTCTACTTCAATGACCCCGGGCTTCGTTCCTCTGTGTATATAAATCCTGTAATCCTAAGCATGGGATGTAGAGATTTCTTTTTTCTAATGTCTCGTCTTCGGATGCATTTCGGATGTGTGAGGCGTGCAAATACGCGTTGGAGAAGCAGGGCACGTGCGAGCTGAGGCTTGCTTACAGTCAGTACTCAGCCCTCGCACGTGCTCCCCTTCTCCAACATGAATTGCCCACCAGTTGTTCATGCCATCTTCTGTACATATTTTTGGTATTTGGTGATTCAGAGGGCAGGATTCGAAATTCTGCTTCAATTTCAGTATTCTCAGACCCGTAAGGTACTGTGTTTGACCCTTCCTTTTTATGTTTTTTTCTTCCTTACAGCTTGTTTCGAAAATACAATAATCTAAGCTAAGGTTAATCACGTGTTTTCATTGTTTTATCTAATGTGTTTTGAGTGATTTGCTTCTAATTTCTGAATGCTTGTGTTTGCTTCGTACCTTAAACCGAAGCTGAAAGTTTAAACTCTGTATCCATGATAGCTGGTTGAGAAGAAGAATGTTTAGTTTCTGTTTATGTTATCTTCCTACACAACTAATTTTTCTCTCTTTACAGAAAAAACCGAGCGGTGCAGGATCGAATATGAATCATCCGGGCGAAGATATTCTGGCTTGCTCTTTTTTGGTTGGATGTTGTTATTTTTTTTTATAAATCAGTGTATCGATAATTCGTTGGAGTAATTTGGAGTAATTTTGATAAGACTGTGTTCATATTGATATTAGATAAAATGTTGGAGTAATTTGAGTAATTCTGATAAGACTGCCTTCATATTGATGTTATAAAAGAGATATAATTTTTTATATTAGTGTATTTAGTGACTCGTTGAAGTAATTTGGGTGAGACTGTTTTCATATTAATGTAATACATATAGAAAATGTTTTTCTATATTTGGGTGTGACTGTTTTCATATTAATGTAATAAATATAGAAAATGTTTTTCTATATCACCATAAATTTAGCTGAGGCTGTCTTTATATTAATGTTATAAAAAGAGAAAATGATTTTTATATAGTTATGAATTGATAATAACTTGGAGTAATTTGGGCCAGGCTGGTTTCATATTAATGTTTATGATAATGGGTTGGAGTAGCCTATTAATGTTTATGATAATGGGTTGGAGTAATTTAGGCTAGGTTAGTTTCATATTATGTCATAAATTCATAACTAGTTGGAATAATTTGAGTGCAGCTATTTTCATATTGTTTTCATATTAATATCAGAGGAGGTTTTTTATATCATCATGAATAAATAACTAACTAAAGTAATCTAGGCAAGATTAATTTCATTTTAATATCATAAATTTCTAGGACTATCATAAATTTGCTGTGTATTTCTTCTAGTAAGCCCCCGCTTTCTACAGTGGTCTTGGTTCACCTCAATCCATGGAATTTGTAGTTTCTTTTCGACATTAGTCTACCCTTAATTCTACATCTACTCATTTGTTGCCTAAACCGTTAAAAACCTTAATGATTACCCCAGTACACTGGGAATACGCTGCTTTTTACAGTTCCTTTGCTCCATAGGAGTTCATTAGTTTGATCAACCAGTCCCTTCTTCAGTTTAGTCATTAAATCCCTTAACCATTAAAATTTTGATCGCTTAATGATGATTCCATGATTCTTGGAATACAATGCCTTACTCTGCTTCCATTAGTGTATAGCTATTCATTATTTTGAGTAACCATTCCTTTTCTCTTATGAAAACGTTCCCCTGCAAGGGCTTTTGTTGTCAGAATTATAGAGCGTCGCCATCCAATCCATGGCCCTTGTCAAGACATTCAGAACAATTCATCGTCCAACGTTTCAAGCTTGTGATTTTAGAAGTATAAAAATGTATGCATGCAACCAATTTCTATATAAAACGTGAAATACTACAATAGTTTACCAAATATCTAATTTCCTGTATATTTGCAATAATTATATGTTTTCATTATACATCACATTATTACACCACTTATATATTTTCATTATACAACATAAAAGAGTATTGGTGTGTAAGCCTCTATCTTATACTTGTTTTAAGGTTAATTTTTTTTATCGACAGTAATAACCAAATATTAAATGATAAAATATGGTTTTGGTTAAAGTTAAAGATTTAGATTTGATTGAGATGTCTGTAAATGCACTGTTAAATCTTTTATATTTAAATAATTTGAAAAATTAATAGTGTTTAAGTTATTATTTATTCAATAAATTATTTACACTGCTTCTCTTCTTGCCCATTATAGTTATTTATTTGTAAGGGTTGTTATTCGGATAATGAGTAGATGATAGTTGGTTTAAAGATCTTTGAATTATGAATAGATTATTATGTTAAAATGATATTAATAATTTAGTTTATTTTAAATAAAATTTAAATATATATTATTATAATTTCATTTTTCTTTTATTTTTCAATAAAAATATTTATATTAAAAAAGATTATAATTACAATTAAAATTTTATTGAAAGAAATTTTGAGGATAAATTATATTAGTTGGTTTCAAAGGTTTATTGTGATTAATTTGAAAGATATTTTTATTTACAATATAGATCACAAAAGTCTAAAATCTAAATTTATATTTCATTTTTTTTATCCACTTTCATATTTATAAACATAACTCCAATATTTTGGTGAAATATACATGTTATTTACATTTTTGCTTTTTCATTACACAATAAAATAACCCACTTACAATATATTCATATTTGAGTTGATCAAGATTTGTTAATATAACAAGTTATTTACAATTTTGTTGAAACCATTAACCCACTCAAAATATATTCATATTTGAGCTTACCCAGATTTGTTAGCATGATAATTTATTTTACAAATTTTTTTTGGCATTTTTATTAGTAAATCAAAAAACCTTCTCAAAATAAATTCATATTTGAATTTATGGTAAGTTCATTTGTTTCATATTTTAGCTAACCAAGATTTCTTAACATGACAAGAATTTGTTTCATATATCATGAATAAGATGAAAATTTTAATACCTTACTGTAAATTATAAGTAAACTATAAATAGATTCTGCATTTTTCAATTTTATAAATTTTGAATAAAAAGTTTTTTCATTTTTAAAAATTATAGATAAGAAGTTTTTCTATTTTATAAATATGGAGGGTAGTAAACTGAACTGTACTCGAGAGAAATTTAAACAAAATCAAAGAAACTTTCAGTTGATAGGCACAGTGAACCTAAGTCATGTAATTTTAATTATGAGGGAAGTGGAGAGTTCATGGTTTGAATGTAATTGTAAATTACTGGTTAGCACTGGTAATACCTCTTTATAACTTGCATAAGTGAAATAATTAGCACCAAACTATGATACAAGTAACTTCATGCCTTGAACTTAATTATAATTATAACTTAGTGCCTCCCACTTATAATACTTTTTATCTGCTTGGTCAAAAGTGGAATAAAGAGTTTCAGAGGAAATAAAGAACGGCATTAATGCAATGTTTCAGAACAGCATGGAATGGACCTGCTTTGTGCTGTAGCTATTTATGTTAATGCAACATAATTTTCCATATCTTGTCCTTGCGGGTGGTCAAGATTTTTATTCTGCGCAGTACGATCTGGGTTGCGCAAGGCTGACACGGTATCTGAACTGTTTGTGGAGGTTCCTTGCACGTGCACGGAATCAAAGAACTTGCAGTACATATGACGATCACGATAGCGCAGCAGCAGCGGCGGTAAGGACAGACTCCTGACTCCTGGGCTCTGAACCTTCTTCCTCCTCCTCCTGCTCTGTTCATGCTGCGACCCTGCAAAACGCTCAACTATCGAGAGGACTGTCTCCACTGGCTCTGAACATTTTCTCCGCCAATGAAACAGTGCCTGCCCATTGGGGCCAGTCCAACGCAAAGCAGACAACCCAGAATATCGAGAGGATTGTCTCCACTGGCTCTGAACATTTTCTCCGCCAATGAAACAGTGCCTGCCCACTGGGGCCACTCCATCGCAAAGCAGACAACCCAGAATCTTCCTTTTGGTTTAGATCACTGTCTTGCACTACAAAATTACAAATACGAAACAAATGTGTGGCAACAAAATTGAATGGAGAGTAGTGGTTTGGATCACTGTATTGCACCATAGACACGAAACAAAGTTATGGTTTAGATCACTGTATTGCACCATAAACACGAAACAAATGTGTGCCAGCAAAATTAAATGGAGAGTTATGGTTGAACAAACAACCAGAAACCCGCAAAACAGTGATAGGTACTGTTGAATTACAGCCACAAACTCGCAATACAGTTCTGGTATCATAACAATGATGTTTTATTCAAACATATTAGGTTCAAATTCTCATATGCATTTTTGTGTCCAAGCTCTGGTAATGGTTTGATTTTTAAAAGTTTCAGATTGGGAAGAGTTCACCTGTCAAATTTCTGATTTCAATGGATCTTCTCTTGTTGAAGGTTAGACATAGTTATAACTTCTTCTTAAGTGTTGGACATAGTTATAACCTCTTCTTAAGTGTTTGGCAAGTGAGACACTCATTGAGTTTTGAACTACTAACCATTACACAAAGAGTTTCTTTTGACAATGCATCCATTTACCAACTATTCTATGTCTCACTCATTTTTTCAATACTTTAAATAATAAAAGAGATATTGATATATTTTCTTTAAAAAATGTAAAATGATTTTGAATTAGTAAATTAATAAAGTAAATAATCTATATTAATCTTGTTATTTTATTGGGCCTCAAGTCTGTAGATTATTCCATCTAATCAATAAAACAAAATTTGTTTTATACTGGCTTAGATCCATTTTAGTACTTAGTATTTACCCAGTGCCGAGAGGGATCAAATCTCTTGAGGTGCAAACCTCAAGAAAATATTTGATCCCTCTTGACACTTGTAGATTAAAAATCAAGATGCATCCAAGTTGGTTTAATTATTAATTATGTTATAATTATAATTATTAATGTGTTGGTTCTATTTCCCTCTTTAAATAGGCTATATTCCACATGAATAACATGGGTTCTCATAAACTTGGAGCTCAAAAATAGAGTCAATTTTACCTTACTTACTCAACAAAAATTAATATTAATTTTGCCCACAAGGGTTCTCTAGCCCATTATGAAGAGATGTTGTAAGGTTATGTTATGTCATGTGATGTAACATTTTGACTGGTCAAATTACATAACAATAAAATAAAAATAAAATACAATTAAAAAATAAATAAAATATAAAAATAAAATTAATAACTATAATTATTAATTAAAACATTTTAACTCGGTCAAATTACATAAAATTAAAGATAAAAATAAAAATAAATTAATAGTTTCCAACTCAATAAGAAGACAAAGCTATACAATGTTGCAACCATACCAACCATGTTTCCTTATTATGATATGGTAAGTTGGATCATATCTCATGCTCATTTTCAGACATGTTCAATAATGAATCATTCCAACAAAGTTATAGCTTAATGGAACCCTAAATTCTTACAATCAATGTACAAGTTAAGTCCTCTTAAGTCCTCTTGAAGTTTATCTCAATAAGGAATACATGATTGATTTTGAAAAGAATGTATTAAAGGAAAAAATAATTGATGTGGTTAGGTGCATAATAGAATGGGTATATGACTCTGTAACTTTTAAGACAAGATAAACTAAACTCTACCAAATTGGACAATTCAAGAATCCTTACACGTTTCTGGCCAAAAAAACTATCTAGATTTTGTGGAGAATCAAATTCAGAGCATTTTAATCTAGAATGGGTTCTCCCGCTCTATGAAATTATAAACCATTCTCAAAAGTTCAACTAGTTAGATATTTTGTCACAAAACCTATCAAATGCCATCAAGGTATCACAATCATCCCCACTAGGATTCAATCCAGGTTTCTATATGTTAGTCTATATAATGGACATTGTAATAACTTCGATTCCCTTTCCACTAATGAATTGGAACTAGTGTTTTAATGATCAACCCACTCATTAGGTTTGCTCTATACTCTAGGAAATCTAATACAAAAATAATTTCTATGATATTTGTGACAATGTCATGCTGCATTTTTACTGGTTTTTTTTCGGGAAATTGATGGGCCTCTAAATTAAACATAAATTAAGGCCTATGCCTCTAAGTTAAACAATAATTTAAGGCCTATGACTATCCTTCAGCACATTAAACCTGTCTTTCTGCATTAGATAATTATTTTTAACTTTAATATATTTATTAGGAAGGTTTATGAATAATTGGATATTTGTGCCTAATATTATTTGTTTTTGTGGAATATTATGATAATATTGGGCAGATTATGAAGATTTGGAGGAGGACATAATTTAGGGACTTGTTCCCTACTACAAGAGGATCAATAACAAATAATAAATCAACAAGATATTATGGAATTATGGTACAGATTGTGGAACTCCAATGATTGAGAAAATCTAGGAATGTGTTCCACTAATCAAGGGACCAGATCCACTAATCAAGGGATTTTGGTGGGGAAAGCTTTATCCATTCATGGGGAATGATTCCTAATCTTTTTGTATAAGTACCAAGTCAAATTTGTATGGCACTGATTGTGAAACTCGAATGATTGAGAAAATATAGGAATGTGTTCCCTGCCATTTAATGCAGATTCCTAGTATTGGGGACCAGATCCACTAATCAAGGAATTTTGGTGAGGAAAGCTTCCTCCATTCATGGGGAATGATTCCTAATCATTCTGTATAAGTACCAAGTCGAATTTGCCTCTTGGGAAGAGATTTTCATTAGTATTTTTGTGGAGAGAACTCGTATTTTTGCAACTCCATTGTATTTTCTTGCAGGGGTGTAATCGTATTGATGGAATAATGAAGATTGGTTTCATGTTCAACTTATAAATCTTGTTCTCCTCCATAGGTCTATTAGTTTCCTTGGGCTTGGCCTTCCCAGGAACTTCAGAGCCCTTTTTGTATCATTTTCTTTCATTTTTTCCATTGCTTATTCACATGAATCCTAGTTTTCATTTCTTTCTATCTCTACATTTAGTATTAATGATTTCTTGTTGTAGGATTGAGTTAAATGGTTGATGTAAATTCTTTTGCAGGATCACAAGCATCATTTCATCCTTGGAAAAGCTTTGGAAGTTCATAGTAATCATTGAGCTGCTTGAATTAGTCTTCTTATTCCCAAATCTAGATTGTTGGATCTCCTTTTTAACAAAGAACAATAAATTTCTACTATTTTTTAGAGCATGTTAACGATATTAAATCGAATTAATTCCGCTTGCATTAGATCACAAAAACATTATAGTTCATAACAAAAATTACCCCATTGCATTTTGCACTTGATTTGGTTAGGCATTTTTTAGATTTACTAGCTCACTAGTTCTCGAATTTCTAGATTTTCGACTAGTAATTTATTTTTTTTTTATTTTTTTTTGCATGGGTTAGCAGAGGTCTTTCTGAGTGATTCCACTTGAAATAGGGACTTAAGACATCCTAGTTAATAACAAAATTTGTCCCACCCAATTTGGACTTAATTTTCTTGGTCATTAAACCCTCACCAATTTCATCATTTCACAAGGAAACTTCTCCAAGCTTTTTGAGCAAATCCACCCATCTCCCAACTTTGGTTTTGAGTTCTAAGTGATCCTAGGCATTTTATCACTCCATTTCATCCACCAACCACCTTCCCTCAGCCTTCTATCACCTCCAACACCCATCGTTTTTCTCTTGGTTGTATCCTGTAGGTTTTCAGGGGATCTTGTAGGTTTTTAGTACATCCTGTAGGTTTTCCTATAGTGGCCTGTTTTGAGGCCGAATTGACGGAAAACATCCAGGAAGCCACAGAAGGTCACCTAAGGGTCTTCCAAGCCTTCCAACCATCCACCATCATCTCCAAGCCACCTGCCACATCACCAAAAGGGATTAGCTTTCACACTCTCACATGAAAAAAAGACAAAAAGAGAAACAGATTTAGTTTATTCATTTACATGCATAGTAGTAGAAGGTTTGATGGTTTGAATTTGCATGCTTAGGATAATAGGATTGCATACATGTTAACTTAGAATTATTTTGAAGCAAAGCCTATGAGCAGTTAGTTAGAAAATGGTGTCTTTTAGCAATTGATTTCAGTCTCTTTTTTTGTACTTTCTTTCTCTCAATAGGTTAAGGTTCCATTTCGAACATTTAATTTTTTGCAATTAGTTTAGGATTTGACTTCAGTACATGCACTCCATTACATCATGACAGCAAAGGAAGAACACATTGTATGTTGCACATATAACGTCGATACCTCTTAATTTTGTATGAACCCCATGTTGATAATTAAAGTCGACAGCCTTGGGAGTTGCAACATTCTTGTTGCAATACTGAGGCTTATCACTTTTCGGTGCCGTTGCCAAGGAGGTGTCAAAGTATGCATTGTTTTCTTCCCTAGTTGATTCATTTCTTTTTACTTTTTGAAAAAACAAAAAAATGATTGCATTAGGCATATTTCATTTCAAAAATAGAAATGTGCATTGCATTAATGTTTTCATTCAATCTAAAAAAACTCCAACACCAACCCACCCCCCCCCAATTTGATCACGTGGTGCAGTAAGAGCCACATCACCATTCACTTTTGCAAGTAGAAGAAGAAGATGGAAAAGAATGTAGAAGAAATGGATGGAGATGATGAGTAAGATCCTCTCAGATTTCCCATTCAAGATACTAATGGTAGTGTGCACATAAAGAACATCCCTCCATATTTTCTGCCAAAATTTCATGGTCTAAGGTCAGAGGATCCGAAAACCTTTCTCTTTTAATTTGAGATTTTTTGTAGATCTTATGGTTACTTATTAAAAACTCAAAAACTGAGATTATTTCTGGAAACATTGAAGGATAGAGCTCTTATATGGTTCATGAGTTTACGGACTAATTCAATAAGATCATGGAATGATATGCAAAAGATATTTATAGAAAATATAAAGATCGTGATCTTAAAGAAGAAATCTTGAGAATGAATCAAAGAGAAGATGAGAGTCTAGAGGATCTAATAGAGAGGTTCATGTATAATGTTAAGAGGGCAAAACTACATCACTTAGGATCCGACACACTAAAAAATCTCTTACTTAGAACAATTAGGGATGAATGGATTGATCTCCTTAATCTCATGAGTAGAGGTGATGTATATCAATTATCATTTGAGGAAATTTGTGAAACATGCAAACACATATCAAGAGGAAAAGCAAGAGTAGGTAAATCAGCATCAAGATCAGTAGGTCAAGCTAAACTTGGAAATTTGTTTGATGATTTTAAAACATAAATTCTTAGCAATCTAACAAAACAAGTAGAAATGTTAAGAATGCAATATGAAGGAAACGAAAATGCTTATATTTGTGTTGTAGAATCACATGATGTTAAGCATTGTCCATCATTACCAAGTTTGAAGGAAGTTTACCAAGAGGACAATGGAGAAATTCAATCACCAATGCAACTATGTTATGTAGCTCCAAGAGGACCATGGCACCCTATTCAACCTAGTATGATGCAAGAAACTAATTCACAATTTCAAGGTTATGCATATCCACCTCAAAGTAATTGGAACACACCCTTTCCTTGACAACATTGACCATCTCAACCCTAAAACCAATCTTTGCAACAAGGTTGGAAAGGAACTTATGGGAGCCATCCACAATATCCTCAATATCCTCCATACCAAACTCCATGTTATCCTTACCATTCACCTCCACCACAACCACAATCCCATCCACATCCATCTCAAATTTACACTCCCACTCAACTACCTATACCACCATTTCCAAACCCACACATTGAAGTAGCTCAGCCCACTTACAATGCTGAGATACAACACTTCCAAACATCTCCTCTTGAGCTCAATGGTATTCACCATAACTCAGGAAGAGTATTGCAAAAAAGAGATTATCTTGATATCATTGAAGGACCACATCCAGAAGAAGAAGATTCAAATGAGAATACCAAAGGATCATGGGCTACATTTGATGAAGAGAAGACAACAAAATCAGAGATCGAGAAAGCTCCCTCATGGTTACCATCAAATCCTCCATGTGTTCAAGAGAACAATCAGCAAAAAGAGGAAGATTTGAAGGTCATGGAAGAAGAAGACATCCAAGATGATCCAAATCAGCAAGTGGACCAGGGGCATCACAACTATATTGAAATATGGTTCTAGACAGTCACTAAGTTGCAACAACACTCTCTTCTTCAATTGTGCTTGATATCATCAAAGTCAAATCATTTGATCTCTCAAATTCAAGTACATGTCAAAGCATACATCTCAAGCCTACACATCAGTTTTTCTGTCATCTTGATGTGCACATGGCTCCATTAGAAGTATTCTTATACTTGAAAGTGATTTTGTTTTCCAAGTAGGGTAGGATAGAAAAAAAATATGAAAAATAAAATAAAATAAGTAAAATCTCAAGTGAAAACCTCCTTTGAGGCGCCTCAGATTGGCTCATTGATTGAAAACCTCCATGAGGCGGTCAATGGGTTGGAAAAATAAGGAAAAAAGGGAGAAAAAAAAAGATCCTAGGTGAAAACCTCCTTTGAGGCGCCTAGGCAGACCTATTAGTTGAAAACCTCATTGAGGCCGCTAGTAGGCCTAGAAGAAAAAAAGAAAAATAAATAAAATAAATCCTTGTTCCATGCATCTCTTTGATGAATGCATGTACTCTCCAACATCTGCAAGAAACAAGAACAAGTTGGTACCAAAAGGAAAATTGGTCAAGCCCAGTCAAAAGAAGTCAAATTTTAACTTTCTCCTCCTTTGCACAAATGCTCCAACAAGGCTAAGGCCATGCCAATCCATCACCCTCATCTATTTCCACCATCCAACCATCATTCTCAAGCTTCTACCATTCAATTTGCTTGTTGTCATAAAAAACTACAGGATGCTCTATTTTACTATAGGATACAAAAATGCATAGAGCAGAAATTTGTTTTTCCATAACTTGAAAAACATGCATCCATTTGTCAAATTATTTCAAGGGGAGATGCATATGGATGATGGTAATATTCTCAAGCAATTTCAACAAATTTTAGTGCATAGCTTTTGAGAAATCAGCCTCATCACCTACAGCCATTTTTGTTTTTTCGCGATATCCGTGCATCCATTTAAAAATTTATTTCATGGGGATATGCATATGGATGATGGTAATATGCCCAAGCAATTTCAGCAAATTCTAGTGCATGGTTTCCAATAAATCGACCTCCACCACCTTCAGCCATTTCTAGTTTTTATCGAGATCCGTGCATCCATTGACCAATATATATATATATATATATATATATATATATATATATATCTATATCTATATCTATATTTTTATTTTTATTTTTAATGGTGAGGTGAATAATGATGATGGCAACATGCTCAGAAAGTTTTAGGTCAATCCATTCTACCGTTTGGGAGATATGACAAAAACAAGTCGTTGTCCTTAAAACCTGCAAGATTCCCTGAGATCCTACAGGATACAAAACAACACCTACAGGATTGGCAGTGAGCAGTTTTAAAAGGGAAAAACAGAGGTTGGCTTCATCAAATAGTGATAAGGAGGGGGAACCCATCAACATAGTGAGGATTCATCAACACCCTCCTATACTAGAGATATTCACAAGGCACAATTGGATGGGTTTCTTTGAAAAATTGAGGGGATATGATGATGAAGTAACCAAAGATTTGCAGTGAGCTTCAGCATGGAGATCTAGAGGTCAAAGAAGCTCCTCCAAAGCTTAGTAGAAGCATGCAGGTCTCTCCAACAACCATCAGGTAGGTACATGTATGCAATATTCTTGACCTCTTCTCTTGAGCATATTATAGTTAGAAATTTGTTGTCAATGCATGAGAGATGAGGTTTTATCAGCTAAGGATGGGTTAGCAGTCTCAGTTGTCTTCAACTAATTAATTGCAGCTCACTCCTTCACTCATGCAATGTTGAAAAGTTAAATTATGAAGGGTGATTATTCCAAGGAATGAGGACAACAGTTAAAATATTTTTTTTTTGCAAAGGCCAAGTCATCACAACACTCCAAGCCCTCCATCCACTTCATATTCACTATCTATTCATCATTCATCCATCCCATTTCATTCTTGAGCATCCTGTCCATTTTCACAAACCTACACTACTCCCTTTGAGCCCTAGCATCATCATCCAATCCCTCTTCATCGTTTCTCATCACTCCCATATAGTTAGAAGACCCTGGAAGAGGAGGAATGACTACTACAGGAAGGCAGAATGTTGCTACAAGAAGGAAGAAATGAACAAATTATGCTAAACCTCAAGATGGTAGAGCTCAAGAGAGACATAATAAAAAAAAAGAGAACTCCAAGGCCATTAGGCAGCCATCTAGGCCATAAGAGAGAAGAAGAAGGCAACAAAAAGAAATGAGGCATTCATCATCAAAACAAAACTCAAACTGCAGTGATGAAAATATGATTTCAAAGAGGTCTCCAATCTCTTTCTAACTTTTGTCCGAGACCTAAAAATGGGGAAAAGGCATGGGAATCAAGTTGAGTGCCTTCCCTAACCTCAAACGATCATTTATGCTCAAAACTGGTATCCTGTAGTTTTAACAGGGATTCCTGTAGTTTTGACAGGAATTACTACAAGATGTCCTAGTTCTCATATAAATGCATTTTGAAGGTGTTAGAGGTGTCCAAATGGCGAAACAAGGTAGTAGAAGGTTGATAAGGGTGTGGAAGACCTTGCCAAATTGAAAAATATTCAAGAACCCATCTTGAATAAAGGGAAAGAAGGCAAGCAAATGGTCTCAAGAAACAACGATTTTTCTTTGCACAATTATGTTTTTGGGCTTGTCCGTGCAGAAATTATAGCGAATATTCTTAATTCACAAGAGAGAGGCCACTAGGGCCATGGATGAGGCACAATGAAGTCACTAAGTTGCTCAAAGGATGAGCAACACTTTCAGTAGGGGGGTATGATGGGCCTCTAAATTAGACATAAATTAAGGCCCATGCCTCTAAATTAAACAATAATTTAAGGCCTATGACCATCCTTCAGCACATTAAACCTTTCTTTCTGCATTAGATAATTTATTTTTAACTTTAATATATTCATTAGGAAGGTTTATGAATAATTGGATATTTGTGCCTAATATTATTTATTTTTGTGGAATATTATGAGAATATTGGGCAGATTATGAAGATTTAGAGGAGGAGATAATTTAGGGACTTGTTCTCTACTACAACAATATCAATAACAAATAATAAATCAACAAGATATTATGGAATTATGATACAGATTTTGGAACTCCAATGATTGAGAAAATCTAGGAATGTGTTCCACTAATCGAGGGACCAAATCCACTAATAAAGGGATTTTGGTGGGAAAAGCTTCCTCTATTCATAGGGAATGATTCCTAATCATTTTGTATAAGTACCAAGTCAAATTTTCATGGCACAGATTGTGGAACTCCAATGATTGAGAAAATCTAGGAATGTGTTCCTTGCCATTTAATGCAGATTCCTAGTATTGGGGACCAGACCCACTAATCAAGGGATTTTGGTTTTGAAAGCTTCCTCCATTCATGGGGAATGATTCCTAATCATTTTGTATAAGTACCAAGTCAAATTTTCCTCTTGGGGAGATATTTTCATTAGTGTTCTTGTGGAGAGAACTCGTATTTTTGCATCTCCATTGTATTTTCTTGCAGGGATGTAATCATATTCATGGAATAATGAAGATTGGTTTCATGTTCAGCTTCTAAATCTTGTTCTCCTCCATATTTCTCTGATTTTCCTTGGGCTTAGCCATCCCAGGAACCTCAAAGCCCTTTTTGTATCATTTTCTTTCCTTCTTTTCACTACTTATTCACATGCATCCTAGTTTTTATTTCTTTCTATTTCTGCATTTAGTATTAATGATTTCTTGTTGTAGGATTAAGTTAAATGGTTGATGTAAGTTATTTTGTAGGATCACAAGAATTATTCCATCCTTGGAAAATCTTTGGAAGTTCATAGTAATCATTGAGTTGCTTGAATTAGTCTTCTTATTCCCAAATCTAGATTGTTGGACCTCCTTTTCATCAAAGAACAGTAAATTTATGCTATTTTTTAGATCATGCTAATGAGCTTCAATCGAATTAATTCCACTTTCATTAGATTAAAAAAACATTCTAGTTCATAAAAAAATTACCCCATTGCATTTTCACTTGATTGGGTTAGGAATTTTTTAGATTTACTAGCTCAGTAGTTATCAAATTTCTAGATTTTCGACTAGTAATGTTTTTTATTTTTTTTGCATGGGTTAACAGAGGTATTTTTGAGTGATTCCTCTTGTAATAGGGACCTAAGACATCCTAGTTAATAAAAAAAATTGTCCCATCCAATTTCGATTTTATTTTCTTGGTCATTAAACCCTCACCAATTTCATCATTTCACAAGAAAACTTCTCTAAGCTTTTTGAGCAAATCCATCCATCTCCCAACTTTGGTTTTAAGTTCTAAGTGATCCTAGGAATTTTATCACTCCATTCCATCCACCAAACACCTTCCCTAAGCCTTCCATCACCTCCAAAACCCATCGTTTTGCTCTCAGCTGTATCCTCTAGGTTTTAAGGGGATCCTGTAGGCTTTTAGTACATCTTGTAGGTTTTCCTATAGTGACCTGTTTTGAGGCTAAATTGAGGGAAAACCTCCATGAAGCCACACAAGTTCACCTAAGTGTCTTCCAAGCCTTCCAACCATCCAACATTATCTCCAATCCACCTATCGCATCACCAAAAGAGATTCGCTTTCACACTCTCACATGAAAAAAGACAAAAGGAAAAACATATTTATTTTATTCATTTACATGCACAGTAGTAGAAGGCTTGACGGTTTGGATCTGCATGCTTAGGATATTTGGATTGCATACATGTTAACTTAGAATTCTTTTGAAGCAAAGCCTCTTAGCAGTTAGTTAGAAAATGGTGTGTTTTAGCATTTGATTTCAGTCTCTTTCCTTGTACTTTCTTTCTCTCAATAGTTTAAGGTTCCATTTCGAACATTTCATTTTCTGCAATTAGTTTAGGATTTGACTTCAGTACATGCACTCCATTACATCATGAAAACAAAGTAATGACACTTTGTATGTTGCACATATAGTGCTGATACCCCTTAAGTTTGTACGAACCCCAGGTTGATAATTAAAGTTAGTAGCCTTGGGAGTTGCAACATTCTTGTTGTAATACTCAAGCTCATCAGAAATCTCAAGCTAGAACCAACAAATAAATTCAATTATGGTTACATGGTATTGTAGATTGATTTGTATAGTGTTATAGGCCATTTTGTCACATCTGGTCAATATGCTTGCAAACCAGATCAATCATCATCTGTGAACATGTTGTCATCATCCCTACACAAAGCCCTAAGCATGACCTTTCCAAATAACTAAGTTTCTGGGTCTAACTGCCAAAACTTGGAGCTTTTAAACCCTAGTGCACTATGCCCCTTTAGAGACCTACATTCAACAACAATTTTCTCCTTTATGCACCAACTCTGATCAACAACAACTTTCTCCTTGTTGGGGGTGCACTAGTTCTAGAAATTTGGGAAAATTAAAAAGGATCCTGAAGCTTCCAGGTGTTGTTTTAACCATTTACCTTGGATACGAAGCTCAAATCCTATTTGATCCTACCTATTGTAGTGGCTATAACCACCCTCCAAAATTTTGCATTAGCTTCGTTTTGGAGCCTCCCTTCCAACCTTCACAACAACTTGCCTTGCTTCGTTAAGTTCATAAGCTTCAGTGTTTTGCTTGCACAAAGGCAACCTGTCAATCATAGCTTGATCCATTCCCCTCACAAGTTGTTCACCTGGACTTGGTCTAGTTGCAGGCTTAGTAGCTTCCCCAAGAAAATTACGCATTTCTGGAGGGCAACCAACCTTCCCTCCAGAAATTGCACAATCCTGTCTGGAAGCCTGTTGGGCTCCAAGATTGTGCAATTCTTCCAGTCAACACTCCCAGCAGGAATTGTGCAATTTTCCCCAGTAGGGTTGCTCAGCCCAGAATTTGTGCAAATTTAGGCAGAAGTCAGCTTCTTTACCTAGAAATTGCACAAATCTCCTTGGCAGTCAACCCAAATCTCAACGAAAAATGCACATTTCCTTCAAGTAGTCTCTTAGATGTGTAGCTGAGTTGACCAGTTCCCTCTGGGGCCGAGAAAAATGGACTTGCATGCATGGGATGCTTCTCCCAAGGTAGCATGTAAAGGCATCCCTTGTTTCAGGGATCTATGTTTAGAAGTTGGAGGTTACCTCTCTTCAGAGCAAAAAAGAGTTTTTTGCATCTTTTTTTTTAGTTACTTGAGCCGGAAACCTCCCACCAAGTGTCACTTTCCCTAGATTTGTGGCATGCACATCACAACCTTTATGTTATCAAAATTCATTAACCGGATGCTGCAAAGCTCATTCCTCACATCAACCTTGCAGCTCTAACATCCCACATCACATCTAGGTGCAGTCGACACATTCAGCTCAACTATTTTGGGGTAGACCCACTTCCCATGCCTTGTGTTGCGTTTCTATCGCTTTTTGTGTTTTCTCTTGTATGAGTATTGTTTTCTTGATTTCAGTGAATGCTTGTTGTCATTTACATGTAAAATAGCTTTTCATAGCACCATTTCATTTTTTGTCGACATCTCACTGCTGTCACATGCATGAAACTATTTTTCGCGAACGGTCGCTGATTTGGCGACTCGCCTCACTCACATGAATGTTGCTCCATTTTCTGAATCTGTCATTCACCATTTGCATGCATGATCATTCAATTATGCTTATAGTCAGTATCAGCATGCATTCATACTCACATTCACTTTCAGTTGCCCGTCAGTGAGTCTGGCCGACCTCGTCCCAGACTCTACCTCACCAAGAGCCTCACCAAGACAACATTGCACAATCCTGAGAGGGAAGGCTCTGCATTCCTCTCTAGAAATGCACATTTCTACCCGGAATTTGTTCCCCAGGCCTACTTTGTGCAATCCTAAGGGATAGTGACTTTTGGCCAAGAAAAATGCACAATGCAGTCACTGAGCCTGCAACCATTGCCAATTGAGAGTGTGAATTGCGCAATTCCAGCACTCACCAGCCAGACTGGATTGTGCATTGCATAGTTCTAGTAGTCAGTCAGTATCCCGACAACCCATACTATACTTTACGCAGTCTTGGCAATCAGTCTCCCGACCTCTCGGCTGAAATTGCGCAACCTTCATGATTAGTCACACAAGTATGTTGCAAGTCAGTTCTCAAGTTCATTTTGGTTTTTGACTAATAGGTTTCTTGCCATGAGTGTTGCCATGTCTCAAGGTATCATAGGTGTTCATCTGCCTCTTAGCAGTATAGGTACAATGGTTTCCAGTAGAGCAGAGTCGAAGACACCGTTCAGAGCACACTTGGGGATGCAATCAATCAAGTGTCTATGAGCTTGCCTACTCATGAAGACATCAAGTTGTTCATAGGCAAGGACATAAAGATATGACAACAATAAAATCACAACAATCAACATCATGAACAACAGCTGAAGGCAACATACCGAATGCAACGAATGAAAGAGGAAGGTTTTTGACAACACAGAGGCAAAACAAAGTTGCGAGCTCAAGTAGATCGACTAATGATGAAAGAAACTTTGGAGACTCAAGCTATGAGGTGACGGTGCGACATGAAGATCACGCGAAGACGAGAATGGAATAAAGAAGGATTTTCATGTGTTGAAGTAGAAACTCAAGGAAGAACATGAAGCTGCATAGACAAATGAATGAGTTGCAGCAGTAACAGGAACAATAGGGGGCGCAACATGAAATCACAAATGAAACTACACTTGTACAAGTTATAGATCTATCCCAGTAGCTGGCACGGAGCAGACATGGTGAGAAGTGTTGTTGATCACATGCAAGGGATTTAGCAGCATGCATGTCATTGTGTGCACGCATGCAATCCAACCCGTTCAACACACTCACCAAGGCGAAGATAAGAAGCAAGTCCAACTAGAGCTGAACATGTACTTCGGCAAGTTGATGCACATGACCACTAACACACACTTGAAGATTAACATGAACACTATGCATCAGTGTGTCACCGGTTCATTCGTACCCAAGAAGACCATGTGCATGTTAGCAAACGATTTGGATGAAGGAGTCGAACCAATGCACCGATTGAAACAGAGGCAAGAGTTTGCTTCAGTAAGATGTCACCTTAAGGTGAATGCACACCATCACAGATGACCAAGCTTGGCATCAACTCACCACCTTCACCATCACAAGCATGTCAAAGATTTGGGCTCATCACAACAGACCGAGTGTCAGTGATGTCTTGCATGACTTTCTCAAGCCATGTTATCTCATATGAGTACATGTGCATTGTAATGTTGAGTCATGTCAAGTGTAAGTCAAGTGTCAACAATTGGATGTAACAGTCATATAGTAGGTGAAGAGTCATGAGGGTAGCTGAACTGTCACAAAGGGGAATGTCAAGTGTCACCCCACCCTTTGCTATAAATAGTCCCTCATAACTCATTGTAAAGGCTTTTGGTCAGCCAAGATTTTGATAAGACTATCTTGGAAAGAACTTGGACAGTATTGTAATGTGCCTTGGCTTCTCCACTACATGGAGCTAGCTCATCTCTTTGGAGGAGCAAGCGGATGTGGTTGTAACATTCCACTATTGGGGCTAGTGTGTTTACATGGATGTATTGTATGATGGGAACTTACACTTCTTTATATAATAAGAGCCAACACATTTTCACACATGTATTGTATCTATTGTAAGACTAATCTTTAACACTTGTAATGCATGTTGCCTTACCTATGTTCTACATATGAACTGATTCATTTTTTGTAATGCATAATATATTAATGGAAATGTGTTGTATATGCTGTTAATGTTGTCCCGTCCGTGTCGACTGCTCTGCCAGACATTAGACAAACCTTTCACATAAACCTTGCTGTAACAACCATTGCACTCTTTCAGACTGATCCGTGAGTGTTGTACGTGTTATATTACCTTGTATGTTGTGACTACCGCATCCGAGTAGACTACTCCATCGGAATCTGTGTATGTCCTATGTGTTGTGTGTTCCTAGCTAAATTGGGATTGATCCCTTTCAGCCTGGAACTCACCTTCACCCTCATCTCAACCCACCTGTGTTAGAACCTCTCATACACCTTCCTTGACTCACTACAGTAGTCACACCCTTGCTACTGATAGAGTTATCTTACTTGCCTCTATCCAACATCACAGTCAAGGCATTGTTTTATGATCCACTATTGGGACTCCTACACCAAATGGTCTGAGGTCTAATTGAGACTTCTTACCGTGGAGATCCCCTTACATGTTGGCGGGTCCAACACCATTAACATTTTGGCACTAGAAGGAGGGCCAGATGACAAGCTGAGTCCTCACATATTTTTTGAATCTCTACACATCTATCATGACTACCTACCGAGTTTCTCTTCTAGAGTGCATGTCTTATGGAAATGACTTCATTGTCTCGAAAAAGCTCTTGGATAACTTGTCTCATAAAAAATATGATGGTGAAGGCTATGTATACTTGGTTAGGTTCACAGTCAGCGTTATAGGCTCATGCGCAAGACATGGACTCTTTGAGGAATACATGAGTTGCACGTTGTTCATCTACACACTTCAAGGGCACCTAATACACTGGTGTGCCACACTGCCCGAAAAATCTATTCATTCTCTTGTTCATCTAGTCAGAGAGATAGAATTTTCTTTCAATCACTTTGACTATGAAGCGCTTGATCAAGAAATTATGAAATTACAAAAAGCACCCGATGAATCTATTGATCAGTTTTACACACGCTTTTGTAATCTTGCATATCGATTTCCTGAAGATGAAATTGATTGGGAATTCCTTTATGGAAGATTTGAGTACCTTCTTCACATATCCGAACCCCACTGAGTACACTTCGGTGATGGAGCTGCACAATCACAGGAAGGCACAGTCGCTGTCACAAGTGACTGTCTGCCTTCACCTCATCAAATAGATCGACCACCGCGGAGTAATGTGGGAGATCATGCACATGCCTCTATTGAATTGTCACACTCTCCCACCCCACCTGCTCCAGATATTTGCGCAAATTTGGTTTGCAACCCTATTGGTTGTCGCGTGGACTCTTCCCCTCGACCTCCATCCTCGCATTCTATTGATCCTCCAGATTGTATTGTCTTGTGTTCTCCCATTCTAGACTCCTCACCTGTTGTGAACGAGGATCAAGCTATTGACAAAGTTGGTGTTATGCAGCTGACCTGCACCATCATTCATGATGAGTGTGTGTGGGAATCTAAAGAAGAGCCTGCAGTGAAGGATGACTCCCTTCCATCCACACCTCATCCACTTCATCCTGACATCCCTTGTGATTTTGCCACTGCTAATTTCTCCTATGAAAACTCACTTCTGGATGCTTCTACTTCCAATCATTCACAGGGCACCTCGGATGCCAGTCTATCATTACAATGTGGAGAGGACACATCTTCCTCAGAAAATCCATTCAATATGTCATCTATCTTTCTTGAACACACAGAGGGTGAACGTCTTTGCTTCTCATCTACCCCTCTGCCCGATTCATCAAATCATGAGGATGCCGAAAAACATCCTGAATTTTCTAATCTTGGTTATCGTGATCTTTTCACTTCCTGATCTGATCATGATGTTGATTCAATCATTGTTAATTTATCCAAGACACTGGTCTACAATGATCTATCTTTCAACGAAGTAGAAAACCCCCATACTGTCGAGGCACTTCAGCCCGAGTTGATGGTTATGTCAGGCTCTCGTTGTCCTGAGGTTGGTTTCACTTCCAGTTAGGAAATTGTTGAAACACTCAAGGCTCCTCATCACTCTCTGCTTTGCATCAAAGATCAACCAAACACCTAGATTTTACTTCCTCCACTCAAACTACACGATCCCATCGCTCATGCATTAGAGGAATCTTACACAGCAAGCACACATGCACAACACAAGTGGTCTACCTTTCTCATGTTTGATTGCATGTCACAGTCAAGAGAATGCAAACACTGAACATGTTATAGCACCGTTTACTACTCTTGGCAGATCTGATGCTCTAATTGTGGCCTAGGGCAACCCCTCCTTCCAAACTTGGTCCAAAATTTTAAAAGCAGTGTTTCATTCCCTATACGCTACTTTTCCCTGTGATAAAAGCGTGTACACGCGGGTGAGAATATACCCAACCCGCGTACATGTGTTAAAACACTTAAAAAATCAAATTTCCTTAATTTTGGGCAGAGTTCGCGAGTTTTACCTGTTACTCACCTCCTATTGCCCATGGCCCAACTGTTTCCCAACTAAAAAAACTAATTTGGAGAAGTATAAATAAACCTCCATGGGAAGGCCTTAAGGGAGAAGATATGAGATATTGATACTATAGTGAGATTATCCCTAAGCAAGTCTGATGAATCCCTATGCCTCCTACACTCCCCAAAGCTTCAGGAAAACCTTGTTTCCTTGTTGTATATATCCTTCATCTTGCTTGAGATATCCTTGTACTGGTGATGGAGGAAGATAGGACGGGAAAGGATGGATCCGGATGATGGTTTCACTTGGAGCTAGAGAAGGACTCAGGTCATATTTCTCCACTTTACTTGTAGCTAACTTCAATCAAAGGAATTCTATTATGTTTCTGATATTAAATGTGTTTATGCATCAAGTTATGTTGTAATTCGTTTATGAATTTTATATTGATGTATAATTGGTCATTCATTTATATGATTTAAGGTTAATATCATGAACATGCTTTATGTTTCTACTGTTGTATATGTTCCATTTGAATAATTTTCAGGTTTCAAGAACATCAGGAGAAGCTGAGGGTTTGCACCCTACAGGATCTACCCAAATGTAGGACATCTGAGTAAGGACACTCCTGCACAGTTTAGTAGAATAAGCATTTAGGTTGATTTCCTGAGCATTTCTTGTTGTGGTTTGCCCTTTTCTCTATTGGGGTTCTCAACCCAAAGCCCTAGGGTGGTCTCACTTGCAACACAACATCTGCACGCAATGTAACACAACATCATGGCAGCACCACAGAAGGCATGTCATGCACTTTCACTCATCTTTTTTTTGTGGTCACTTATAAGCTTGGAGTGTGTTTGTCTTCACTGTTACATATTTCTTGTTTGCTGGTTTGCATAGCTGTCTTGTTCGCGAACCATGCCTTCACCAACATGGGTCAACCAATGTGCCAGTGGCTACATTGGAAGTATCACTTCATGTGAGATGACCCATGCACTGTTAGCTTAGGAGTAGGAGTAGTGTTTGCTTTCAGTCAGTTTGATTGCATGCTTGTGTGCTTACTTGCTTTGTTTGTTTGTTTGTTTGTCCACTTGCTTGTTTGCTTACTCACTTCGCTTTCACTTTTGCTTCTGCTTCTGTTTTGCTTTGTTGATTATTAGTTTGTTTGTTTTATTCATAGGTTAGTTTCACATGAAACCATGTATGGCTCTTAAAAACAAGTTGGGTAAAGTACAAGAGGGCTTGTACATCTATCACTACTTGGTTATTTGTCATCCTGTCACTGTATGAATAGCTTGTTACTTCTAGTCCATGATAAGTCGAAGGAAAATATGTATTGTTCGAAGTGAACCTTGGTGAAAACACTACACTTGCGCGCTAGCTAGTGTCACCTTCTCTAGTCGGATGTTTTTGGGTTAACCCTTGTCAGCTCAGTCAAGTAGATTAAGGTGAGGGGGAAAAACTTAACAGGCACGTCAAAGATACAATAAACTACTTCTCTGCTGGAACAACCTCTTCTTCTCTCAATAAGTCGGGATCCCTCTTCCACCTCTAAAATGAATAAATGTAAGCAAATTTCTTTCAATGAGCATTCAGGAAAGGGGATTAAGAGAAGGATCTTCTTTAATAGCGGATGCTACCGCCTTAGAAATGGACTTAATGGGATTATTATTGAGCTTGATGCAACTCCCACTACTAGATAGATGGTCTACCATTTTTTGGACATAATCAAACTTATCAAGAATGACAGCAACTCCATCTTTGTCCACTCTAAGGACGACCATGTCGGGGTCATCCCTTAGGGATTTAAGGGCAAGAAACTCATCCTTGCTTAGGATTTCCTTAGGAGGCGTAGCCTTTCTAAGAAAAACAACACAATCTTGCCTAATAGTCTCCTTGACATTGTCTGGAAGGTCCTTGATCCCGTACTCGATGCTACAGATAATTTCATCAGTAAGAATCTTATTAGGGGCAAGGGCAAAATTGAGACCTTTATTAAGGAGACTAAAGACAGAGGGATCAATTTTTTGGCTGGAAAGATTAATAACATTCTTAAAACCTAACATCGATCTATTATTATTATTATTATTATGAAGCGTACAAGTGGAATCAATGTTGTTATTGTTATTATGGGAGGAGGAGTAAATCAAGTTATTATTATTAATCATTTTCTTATTTCTATATTTAATTGAATTAATAGAATATTTATTATATTTATTAATATTATTTTTAATATTGTTATAATGTCTATTATTATTCTTAGGATAAGAGGCAGACAAGTTACTAATAATACTATTACCATAGTATATACTAATATTAGTATTATTATTCTTATTAATAATATTATCATCTCTAATAATGCTATTAATTTTATGTTTATTAAGCTTGGAGGAAGTGTTGATATTGAAATTTGAATTGACGGAGCAGGATGCCTTACTCGCTCTGGAAGAAGGAGCGAAGTTGGAAATGCAAGCATCAATGGTAGGGGAATGGAGACGGGGAGGGATGGTGCAAGGAGGGGAAGATGGGAGTAGATCAAGCGAGGGCGGAGAAGGCGATGAATGAGTAGAAACTAGCTTGGATGATGAATGCGAAGAACAGGGCTTGGTCGATGATTGTGATGAAAGAGCCGCTTCAAGCAAGGTCGATGAGGGGTAAGGCGAGGGGTTTTGAGTTGGAGGTGATATGATCGAGTGAGAGAGGGTGAAATCGAAGGGGATATTATCACTGCCAAGGGCGAAGGGCCTGTTGAATGAAACAGAACACAAAGGTCCACAGGAAGGCAAATATGCCTTATCAATCAACAGATTTGTGAAATTTCCAATGTGAGAGCCGTGAATGGAAGATTTTGTGGATGGAGATAAGGGAGAAACGATAATCGACTATGTAGAAGATGGCGCAGAAGACAGAGATCGTGCTGAGGATGGAAACGAGCCTGAGTTTGAATTTTGCGTGCAAACCTAGTTGTTTAAAGCAGCAATTTGTTCTTTATTAACTGTACTTGATGATGGATGCAATGTCAGATCAAAGTCAATTTCAAAACAAGAGATGTACATTCCTACATTCAATAATTTCTCAAATGTAGTTGAATGCTTTTTCTTGGAGGTTTCTTCCAACCGAAGGGCTTTCGCTGTCGAACTGCCATTGATCACCTTCCATAGAAAAGTCGAGATATCATTCGCTATATCTAAATGGAGAGAAAAAAGTTTGTGGGAGAGACGATCTAGATCTCTCTTAATAAACCAATTGCAGATCTTACCAGAGCCAAACTGGATTTCAGAAAAATATGCCTATTCTTAGAATTATTAAGAGGATGAGAAATACTGGAAAACACTAGAATCATTGATGCATCCCGACATCTTTTTATAAATGTCAAATCAGATTTTTCCTTAGCAACTTTCAATCATGCCCATTCAAATTGACGAGCCTTGTCGACCATTTCCCTTCTGTGTAGGGTAATATTGTTAGATCCAAGACTTTTGTGATCCATAATGTAGATATCAGTCTTTTGGATTAATCACATCGTAAGGATTTGTTTGACATTTCAAACCAACTAATGTGGTTCATCCTCAGGACAAGGTGAGAAATCAATTGATCTAAATGAATAAATAGAATGGATGCATCATTGCCCAGAGTTAGTCGTTGAAAATTAGCCATTGGTAAATTCGTTATTGAGGGAAGTAAAAAATTATTTAAGGATAAGTGATAAGGAGATGTTTGTTAAATTATTTAATATTTAGTTAGAAACTACCTGTTATGTAATAATTAAATATTTTATTTTGATGTTATAAATTAATTATTTAATGATATCAATTTATATAATAATATTATTTAAAAATAATTAATTTATATAATATTATTTGTTAGGGGTTGACTTATTCAAAATATATTTGGTTGAAAACTCATTGTTAGGAATAATTCAAATTAAAATATTTTATTTCATTATATTTTAATAATATTTTATTAATATTATCAATATCTATAAAAAGAAAATTTATTAACATTATGCATTTAATCTGATCGTTATTGGTTAGAGGATAACTTATCTCCCTTAAATAGGAGCATAGCAATGATAACTTTAAAGGTTTACTAGAGAAATATTAAAAGATGAATTATTACGCGCAAACATAGTATAGTTCGCTAAACATATGAAGTTAAAGAAAATTAATAAGGATAAACGGGGATAAAACCAGAAGAAGATAAAAGAAGATCACAACGAATAAAAAGGATAGAGGAGAGGAAAGGGAGGAAGAGTCATGAAGGGAGAGCCAGAATCCAGCTTTTACTTAATTTCCAACCATCATCCCTATTAAGGTTTCTGCCATGCCTCTCAATCTCAATCGCTTCCCTAAGTTTCCGGTGGTGGAAATGATCAACTCTAGCAATGACTTTGGATTCTTCAATGCAAACATGGTGTTTCGATTTCTCTGCATGTTCGGAAAGGGCTGATTTGCAGGAGCGATTGTGTCTAATATCAACGACATGTTCATTGATTCTCTGCTTAATAGACCTTCCTGTTTCTCCAATGTAGGAGATACCACGGGAGCAGGGAACGAGGTAGACCCCTTTCGTGTCCTTAGGGTCAATAGGGTCCTTAACAGATCTAAGAGAATTTTTAATGGTATTGAGGGGTTTGAATGAAGAAGAGACATTAACCTTCTCAAGAATATGGGAAATCCTATCCGTGGTACCTTGGATATACGGGAGATGAACCTTAGAGATAGGATTAGCATGAGCAGTTTAACCCTAGGCGCTTTGATTGATTTGTGAAAGGTCTTGAGGCTTTGGGGTCTGCTATATCCATTATTTTTAAAAACTTGCAATGATGCATCCATGCTATTTATTCCTTCATATTAATTGATTTCTCACCTTGTCCTGAGGATGAACCACATTAGTTGGTTTGAAACGTCGACCAAATCCTAATGATGTGATTAATTCGAAATACCGATATCTTCCTTATTTCTTGTCATATGGTAAGATTCACCAAAATCTAGGTACCAATCACTCCCTCTTACTGTGCTTTCCAAGCAAGCAATGAGGGTGAAATCTAGCTCGAATTGAAATGCCAAGGCATCTCCTCTTGCTCCTGTTGCAAGCTCCTTGCTAGATTTCATGTGTGAACACTTTGTAGCATAGTGCCTGTATTCATGGTAGTGAAAGAATCTTATCTTTATTAGTTCCTTATTTCCATTGTTCTGGTTGGGATCAACCTCACCTTAGGCCTTCTTTCCCTTGGCCTTCATTCATTTGCCAATTAGAGAAAAGTCCTCTTCCTCTTCTTTGGATGTGACTCCATCTCTGGTATTTCTATTGATCTCTTCCTGTACCAAATCAAACCACAACCTCTCATAATTAGGTAATTTTCCCCTTCCATTTGTAGAGTCCTGGTAGCTATGTCAAGATTTTGGAAGGCCTAGAAGAGCTAAGCTAACTAGGTCATTTTTTGCATCCTGATTTTTCAAAGTTTGTCTTTTAGTGCTAATTTTCTATGGCCATTAATATTTTCAAATATCTCATTAAATGTCTTCCACATAGCAAGTGGTGTGTCTTTTCCATGGAGATTTGAGACCACATGGTCTCTCACACCTTCCATAAGAATTTTCCTATCCTTTGCAACATCCTTCATCCATTGGGCTAATTCTTGTGCATCATATTGTTGGGGTTTTGCAATGTCAGGTTTAACATATTCTAACACACCATTATTATCAAGAACTCTTTCCATTTGATCCTTCTAGGTTATGAAATTTGAGCTACCCTCCAAGGCATACTCCAATCTTAGTATGTTGAAAGACATTATCCGGATCCTGAAGAAAAATTGTTGCATTGAAGCTGCAAATTCAAAATTCCTCATAGAAAAGTTTGAAATATTGGTTCTAATGTGATTTCAAGGCTCTAATACCATTAGAAATTTGATAGAAATTGCAATTGCTCAAGAACTCAAACTGAAAAATAAGAGACACAAATTCTACTCTACTAATCTGCAGAATGCAAATCACAATTTAGAACAACATGCATATACATGCAACAAGAAAAACAACAAGTACATAATGATTTCTAGGGCAACCTAACTAGGAAAAACCCCTTAAGCCTTTTTGTATTAATCAGATGAATAGATAAACTATTACAATTTCATGATCCAGCTCCGAGCACCACTTGCAAAGGTAAAACTATTCTCCCTACTGAATGAGAGCCTCTAGCCAACACTTATCCAATTTCTTCCTCCCCCAGCCTCCTATTTCCTTGCACAATTCTGAGCAAATTCGAGCTCCTAAACAATAGGAAAGGTCCCTATTTGCTTGTGAAATTCCCAAGGATTGATCAACTTCCTGCATGCAAAATTTTGTACACTCCGTTGTATACAAATAATTTTACATTATCCTTAATTCCTCCACTCCAATTAAGGAATTCAAAGTCCATGCATGCATGAGCTATTTTGGGTTGATTGATTAATTAACTGATAGATCTTTGAGTTAGACTCTTGTCTCACTACTCAACTGAACTTCAACTAACTCTATCAATAGTTAGAGGTCAGTTAACTAAGTAAAACTGAAAATAATTGAACTAGATTGCTAAAATTTCGCAATCAACACATGCATGACTGAATACCAAGCCTACTAACTTGAATATATGTTTATCTAACCGAGTGAGAAGTGCCATGTCACACTAGTTAACTGCCTCCAAGTTTTCCTACTGATGTGGAAATTTAATTAACTCAATTTGACTAAGGCTAAAGTCAAACTGAGCCTTTCTTGCTACACTTTATAACACTAGGCTCACCATATCATCTTCTATAACATTCACTCCAACCCCTCCAATCTCATCTCGAACTTGAGTATATTGTGGAATAGTATCATTTTTTGCATCCTAATGTTTCAATTTTTTTCTTTCAAGGCCAATTTTCTATGGTCACTTCTATTTTCGAATAGCTCAATCAATGTCTTCCACATAGCAAAGGGAGTCTCTTTTCCATCTAGTTTCGAGACTATGTGGTATCTCACACATTCTAGGATGATCCTCCTAGCTCTTGTGGTATCCTTCTTCCATTGGGCTAATTGTTGTTCATTAGATTGTTAAGGTTTCACAATGCTAGTTTTAACATATTCTAACACACCATTATCATCAAGCACTGCTTCCATTCGGTCCTTCTAGGCTATGAAATTCGAGCTACCCTCCACGTCATACTCCAATTTAAATCCTTTGAAAGATATTCTCCCAAATCTTAAGAACAACTACTACATTGAAGCTGCAAATTCGAAATTCCTGAGAGACGAATTTGAAATATTGCTTCTAATGTGACTTCAAGGCTCTGATACAATTTAGAAATTTGATAGAAATTGAAACTACTTAAGATTTCAAATCGAAAACAAGAGACACAAATTCTACTCTATTAATATGCAGAATGAAAATCACAATTTAGAACAACATGCATAGACATGCAACAACAAAAAATCACAAGTACATATTGACTTCTAGGGGAAACCAACTAGGAAAAACCCCTCAAGCCTTTTTGCATTAATCATTTGAATAGAGAAACTATTACAATTGCATGCTACAACTCTGAGCACCACCTGAAAAGGTGAAATTGTTCTCCCCTACTGAATGAGGACCTTTGGCCAAAACTTAGCCACTTTATGCCTCCTCCAGCCTCCTATTTCCTTACACAATTATGAGAAAATTCGAGCTCCTAAACAATAGGGAATTCCCTATTTCCTTGCGTAATTCCCCATGATTGACCTATTGCCTACATGCAAACTTTTGTACACTCCACTAGTATACAAATAATTTTACATTAGCCTTAATTTCTCCAATCCAGTTGAGGAATTTGAATTCCATGCATGCATGAGCTATTTTGGGTTGATTAATGAGCTAAATGAAATATCTTTGAGTTATACTCTTGTCCCACTACTCAATTGAACTTCAACTAACTCTATTAATTGTTAGAGGTTGGTTAAATGAGTACAACTGAAAATAAATAAACTAGATTGCTAAAATTTAGCAATCAAGACATGCATGGCTAAACTCCAAGCCCACTAACTCGAATTTACTAATCTAAGTAAGTGACAAGAGTCATGTCACACTAGTTAACTGCCTCCAAGTTGTCCAGCTGATGTGGAAATTTGATTTACTCAATTTGACTAAGGCTAAAGTCATTAGGGTCCTATGGTTCATAGGATCAAATGATGATTGGCTATTATCCTTTAGTTGATGAAATTGTAAATAATATTGTATTCTGCAAATGATTTACAAAAATAAATATATATATATATATATATATATATATATATATATATATATCTTGCTCACTTTCATATATATATTATTGGTGGGGTTTCTTCATTATTTTTATTTTTTATTCTTTTTATTATTTTTTATTTTTTATTCTTTTTATATTATATATATATATATATATATATATATATATATATATATATATATATATATATATATTATATATATATATATATAGAGTAGAGAGAGTATAGAGAGAGAGAGAGAGAGAGAGATAAACAAAAGAAAAAACAAAAAGAGGGTATAAAAAATAAAAAGAATGAAGAAACCCCACCAATAATATATATATGAAAGTGAGAAAGTCTAATGCCACTCCAAAAAATAATACATCAATAATACTTTTGGAATTTTCAAGGAAGTGTGCAGCTTGTTCAAATGCCACCTCAAAGTTAGAAATAGTTTAGCTAGTTTGATCATACTGTCTAAACATGATTGAACTAAAAAATTAAATAAAGTTAGTCTAGAAAAAGGAATAAATCAACCATCTAGTGTAATCTTGGTTGAAATTGAATAGGTAGAATAAAAAGGGATTGACCAAATCATTTGATCTTAGTTAAGTAGCAAAAGCATAGAAAGAAATTTAAAAAAAAACCTTAGGAAAAGCAATAAAAAGGCTAGAAAATCAAAATGCGCCTTTGGGATTAATTAATCTTGTTCAAAGTTAATTAATTAGGTTTAAAGATAGATTAGTTTAAATAATCGTGTTATTTAAGCATGATTACCTATTGTAATAAAGTTTTTGTGTATAAAGGTTTGATGTTGATTTTATTATAAAGTCAGAAGATGACAAAGAACTTTTGTTAGGATGTAATGGGCTTGATATGACACCTTGTCATTTTGTAGTAACACAACGGCACAAACCGTTGAATCAGATGTAGTCCACCCTGATCAATGGTAGACACACCATTTTTCCCCCCTAGTGCTTTCGAAGATTATTCGATGGGGGGGTTCGAGGAAGCAGTCTCCACTATCTTGCTTTTTTCTACGTGGTGCCCTCTTATGCACTTCGCTCCCCCCCCCCCCAACCCCGAAATAACTTCTCGCCACTACCCCCCTCCGGGTTCCCCTCAAACCCACTTTCCCCTCCATTGACCACCTGTTGGTCTTATCCCGTCGGTCCACCATGCACGTCCCCATCCTATCCACTCCCCTATACCACATACCTTCTCCCTCTCCACCACACTCCTACTTACCCATTCATCCCCGCGCTAACACGTCACCATATCGCCCCCAGTCCTCAAACACCACATGCCTCCATTTTACCCCCTGTTACAATATGGTCGTTTTCACTTGTCCTTTATAGAAGTCTGTTACTCATTAATTCTATTCCCCTACGCCAAAATAAATGGTTTTTTCTTAACAGTAATTGTTTTTCTTTATAAAGGTCTGATTTCACGGACATTGACCCTCCCTTAACTATTTTTCTATTAAAAACTATTTCGATTAGCATCGTGTCTTCTCTCGGAGCCTCACTATTTTCAGAAGCTTCAGCGCATTCACAGCCCTCGCCAATTCGTTGCTCAACCATCCATCTATCTGATCAGGTATTTAAAGGAAAACTGATGCCATAGTTTGTGTAATTATGTTGACTAAGAAGAAATTTGTTCCCTAGGAGAATCCCATGCCGCCCCCAACCATAGATTTGGACCACCATCCTTAGTTGATCAACTCTATCAGGCTACATAGACCAATTGTGAATTCAACTTATATGAATTTCACAATTGGCTCAAACAAAACCATATGGACCTCAGTGATGAATTGGGATTGTGGGACTCTTTCCTGCCCCAATACATTTTCCCACAAACCTATTATTTCCCCAAATTTTTAACCTGGTACCAATTCCGCTACAGGCCGAGCCAAAGAAAAGTATTGGCTCGTAATGGCCACTCAATTTCAGAAATGCTCCAGATAATAAACACAGACCCTGGGCAACCTTTTCACCTAGATTTCCTTACAGATATATATAACAAACTGGATTTCCCTCATAGAGCCAAAGTATTTGAAACTTTCCTACCTGATAATTCTAAATTGGCCAAAACAAACCCTCCCCACCCTACTTCTATTTTTCCTAAGAAGGTCGAACAGATAATCTCCATGGTTTCTTGCATCTTAGGATACTACTCTGACCAGTGGGTAGATTTTTTTTTTTTTTTTGCATTTCTCTCTATATTTTCCAATGGTGAAAAGCCACCAACTGTTTTCTCTTACAATGAATTCTTGGCAGAGATGATTCATGAGCAGTTCATGAAATTCTCAAATGAAGGAGTTTTTAGATATGCATCTATTTTGGTGTATTTATTTATTTATTCTCAATTAGACAGGTTCCCTTTCTAGCTACAAAAGACAAACAATCAAGGGGACCCTCAGTCAGTTATCCAATGGACCTCCTTGGTAAGGAAGAACGACACTAAATTTGCATTCAAAGATTTTATAAATAAATTTGTAAACATGGTAGCCAGTTTCCTAAATATTAATGCAGAGCCCATAATACATCCAAAGATAAAGATAATTTTTCGTTTGAGTGATGAGACCAAGGGAGGGGGATGGTATTTATACCAATCTCACATAGAGATCAGAATATATGGATGTGAATTCCCTCCCTATAAACTCCCTAAATTTGTACCTATTCGAATATTTGGATTAGAGTTTATCAAGAAAATTATCAACATGAATCAACTACACCTTCTGGTAGCTAAGAAGAAGGCATGGTTCAAAATAAAAACACAAGTTGGCCCATTTATATGCAATGCAAGGTCAACAGGACCAGAGGTAGAAGCTATCCTGAAGCAAATGAATTTTAAATATAGATCTACTTGGCCTTATGACCCTTTTGGGGTAATCTCCAAATTAAGAATGGAACAAAAGTATGCTCCCTACACTCATACTCTGCGACCAGAAATAGAACAGTTTATGAATCAAGAGGAGTGGCAGGAGAATGCTCTACAAGAGGCCAAAGAGTAGGTACTATCCACTTCATACACTCTAGTACCTCAAGAAAAGACAAAGAAAAGACCAAGGGAAAGTATTCCCCCTTCAGTAATAGAGATCTTAGCCAAAGATTTTATAGTATACATCAAGAAATAGAAGACTACAGATACAAGGGAAACTCAGTAGCAGAATACAGAACAACAACAAGCCATCATTCTAATAGGTTCCAATATCCCTTTCGGTTCAAGGAGAGAGGATATTATTCCTACATCTTTAATGACCCCAATGACCACATACACACCAATTTCATCACCATCAAGGGAGGCAGACCAAAGCAGTAAGGATCAAAGCATTTTTTCCATTTACAGGGAAAAGAAATAGGCACTCAAGGCCACCACTTTTTAATAGTTTTGGAAACAGACAACCACCACCCAACACAGGCTTCTTTCAGCTTTTGATGCAGATAAGAAGAAAATGCAAGTTGCCTTCTTGGAGCCTAAAGTTGCTTAGCCCCAATCAGCGGAAGATTAAAAGCAATCCATCTTCTCTTTTGACAAAGATACAATCCATCCCATTGACCAGATGGACTTCCACAACCAGTCTAGATAAATGATTTACAACACCATTACAAACATAGCTATGGCAGCAACCAAGCTTAAGGTTTCACTAACTAATATTCAAGCACAATTAAAGTTAGAAAGAGTTTCTTCTCAAACCAAAGAGACAAAGATAAAGTCTTTGGAGGATTTGATCATTAAACTAGGATATGATCCCAATGATGTAAAGGCAACTAAAGAAATCATTAGGAGAAAGAATGCAAATATAGCAACATTGAAGAAGCAGCTTAAGCTCCCCTCCACTAAAGATCCATAGGCCAAGGAATATGGAGAGCAGGAGAAGCAAACAAAGAATCTGTTCAAGATCATCATTGAACAAAACAATCAGATTTCAAATATGGAAAAGGAGCTGAAGACAATCCTAAAAGGAAAAGAGAAACAATTTAGTGCAATGCAGGACATTCCTTTGGCTGTAATCCCAGTAGCAAGTACATATACAGTTGAGGCATCAACATTAGCCATAACTTCAACAACAATTGTTAAAATAGGATGAGAGTCTGACAGTACACTAGTAGATTTGGCTAAGGCCATGGAAAATATGACTATTAAAGACCAAGGAATTGAGAAATTAACTCAGAATTTAAATAATTTGCAGGAACAAAAGCTCAAAGTAGACAATGTATATCTAGTAGAATTCAGAAAACGCACAAGCTTACACAAAGGATAGAGTATCTAGAGAACCAATCTGTCATAGATGATACCATCGCAGAAGCCAAAGAAAACATCTGGATAGAGATCAATGAAGCTATAACAAGGATATGGCCATCATTTAAATCACATTTGAACAAGATGAGTTGGTCCAAAACTCAAAATAGCTTATAGCAGATTTGAAGAAATACCTTGGCACCAAATCAAGTGATGTTGTAGCTCTAATAAGACTATTAAATTCAAAATCTAGAGAAGAGTTGGAAGAACTAGAAATAGAAGACAAAACAAATACCATTTTGGAAGTGAGAAAAGTTATCACTGAGAAGAATTTGATGTTGAAATTGGAGACTAAATGCAATAGTGTGGAAAACATCACTCTGAGATTTCACAGGAAATTCAACCAACTGCACCAAAAATGTCTCCCTAGATTAATAGGAGATAAATTGGTCAATTGTGAAGATTACCAGCATAAATTGTACACCATCGCTAGAGACAGGTGAAAATTTGCTAAAATAAAGGGCACACTCATAGAAAAGGCATTCATTGAAGGCCTAAGCTACGACTTATTGATCAAACATGAAATACATTATTTATTTCTCAGTAAGCTTACCTTCAAGAAATTCACAGAGGTAGATGAGGTTTACCAAAAGTTAATCAAGTTTAAATTGCCATATGAACAGAGGTTGGAAAAATTATGTGAGCTACTAGAGTAAACAATCATAAAATATCTAGAAGGTCATCATCCACCAATTGCTATTCTTCAGGTCTAGTCACCAACAACAAGCCAAAATAATAGTGCCAGTCAGATTCAGAAATTCAGTTTCCTAAATTTTTGTACTATTTATGTAAACAGTTTTAGATAATTTAGGATTTTGCCTTGATATTCTGAAATCAATATGTTTTGTAATTTTTCTATAAATACTTCATATTTCGAAGTAGTAAAGGTTGATTTTTGTATGGAAGAAAAGGACTAGTGATGTAAAGCTTCTCCACGAGTTCAAGTGGACAAATTTTTAGTAATACAGAAGCTTTTGAGGATTCCTGTGTCAGATTTTGTTAGTGAAATGATATTCTCTCTTGTTATTGAATTTTCCTTTCTCTATAATTTCACATGTGTTTCTAATCTATTTTGTTCAAAGAAAATAAAGAATTTGAATTTGTTTAAATACACTCAATTCTATCCTTTGAAAAATTTCGATGTTTTCAACTGAAGTTAAGCAATAGAATTCTTTATTTCTCTATGTTTAATGGATACTTAGTCATTATTGAGTTTTCCTTTGTCTGTAATTTCACATGTGTTTCTAATCTATTTGTTCAAAGAAAATAAAGAATTTGAATTTGTTTAAATACACTCAATTCTATCTTTTGAACAATTTCGATGTTTTCAACCAAATTTAAGCAATAGAATTCTTAATTTCTCTATGTTTAATGGATACTTAGTCATTTCCTCTTTCCCATCTCATCAAGCATATAAGATCCAATGAATTTGCCTACCTTGCCCCGTTAAAATCATCTATCACTGCTAAAAAGGATCCACCTAAAACGAATTGACTCCATTTCCCAATGGTCCCTTCTTACATTATCAACCAAACAACCAAACAATCAATTCAAAAACCAAACCCTGAACTTCACATCTTGTCTAAAATTATAAAATCAACAAAGTTAAATATGAAAGAGAGATCCCTCTTTGATGCTGGAAGGGTTAGATCCCAGCTTCCAAAGTGGTTCTATGGTTACCTTTGCAGTTTCTTTCACAGCCTTAAGAAATTATGGAGTGCTAACAAAGTCAAAATTGAGCCTTTTTCTTGCTACAATTTCAACAAATGAGACAACCAAGACCTAAGGCCAAGACAAATGTCCTCCTCTAATCCACCAAGTCAACCTCCATGAAGACAAGTCAAACTTCGAAAATCAAGTCAAGGAAAAACATCTCAAATTATGTCAACTAAGGTCTCAAACCTCTCTTTCACCTCTGCAATTTTCAGTTTGTTGTTCCTACACATTCGGCCCTGCAATACTTCAGATTACTCACACTTGTGGAGAAGATGGTGAATTTTATACCTATGCTAGGCTTCTACTCTCCTTCGCTTAGACTCAAGGAAAATTTTAAGGATGGAAATTTATATTAAAGTTTAGAAACATTGGCAAATCTCACTAGTCCATAATATGCAATCTGTAAAATGTTTGACGATATTTTTGTAGAAATATTCAAATTTCTAATAATTTTATATAGTCTCTATATAAAAATTTGGGGATTTTTAAGGTAAAATAGTTTTATACTATAAAATTTGGATAAATCGTTTTTAGAAAAAAATGAAAATTAACGATTTCTTTTTGAAAAAGCATGGAAAATTAGCCCACTTGCGAATATTAGCCCCTAAAATTTTCTCCTTTACTTATAGCAATAGGATAGGCTCTTCTTAATGTATTTTTCACTTCTTCTTCACTTATAGAGTTATAGATCGAATTCCATGAATGAATGCTCCAAATAAGTCGAGTTGCATTGTTGTTTATAGTGTTTGTAGCTCCCTTAATGAGGTCGAATTAATGACGAGAAGGCCGACTTGGTGAAGGAGGACTTATATGACCAATTTACATCAAAATAATTTTCTTTCTTGACATACAAATCCCAAGAAGGTTCTAGATAATAATAACAAGGACTATGACTCATGACATAAACCCTAGAAGCACACAATGGGTGCTTTGACATGGAAATAAAATAAAGAAAGCATTAAACCCATGCTAATAAATGATTTTTATTTTACAAATCGTTTTTCTTTTTCTTTATTTTTACAAATTCATTTCATCATGACTCAAATACAATTATGAAGGCTGATACTAGTTTCATTTCTCAACACTCCCTCCTAACTAGGGAGGTATTCATAATTGTTCAACCGGTACAAGGTTGACCTCCATTTGAAGCATTTAAGAGAGTACAAAATCATACACAATGTTAGGGATATAGGTACCATAAAACCTTTCCCAATAGGTATTAAGGTGTCATCCAGGCATTTTCCACTATAGGTACCATCAAGCTTCATCCCTGCCAACCCTTAGGGATTGAGGTATCAGCTACATGGTCAGAGATCTACAAGACCAATGATACCCTCCATCACCAGAATATATATGTCATCACAGGCTAGCCAAGATTCCCTACCAAGTAACATGATACATGAACGTAGCCTAAGGTACTTCATCAACTACATGTTCAAAAATTAGAACATCCAGTAGCTTCATAACCCCAACCAATATTAATACTTCCAATTTATATACTAGCAAAAAAATATAGGGTCTTCAATCATTTTGATGCTTATTAGGACATCAAAATATCCAACACATCTCGACGAAAGCTTCCTTCTTTAATTTCTTCATCAACATCAAACCGAGCCTCAACAATTCTCAACACATCCAAGTCTTGATTGCAACTTCATTAATAAATATGTGTACTGCTTTAGCCATTCACTTGTCTCATTCTGTATATGTCCTCCCTCTCCACTATGGAAATAAACACTTTCTTATTTCCAAGCTTCTCCTCAACTAGGGGACATGTCCATTAACAACTTCATTCTTCCATCCACACTGGCTCTTTATTTCACATCAACGTATCATCAGAGAACTCCGACCTTCCAAAACTCCATTCCTTCAATAACATCATTGTTTATATAGTGTAATATTTAATGTCATGTAGCTCCCTCTTTCCATGATGCTCAACATCATCATCAATTCATCATAAAGTAAACATTCTCAACATCTTGAAGACTATGCACCTGTAAATCTTATCAACAAGTACAACCAAGAACACATATATATGTACAAGAGCATGAATTTAACTTTATCATTTAGGGAAAATCTAGGGTTATCATAATTTAGAATAAGGAATCAAACTTTAGATATCAAAAAACTAAACCTAGTTAGGTTTATATCAGTCAACAAGGGTTACACCTCTTATGCCCTAGACTTTTACAACAACCTTTGCTAGGGTTCTGCTACAAACCCTAGATTCCATCATCAAAATTAAACCTTAGATCAAGCTAGGATCCTAATCATCACGAAAGAATTTTACATCTAGGGTTTAATTATCATACCCTAGAATCTTATGACAATATCTACTAGGGTTTAGTCATAAACCCCAGATGAAATCATAAAATATTTAAAATCAAATCAACTAAAGCATGTTAGGGTATCAACCATACCAAAGCATATACACCTAGGGTTTAATTCGTAGGATTAACTATTTTGTCATAAAGCATAATTCATCAAACCCTAAAAAGCTAGGGTTTCATCAACAAACCCAAAATATAAAAAGACTAGGGTTTTTATAGTGAACCCTAAAGGTTAGGGTTTTATCAAAATAAACAAATATAGTAAGATGAGGTTTGATTTAATATAGAGATAAGTCACCATAACACTATGACAATATTTCATGATTTTATATCAAAGCCCTAAACACGAGAGATAAAGCAAGCTTTTTAAAGACAAAAAGATCGTACCTTCTTATATAAAGAAGACTTGCTACAACTCTTTATACATACCTTCACTCACTTCTTTCATAGACCTTGTACGGTTTCATATTGAATTAATCCATATACAACAAAGCTTCTTACAAGTATCCCTTTGAAGAATCCCTCTAAATTTAGTTACAATCCTTATTATTAAGAATATACCTTCAAGTTTAGTCCTTCCAAGGAAAATATAAGAGAAACGATAATAATAAAGCAACGAGGATAAAGCTATATATATATTGTAAGAAGGTGGAAGCTCCCTTTTAAAGGTCTCCCTCTCACCATGAAGTATTAACATCCTCATTTCTTTATGTACCTAGCATTCACTGAAAAGTACTACTAAAAGTATACAAGTACAAGAGTAAGATTACAAATTAGGAATATCATATCCAAACCTAAGATATCAATTCTAGGGTTTCAAGTCCAATTCTATACTTACTAGGGTTTCCAATTTATCCATAGAGTACCTACAAACCCAAAAGAGAGGATTTCTATGAGGGAATGAAATGGAATAGGGTAGGGTTTCTCAACTAGGGTTTACAAAAACTTAAATGCCAATGAATTCCAATATCAAAAATCCTAGAACCAAAAATGAGATTTAAAAAACCTAAATAACAATTAGACAATTATATGGATAAAAGTGATTATACTTACCTCAAGGACTGCTTACCTTAGTCATTCACGATCATTTTTCTACAATGGTTTCTTCATGATACCATTAATATTAAAAAATGTCGAGCTCAAAGGGATGCCTTCAAGGGTATTGCAACTTTTGTCAAGATATTCTCAAGAGGAATGTTCTACACAAGGTGATTAATTGTGACTTCATAATCCTTCAAGCTTGGTACCAATTTTTTCTTTCAATCAAGCATGCTTTCTTTATCAATATGAATTCAATTTGGTTGATAAGGCTTTTCTCATGAACTTTAGCTTCATTGCTTGCTAGACTTTATTTTTTTTGGTCTCTTTCATTTGGGATTTGGCTTCCATTTTGTAACTTCGTATCACTGAGATGACATGGAGGTGTAGGTTTTAACCCCGTACAGAAATTACCTGCATACGAATTCTAAAACACATAAAATAAACAATGCGAGAGCATAACACATAAAACACATATACACAGATATTTCCCCCTAGATCACAAAACTGGGACTACCAGCTTGATTTTTCATTACGTTCCTTTCAATGTTATAATACATATATATACATGCCGAAGCATCCAATACCATGGACCGAAAACCATCGCGTCCAAAAACATGTGTGAAAATCATGCACACAACCCAACATTCTCCCACTTGTTGTTTTCTTTCCACAGGAGGCCACAAGAGAGCTTAGTCATTTATCCAACCCTACAACACCCATTATTTCTCTACACCAAGAGAACTTCTCAGAGCTCATAGATTTTGTCAATGCATCTACAATATTCTTCAAAGTGTCCACCTTTACTAGCAACACCTCTTTGTCTTCTATCATATCCCTCACAAAGTGATACTGAACATCAGTGTGCTTTGTCTTTGAATGATATGCAGGTTCTTTGCCAAGAAAATTGCACTTTGGCTGTCACAGTCTATCCTTATAGCTCCCTGTACTAACCCCATACTTGAACACAATCTCTACAACCAAACTGCTTCCTTGCTTGCATGAGTGGCTGCCATGTATTCTGCCTCTGTAGTTGATAGTGCCACTACAGATTGTTTCTTACTCATCCAACTAACTACACCTCCAAATAGGTTAAACACATACCCACTTGTAGATCTTCTCTGATCCAGATCTCCAGCCCAGTCAGCATCAACAAATCCACGAATATCCAACACTCTGTCCAATCCTAGTCTTCCTTGGTATCACAAACCATAATCACTAGTACCACGTAAATACCTGAAAACCCGCTTCACTGCTATCCAATTCTCCTTTCCTAGCTTTGACATAAACCTGCTCAATACTCCCACTGCATGTGCAATGTCTGGTCTAGTACAGACCATTGCATACATCAGGCTACCAATTGCACTTGCATATGGAACACGGGACATGTCCTCTTCCTCTTCTTATGTCTTGGGACACTGTTCAGCAGATAACTTTACACCTACAGGAATAGGAACCTTCACCGGTTTACTATCCTGCATATTAAATCTCTGCAATATTGTCTCGACATACTTCCTCTGGTTTAACCATAGCTTCCTCTTTGCCCAATTTCTTTTAATTTCCATGCCAAAAATATAGTTTGCAGCACCAAGATCTTTCATGTCGAATTTGGAGGACAATTGGGTCTTCAAATCCTGGATAATTTCTTTGTCATTTCCAACCAGCAACATATCATCCACATACAAGACCAAATAAATAACATAGTCACCAATTAATTTAAAATACACACAGTGATATGCTTTGCTTCTAGTGAAGCCAAGTCCCCGTATAAATGTATCAAATTTCTGATACCACATCCTTGGTGAATGTTTTAACCCATACAAAGACTTCTTTAACTTGCATACCAGTTCTTTCTTACCCTTCACTGCAAAGCCTTCAGGTTGCTTCATGTAGATTTCCTCTTCCAGATCCTTGTGAAGAAATGATGTCTTTACATCCATCTGTTCTACCTCAAAATCAAAAGCGGCAACAATAGATAAAAGTAATCTAATAGAAGTTACCTTGGCGACAGGAGAAAAAATATCACCAAAATCAATTCCCGGCACCTGGGAATAACCTTTTGCTACCAACCGAGCTTTGTATTTCTCCACCTTTTCTTCTGCATTTGTCTTCCTCTTGAACACCCATTTGCTGCCAATGGGTTTCCTTCCAACCGACAACTCCACCAGATCCCAAGCCCCATTTTTGTGCAAAGATGCCATTTCATCAACCATGGCCTCTTTCCAGAGTTTTCCATCCTCTGAATCTACTGCTTCCTTCACAGTTCTAGGATCATCATGAATAATAGATAAAGAAAAATTTGAACAGAAAGCAGATGGACTATACCTTTCTGGCTGCATTCTTTCTCGACTGATCTTCTCACACCTGGAGTTTGTGGCTCTTCATCTTCTATTTCCTCCTCTTCTGTAGAGTCTGATTCTTCCTCCTTTAGCTCAAACTCTATCTTCTCAGGTTCCTTTGGTTAGAATTCATGTTTAATAACATCTTTCACCTCTCTGAACACCACATCTCGGCTGTACACAACCTTCCTTGTTACTGGGTTCCAAAGCTTATAACCCTTTAAACCATCCTAATACACAATAAAGATGCACTTTTTATATTTATTATCCAACTTGGTTCATTTCTCCTTTGGAACATCTACATATACATCACATCCAAATACCCTTAGATGTGAAAGAGAGGGTTTCTTACTAGTCCATACCTCTTGCGGAGTTTTATCCTCTAACGCTGATGAAGGTGATCTGTTGACCAGGTAACATGTTGTCTCCACCGCCTCTGCCCAGAATTTCTGTCCTAACCCGACACCACTGAGCATGCTTCTTGCCCTATCCATCAATGTCTTGTTCATTCTTTCTGCAACTCCATTTTTCTGAGGTGTATATGGAGTAGTCTTCTACCATGCTATACCACACTTGTTACAGAATTCTTCAAATTCCTTACTGCAAAACTCTCCACCATTATCTGTCCTCAGCACCTTTATCTTCTTTTCTGTTTGGTTTTCCACCAAAGCCTTGATAAACCTGTCAAAGACTTCAGGTTTCTTCTTAAGGAAATATATCCATGTATTCCTTGAGAAGTCATCTATAAATGATACATAGTACACAAACTTACCCAGTGATGGAACCTTCACAAGTCCAAACACATCACTATGCACAAACTCTAATATATGTTTCGCCCTCTTACCACAAGAGGGGAGACTCACCCGATTATGCTTCCCATATACACAATTTTCACAGAAATCAAAAACCAAAGAGCTATTACTCATACATTCTACCATACCTTTACCATGAAGTATTAGAAGGTCCTTCTCTCCAATATGTCCAAGCCTTTGATGCCACAGCATGGTCTTCTCTCCAAAGATGAGTAGATTTTCTACTCCACTTTTAGGAACCACAGAACTGTTGCACCCATCAACAACCGTGCTACCTTGCAGCTTGTACAGAGTTCCAATCCGAACTCCCCACATCAATACCAGTGCTCCCCAAACCATCTTCTAGGTATCCTTCTCGAACACTTTTTTTACACCTGCATCATCCAACTTGCTTACAGAAATCATATTTCTAGCCAATGCAGGAATATGCAAAACACTCGGAAGTGTTCTAACCCTTCCACCTTGCAACTTCAACTTTACTTTTCCGCGACCAATGATTCTAGCCTTCCTATCATCCCCTAAGAAGAAATCACCACCATCGTATTTCTCATACTCCCAGAACTACTCTCTATGGCGAGTGAAGTGAAAGGATGCAACTGAGTCAATCAACCATGCCTCATGATCTACATATGCACTTGAAGAAGCCAAGTACACATCCCCACCTTCTTCTGAGGTGGTTTTCGCGTCTGCAGAAGGAGCATTATCAGATCCCTTTCCTTTATCAGGAGATTTAGATTTATAGTCCCTTTTGTAGTGCCCTTCCTTTCTGCATTCCCAGCACACCACCTTTACAGATTTTCCTGGAGATTTAGGTCTCCCTCTAGATTTAGATCTCCCACTCGATGACTTATTTTGTTTATGTTCTGGGACTATCCTCATACAGACAAGGCATCACCATTATGGCTCTCCATATTTTTCCGTCTCATCTACTCCGTCAGCAAGCATGAGACTATTTCATCAAACTACAAGGTAGTTGCATTGCTACCTATTGCAATAACCAGACTATCCCACAAATCTGGTAGATAACACAACAAACTGATGCACTTATCTTCATCTAAAATTTTAATATCAACAGATGCTAACTAACTTACCACATTATTAAATGCGTTCAGATGCCCTGTCACTGAATCTCCATCTTTCATCCTTAGGTTATACAGATTTTTTCCACAGAAACAGTTTATTCACCAGAGACTTAGATTGGTACAAAGTCCCTAACTTGTCCCACAAAGCCTTCACCGTAGCTTCCCTTGATACATTCAGCAATACTGAATCTGAGACACACAATCATATTGTGCTCTTTACCTTCCGATCCAACTTCTTCCAATCTTCATCGGACACTCCCGTTTGTTTAGTACCTGAATCTACCGTGATCCACTAATCTTTATCCACCAACAGATCCTCGATCTTGAGTTTCCACAACTCAAAACTTTGACCATTAAATTTCTCTATCTCTATCTTTCCACTGCTTGCCATCTTCTTTCACCACCAGAATCAATTTCGCAGATCTCCCACTGAACAGGGTCTACCACAGGCCCGAGTGAAACCCCTCAGCAATAAAGGCGTCCCCTTGAAGCCAAAACAGCTCTGATACCAAATGTAGGTTTTAACCCCGTACATAAATTACCTGCATACAAATTCTAAAACACATAAAATAAACAATGCGAGAGCATAACACATAAAACACATATACACAGAGATTTTCTCCTAGATCCCAAAACCGGGACTACCAGCTTGATTTTTCATTATGTTCCTTTCAATGTTATAATACATATTTCTACATGCCGAAGCATCCAATACCATGGACCAAAAACCATCACGTCCAAAAACATGTGCGAAAATCATGCACAAAACCAGAGGTGGGTCCGCCCAACCTAACATAGGTTCCAAAACCAAAATTTTATAGAGTGGGGTTACCTGCACCACTCAAACCCCTTGTGACCCCCCGCTACATAATCGGCACAATGAAGGGGGGGGCCCCCCACCCCGCGCCGCCCACCCCCCCCCTCCCCCCCCTCTAACCCCCCGGTTAACTACGTGGGCTAGTCGTGGAAAGAATATAACACAACCCAACACGAGGAATTTTCATAATGCCCAAACCTTCGATCTATCTTTCTAGGTTGACTCAAATTACATATTGTATAGAAAATATTGTTACCATATGCAATTGATAAAAGCCTTCAGATCCTCATGACAAAGATTTGTATTGACTTGGAACAACATATCGTAGCATATTCTCATCTTTAGATTACTTTTAATTCTCAAAATTGTAGTATACCTTCTGATATACTGAAATCTTTGTAGCTCCTTTTAATGATTTGACCATCTTTCTCTTCTCTGCAAGTTTGGCCTAATTGATGTAGAGGCTTCCTAAATATATATGTATTGTTTTTACCCTTGAAAGGTAATGTCACAATCATGTTTTACTACGAAATCACCTCGCATTCTTGTATTTGTAATAACTTTTGTACCTCACATCCATGTTATGTATCAATTTTTTTCATCACATTATATTTTTATGTTTTATATTATTGAAGTAACTCAAAATTCACATTGTGATCTTCAAAATTTATCATAGTTAGCCAACAGAAATTTTCTCCGGAATACTTCATAGAAGATCCATTGAGTTAATTCTTGATGATGAGAGTCAAATATCTTCAAGCTGCCTTTTTGTCCTTCTTCACCATAACTCTGATACCATGTTAGAAAATTATAAAGGCGGAAAGATTTTCTTCTCTTTATAATTACTTGTGATATTATTGGGTGTGTGTTATATTCTTTCCACAACTAGCCTAACGCATGAAGTGGGGGAGCGACAAGACTCCCTTCGTTGCATTGGGCACAATGGTGGGGTCACAGCTCTACAGGGTCTAGGGTAGCACCCCATAACTTTTTTTTTTTGGACCCTATATTATGTGGGAAAGCCTATCTATGGTTTTATGCATTGGTTTTGCACATGGTTTTGGGCATGATGTCAGTTTTCTACCCATGGTATCTTGTAGATCCGGTCAAGGAAACTATGGTTATGTTCTAATCCAGGGTTAATGGATTGGGGTTTAATAATGCTTTGGCATGTATATATCTATATGTGTGTGTGTGTGTGTGTGTGTGTGTGTGTGTGTTGTAACATTGAAAAATAAAATAAAAAATCAATCTGGTAGTCTCAGTTTTGGGAGCCAGGGGAAATCTCTATGTATTTGTTTTATATTCTCACCATTGTAGCTTTTCTGTTTTTAAGAATTCCTTTGTAGGTAATTTTTGTACAAGGTTAAAACCTACTTTTGGTATCAAAGCTATTTCGGCTTTAAGGGGATGCCTTTGCTACTAAGGGGTTTTTCTCGGGCCTGTGGTAGACCCTATTCAGTGTGAGATCTCTGGGATCAATTCTTGTGGTGAAAGAAGATGGTGAGTAGGGGAAATATAGAGATGAGAAATTTAATGGTCAGAGTTTTGAGTTATCGAAACTCACGATGGAGCATCTGATGGTGGATAAAGATCAGTGGATCATGGTAGATCCAAGTACTAAACCAACGAAAATGTCAACTGAAGACTGGGCGAAGTTGGATCAGAAAGAAAAGAGCACAATACGGTTCTATATCTCAGATTCAGTATTGTTGAATGTATCAGGGGAAGCTACGGTGAATACTTTGTGGGACAAGTTAGGGACTTTGTACCAATCTAAGTCTCTGGTGAACAAACTGTTCCTACGGAAAATGTTATATAACCTGAGGATGAAGGATGGAGAATCAGTGAAAGAGAATCTGAATGCCTTTAATATTGTGGTAAGCCATTTTTTATATATTGATATCAAGATTTCAGATGAAGATAAATGCATCAGTTTGTTGTGTTCTCTACCAGATTCATGGGATAGTCTGGTTATTTCAATAGGTAACAAAATAACTACCTTAAAGTTTGATGAAATAGTCTCATCCTTGCTGTCAGAGGAGATGAGACAGAAAAATATGGAGGTCCAGAATGGAGATGCTTTTTCTGTATGAGGACGCTCCGAGAACAAAAAAGAAAATAAGTCCTCAAGTGGGAGATCTAATTCTAGATGGAGATCTAAATCTCCAGGAAAACCTGTAAATGTGTGTTGGAAATGCAGAAAGGAAGAGCACTTCAAAAAGGACTGTAGATATAAAGCTCTTGAGAAAGGAAATGGGTTGATGATTTTCCTTTTGCAGAGGTGAAAACCACATCAAATGAAGGTGGGGATGTGTACTTTGTGTCTTCTTCATGTACACATGTAGATCATGAGGCATGGTTGATTAACTCAGGTGCATCCTTTCACTTCACTCCCCATAGGGAGTGGTTCTGCAAGTATGAGAAATATGATGGTGGTGATTTATTCTTAGGGGATAACAAGAAGGCTAGAATTGTCGGACGCAAAAAAATAGAGCTAAAGTTGCAAGGTGGAAAGATTAAAACACTTCGGGTGTTCTGCATATTCCTCATTGGCCAGAAATATGATTTATGTAAGTAAGATGGATGATGCAGGTGTAAAAACATTGTTCGAGAAAGATACCTGCAAGATGGTTAGGGGAGAATTGGTATTGATGTGAGTTGGAATTGTAACTCTGTACAAGATTTTGGATAGCACTGTTATTGATGGTGTTAGAAAATTATATATTACAGAGCAATGGAACACATAAAATATATTGCAGAAATATGAAAACAGAAAATTCATAAAACAAGAGAGACACAAATATACGTGGTTCACCCAATTTGGGCTACATCCACAGAGAAACAACCAGTCCTTCCTTTTATATTATCCAACAAAATGAAGAGATACAACCTAAAACAGATCCGTTGTAATTCCATATTTTCTCTCACACAATCTCCTCTCTCTTTCTCGCTCAAAATATAGATCTACATAGATGCAATACAATTCCCTCATATATAGTGAGCGGTTGCCTTCTAGGGCAAAAAACCATAAATTAAACATAACTTCTACCATCATATTTCCTCCTAATGAACGAACCAGATTGACTACGAAATTACAACATTTTACAAGGTAATTTTACATCTATTTTTAGCTTCGGGGGCGCTGCCCCCGATTCCTCGCCAGTGGGAGGCTCCAAATAATCGTTGTCGCCACCCCTGGACCCCCATGGCGACGACATAAACGAGAGGCATTTACGCGACATTATGAAATGGGATCCAATGTGGCAATACCTCTGAATAAACAAGATAATCAGGCTCCACACCCAACAAATGGGTGCAACAATTCTGTGGTTCCTGAAAGTAGAGAAAAAAATCTAGTGGTCTCTAGAGAAAATACCATGCTATGGCATCAAAGGCTTGGACATATTGGAGAGAAGGGCCTTTGAATACTTCATGGTAATGGTATGGTAAAAGGTATGTTTAATTTCTCTCTAGATTTTGGTTTTTATGAACATTGTGTATATGGGAAGAAGAATCAGGTGAGTTTCCCCTCTGGTGTTAAGTTTGCGAAGGGGATATTATAGCTTTTGCAAATGTTTGGACCTGTGTCGGTTCCATCACTAGGTAAGTTTATGTACTATGTATCATTTATATATGACTTCTCAAGAAATAAATGGATATATTTCCTCAGGAAGAAATCTGAAGTCTTTGACAAGTTTAAAGAATTTAAGACTCTGGTGGAAAACCAGACAAAGAACAAGATAAAGGTGTTGAGGACAGATAATGGTGGAGAGTTCTGCAAGAAGGAATTTGAAGAGTTTTATAAAAAGTGTGGTATAGAAAGGTAGAAGAATACTCCATACACACCTCAGTAAAAATGAGTTGCAAAAATAATGAACAGGACATTGATGGAAAAGGCAAGAAGCATTCTCAGTGGTGTCGGGTTAGAACACAAATTTTGGGCAGAGACGGTGGAGACTGCATGTTACCTGGTTAATATATCACCTTCATCAATATTGGAGGATAAGTGTCCACGTGAGGTTTGGATTGGTACAAACCCTCTCTTTCATATCTGAGGGTATTTGGCTACGATGCATATGTACATGTTCCAAAGGATAAACAAACCAAGTTGGATTGTAAATATGAAAGGTGAATATTTATTAGGTATAAGGATGGTTTAAAATGTTATAAGCTTTGTAACCCAGAAAAAAGGAAGGTTATGTACAACTGATATGTGGTGTTTAGAGAGGTGAAATATGTTATTAAACATGAAATCCTACCAAAGGAACCTAAGAAGATAGAGTTTGGGTTAAAGGAGGAAGAATCAGACTCTATAGCAGAAGAGGAATGAGAAGATGAAGAGCCACAAACTCCATCCTTGAGAAGATCAGTTCGAGAAAGAAGGAAGCTAGAAAGGTATAATCCATCTTCTTTCTATCCAAATTTTTCTTTATCTGTTACTGATCATGATCCCATAACTATCAGGGAGGCAGTAGATTCAAAGGATGGAAAACTCTGGAAAGAGGTCATGGTTGATGAAATGGCATCTTTGGACAAAAATGAGGCTTGGGATCTGGTAGAATTTTCGGCTAGAAGGAAACACATTGGAAGAAAATGGGTGTTTAAGAAGAAGATGAATGCAGAAGGCAAGGTGGAGATATACAAATCTCGGTTGGTAGAAAAAGGTTATTCCCAGGTGCTGGGAATTGATTTTGGTGATATTTTTTCTCCTTTTGCCAAGGTAGCCTCTATTATATTAATTTTATCTGTTGTTTCTACTTTTTATTTTGAGGTAGAAGAGATGGATGTGAAGAAAAAATTTCTTCTCGAGGATCTGGAAGAAGATATCTACATTTTTAGGAAACCAGCTCACAAAAAGATTGAAAAGATAGATCAACGCCTTAGAATTCAGCCTCTTCGAGGGGCCAAGCTCCTTTACATTACACAAATGAACAATTCTTGGATGATACAAATGACTAAACCTCCCTTCTATATATAGGAGTCTAAGGGGTCACAATATAATCAAGCTGACATAACAGTAATAACATATGGGCACAAAAATAACAATAGTGGGTTTCTATGGGGCATACTAATAACAATATGGGGACAATAGGGGCACAATAATAACAATAAGGGATACAATGACAATAGTAATGGGGTAATCACTAGTATTATAGGGGCGTAACATGCCCCTCTCCTTCCGAAAAGCATTGTCCTCAATGATTGAGTAGTTCTGGATGCTTCTTTATAAAATTCTCATCCTCCCATGTGAAATCTTCAGCGGATAAGTTCTTCCACTTGATGAGATACTCTGAAATTGATCGATTTCGTAGCGATTGAGTTCTTGTTTTTGTGGCTGCTTCCAGTTCCAATATAATTTTTCCTTCCTCGCCAAGTTCTGGAAATATTTTTTGAACCGAGAGCTTGTCACCTATAACCTTCTTTAAACATGAAACATGGAAAACTAGGTTCTTTCGAGAAGCTGCAGGAAGCTCCAATTTGTATGCCATAATACCAATCTTTTGCAACACCTTGTATGGACCATAATACTTTGGTGATAATTTATTATCCTTCTTAGCTTGCTTGAGGGACATTTGTTTATATGGTTGTAACTGTAGGAATACCGAGTCACCTACATCAAAACTTCTTTCACTACGGTGTTGATCTGCCTATTATTTCATTCTATTCTGCACCAATGTGAGGTTATCCTTTAAGAGTTGGAGAACTTGTTGTTGATGCTCGATGTGATGTTCCACTGCTTGAACCTTAGAATTTTCTCTTAAATATGATGTGATGGATGGTGGATGATATCCATAAAGTGCCATAAATGGGGTCATTTTTGCTGCAGTATGGAAGGAAGTGTTATACCACCATTCATCTAGAGGCAACCATTTGACCCATTGTGTCTATTTATCAGATACAAAGAAACGAAGATATCCTTCCAAACATTTTTTTACTATCTCAGTTTTCCCATCAGATTGAGGATGATAAGATGAGCTATGAGCTAACTGAGTACCGAGACAAGAAAATAATTTTGTCCAAAAATTTCCAGTGAAAATGGGATCTCTGTCGCTTATAATAATCTTTGGGTTTCCATGTAGCTTTTGAATTGTTTCCATAAATGCAGTAGAAACTGTATTGACTTTAAATGGATGTGATAATGCACAAAAGTGTGCATACTTGGTAAGTCTGTCAACTACCACCATGATGACACTCTTTCCTTCGGACTTGGGTAAACCTGTGATAAAATCCATTGAAACCTCCTCCCAACGTTGGCTTAGAATGGATAAAGGTTGTAATAGACCTGGGGTCTTAATTGTTTCAACTTTATTTTGTTGGAAAACCAAACATTTCACCACAAACTTTTGAATATCCGATTTAAGGCCATCCCAAAAAAATTCCTTCTTAACCCTATGGTAAGTTTTTAAAAATCTGGAGTGCCCTCCTAAGGGAGAAGTGTGCAATTCCATAAGAATCTTTTGTTTGAGTTGGGAATTATTACATAGGTATAAACGATCTTTGTACCATAATGAATCATTTTTCCAGCTAATGTATCAGATGTACTAGGATCTTGTTGTAACTTTCACATGAGTGCCCACACTTCTTCGTCATTCTTCCATTCCTCCCTTGCTTTGTTTATCCAATCTGGTTGGATAATAGAAATGGTGCACAACAATGCTTCTTGACAGTGCATCTTCCACAACATTTTGCTTCCCTTTTTTGTAGATAATTTCAAAGTCATAACCCAACATCTTTGTGACCCATTTTTGTTTCTCTTTAGAGGATAATATTTGTTCTAAAAAGTATTTAAGACTATCATGATTCATTTTTACCTTGAAGTGTCTTCCCATTAGGTAGGGTCACCATTTCTTAAGTGCATGTAGTATTGCCAACATTTCCTTCTCATAAATAGCTTTGTGTAAATACTTTCCCTTGATTGGACGACTTTCGAAAGAAATGGGTCTTTCATCTTGCATTAAAACAAAACCAATTCCATTTCCTGAAGCATCACATTCCATAATAAAGGTTTTTGTGAAGTCCGGCGTAGCTAAGACTGGTGCTTGGCACAATGCCTCTTTAAGATGTTCGAAGGCCTTTGTTGCTTCTGGAGTCCATGAAAATGCATCTTTCTTCAATAATGTTGTTAGAGGTGCTGATATTCTCCCATAATTCTTAACAAACTTGCGATAATACCCTGTCAACTGGAGAAATACTCGCAGATTCTTATGGATGTGGGGATTTTCCATTCCTTAATGGATTTAATTTTGCTAGGGTCTACATTAACACCTTTATGAGATACAATATGACCCAGATATTCCATCTCTTGTACTCCAAAGAAACATTTGGAGCTTTTTGCATATAATTGTTTCTCCTCCAATAGTTTGAGCACCCTGTCAACATGTTCAACATGATCCTTCCAAGACTTGCTGTAGATTAGCATATCATCAAAAAAAAATAACACAAATTTTCTAAGTAAGGGTTTGAAAATGGAATTCATCAAACCTTGAAATGTAGAAGGTGCATTGGTAAGGCCAAAAGGCATGACAAAAAATTCATAATGACCCTCATGAGTTCTAAATGTTGTTTTCAGAATTTCTTCAGTCTTCATTCTGATTTGATGATATCTTGAATGAAGATCCAACCTGGTGAAGTAAATTGATCCATGCAATTCATCCAATAATTCATCAATGACAAGAATGGGAAATTTATATCTAATAGTGAGCTTTTTGAGCTCCCTATAATCTGGACACGTGCGCCATGATCCATCCTTCTTGTGCACCAATACTACTAGAGTAGAGAAAGAACTTTGACTAGGTTGAATTATACCAGCCTCTAGCATTTCTGCAACCATACGTTCAATTTCACTCTTTTGGGCATAGGGATATCTATATGGCCTGATGTTTGGAGGAACACTTCTTGGAATCAAATGAATAGCATGAACATGATCACAAATAGGTGGGAGACCTTTGGGAGTCTCAAATACCTTAGAATGATTGTCCAAGTCTTTTTGGAGATCTGGAGAAATAGTTGATTTCGATGTGGGAACCTCTAGTGAACATAATTGTGCAATTACACCTCGTTGTTCCTTCTTTAGAAGCTTTGTCATACCGTTAGAGCTGATTATCTTTCCCGGTTTCCCTGCAATACCCCTTAATTCAACTTCCTTTCCTTCTACACAAAATTTCATGAAAAGTTCTTGAAAATTAAAAGCTATTGTACCCAAGAATTGTAGCCATTGGACTCCTAGTACAACATCAGCACCACCCATTGGAATGGAAAGCATTGGGTTATTCAATAAATATTCTCCCATGGATAGCTTGATATTATGGCACTTTCCCAAGAAATTTATGGTTCCTCCACTTGCAACCATCACTTGACACTCTGGTGCTAGACATAGGAAGCAATTCAATTCCTTTGCTATCTTACAATGAATAAAATTATGGGTACTTCCCGAATCAATCAACACTATTACCTTTTTCTTCTTGATATGTCCTTCTATATTGATAGTTTGAGGAGTGGTAATTCCAACCAATGCATTACAAGATATGGTCAAATTCATTTCTTCTTTATCTAGGGTTTGTTCCTGGATTAAATCCTCTTCTTTTGACATTTCTTGTTCCTTTTCTTCCTCCTCTTCACAATCTATGTAGAATAATTTCTTCTCAGCACACTTATGACCTTTAGTGTATTTGTTATCACAACTATAACGAAGCCCTTTTGCTTTTTTTTCTTCCAATTGTTTTGGTGTCAACCTTGTAGGTTGTGGAAGGCTAGGGGCAAAAACACTTCCATCTTTATAGTTGTGAGTGGGAGGATTCCTGGTTGCCATAATTTTGCTTTCCATTTTTCTTGCTAACCTGAATGCCTTCTCCAATGAATCAGGTTCCCAAAGGCAAACCTCATGTTTGATATTATACTTTAAAGTACCTATGAACAAATCAATCCTATGCTCCTTTGGAATATCTTTTACCCTTATGTTCAATTTTTGGAAGTCCTCAATGTGCTCCATCATTGAACCCTTTTGTTTGAGATTTATCAATTGCCTAAAAAAGGTGCTGCTTTTTGTATCCTCATAATCTGCTATCATTTCTTCGGTAAAAATTTCCCAAGTGACAAATTTTTTACAAGAGAAAATCCATCGATACCATACAAACTGATTTGGTTCCAAATATAAAGTTGCAATACTTACTTTTTGTGTGTTTTGCACATTATGGAGATTGAAAAATTGCTCCATCTGTAGTATCCATGTTTCGGGATCCTTGCCATAAAACTTCCTCATATCGATTTTTGGAACATGGTGGGTCTTCAATCCAACATTAGATTCTATGAAATCATGATTAAAATTTCTTTTGTTTTCATCGTGAGTTTCCTTTACTACCCTTTCACCATTAGTGACCATTTCTTGTAGCAACGTATTCAAATTTATCTTCAATTCTTCCATCTTATCATCCATGCCATTCATCTTAGTGTCCATGCCATTCATCTTAGCTTCCATGCCATCCATATTAACTTGCATCCATTCATATTAGCTTCCAAGCCATTCATATTAGCTTCATTTACCTTTAGTGAGAGTGAAATTCGTTGTACTTGGTCTTTTAATTTTGATATATCATGTTGCATTTCTTCCTCTTCTTCATGAGTCATGCTAGAGCTTTGAGGTTGCTTACTAAGTGTTTCCATTTTCTTTCTTCGGGGCATTAATTAATGCTAATAATTCTTCACTATTCACTTTGAATTCCTTCAAACTAATTTTTCAAACCAACCTTATGCAAAATTTTAAAAAAAACTACATACCTTTTTTTCACTTTGTAAGAGATCGATATTGAATCTGTTGTAGATCTCTATAATTGCAGATCTCGAATATCTGAAATCTCATCTTGTGGCATCTCTTTGAGTCCTCTTTCTAATCTTGCAATTCTGATCATGATTGGATTCTCCAAGGAAGAGTTATGTCAAATCTCTCACGGTGACTGGATTATAGACTAGTTTAGTAGAGTGAACTTGTACGACGTGCCACGTGTCACTGTTTCGACTTTAGTACCTAAAACTGATACATAGAATACTACAGGATGTCCTCTTTCTGAAAATTCTGATGAAATTTCAATATGATGCTCAAAACAAAAGTTATGATGATTTTCCCTAGGTCACCTATTTGGAATGTAATTCGGGAGTCTGCAAATACCCTAACTTCCTCAGATCATATCTCCGCAAATGTAGTGAGACAAGTTGTGAAATTTGGACCCAAACTTCATAACGATTTCGGCTCAAATGGGTTTTTTTTGTAGCTTCTGAAACGTCACGTAAAAAACGTTATAGCGAAAATGCGACGATGACCTGTTTGGAGTAGTGAAACCTTAGAATCCAAAGCTCTGATACCAAATGTTAGGAAACTAGCTCACAAAAAGATAGAAAAGATAGATCAATGCCTTAGAATTCAGCCTCTTCGAGGGGGCAAGCTCCTTTACATTACACAAATGAACAATTCTTGGATGATACAAATGACTAAACCTCCCTTCTATATATAGGAGTCTAAGGGGTCACAATATAATCAAGACGACATAACGGTAATAACATAAGGGCACAAAAATAACAATAGTGGGTTTCTATGGGGCATACTAATAACAATATGGGGACAATAGGGGCACAATAATAACAATAAGGGATACAAAGACAATAGTAATGAGGGAATCACTAGTATTATAGGGACCTAACATACATGAAGCAACCTGGAGGCTTTGCCGTGAAGGGTAAGAAAGAACTGGTATGTAGCTTAAAAAAAGTCTATGTATGGGTTAAAACCGTCACCAAGGATGTGGTATTAGAAATTTGATACATTTATATGGGGACTTGGCTTCACCAGAAGCAAAGCGAATCACTATGTGTATTTTAAATTAATTTGTGACCATGTTATTTATCTGGTCTTGTGTGTGGATGATAAGTTGTTGATTGGAAGTGACAAAGAGATTATCCAGGAAGTTAAGGCTCGGTTGTCCTCCAAATTCTACATGAAGGATCTCAGTGCTACAAACTATATTTTGGGCATGGAAATTAAATGAGATCAATCCAAGAGGAAGAAATGGATAAACCAAAGGAAGTACGTCAAGACAATACTGCAGAGGTTTAATATGTAGGCTAGTAAATTGGTGAAGGTTCCTATTCTCGTAGGTATAAAGTTATTTGTTGAACATTGTCTCAAGACACAAGAAAATGAAGAGGACATGTCTCGTGTTCCATATGCAAGTGTAGTTGGTAGCCTGATGTATGAAATGGTGTGTACTAGACTAAAAATTTCACATGCAGTGGGAGTATTGAGCAGGTTTATGTCAAAACCAGGGAAGAAGCATTGGACATCAATGAAGTAGGTTTTCAGGTATTTGTGTGGCACTAATGATTATGGTTTGTACTACCAAGGAAGACCAACAATGGATGTAGTTTTTGACATTCATGGTTTTGTTCATGTAGACTGGGTTGAAGATCTAGACTAGAGAAGATCTAAAAGTGGGTATATATTTAACCTATTTAGAGGTGTAGTCAGTTGGATGAGCAAGAGACAGTCTGTAGTGGCACTTTCAACTACAGAGGTAGAATACATGGCAGCCACTCATGAAAGAAAGGAATAAGTTTGGTTGCAAATATTGTGTTCAAGCATGGGGTTAGTACAGAGAGCTATAAGGATAGACTGTGACAACCAAAGTGCAATTTTCTTGGAAAAGAACCCTGATTATCATTCAGAGACAAAGCACATTGATGTTCAATATCACTTTGTGAGGGATATAGTTGAGGACAAAATAGTGTTTTTGATAAAGGTGGAAACTTTGAATAATGTTGTGATGCATTGATGAGGTTTGTGAGAACTGAGATTTTTCTTGGTGTAGAGAAACAATGGGCATTGTTGGGCTGGACCAATGACTAAGCTCTCCTATGACCCCCTGTGTGGAAAGAAAACAATAAGTGGGAGAATGTTGGGTGTTTGTTATATTCTTTCCATGACTAGCCTCACGTGTGAAGTGAGGGGTCAAGGGGCGCGACAGGCCCCCTTTCGTTGTGTTGGACGCAACGCGGGGGTGGGGGGCGGGCAACCCCTTTGTTGGGGGGTGGTAACCCCCCTCTACCCGGTCTCGGGCAACGCCTCAAGAAAAACTATTTTCTATCCCATATTAGGTGGGTGGACCTACCTATGGTTTTGTGCATGGGTTTTGCACATGGTTTTGGGCATGATGGTTTTCTACCCATGGTATCTTATAAATTTGGTCGAGGGAACTACGATGATGTTCTAATCAAGGGTTAATGGATTAGGGTTTATGAATGCTTCGGCATGTATATATATGTGTTGTAACATTGAAAGAAAAAATGAAAAATCAATCTAGTAGTCCCAGTTTTTGGATCTGTGTACTTGTTTTATATTCTCGCCATTGTATATTTTATGTTTTTGAGAATGTGTTTGCAGGTAATTTATGTACAGGGTTTAAGCCTACATATATTTCACTATCTTATTTTTTCCTCTTCTTCATTTTATTTGTGTCTTCATTTTTATCTTCTTATCATCAAGAAACTATCAAAACATAAACATGAAGATCAAGGACATAGGATGTAGGCTCTTAGCAAGGGAAAAACCCATCTTCGAGGGGAAAACCCAATATTTTATTCTCTTCTTCGAGAACCAAATCAAATGAGACAAACAAGACCCAAGACCAAGACAAATGACCTCTTCTAATCCACCAAGTCAACCTCCATCAAGACAAGTCAAACTTCCAAAATCAAGTCAAGGAAAAGTATCTCAAATTATGTCACCTAGGGTCTTGACCCTTTCTTTCACCTCTGTGATTTTCAACCTATTGTTTCTACAACTTCGGCCCTGTAATACTTCAATTTACTTGCACATGTGGAAGAAGATGATGAATTTCAAATCTATGTTAGGCTTATAGTCTCATTCTCTTAGACTTCCTTTACTTCTTGTAATGGAATAGGATCTTCTTGATGTATTTCACAATTCTTCTTCACTTCTAGAGTTGAAGATCAAATTCCATGACTAAATGCTCCAAATAAGTCGAGTTGCACTACTTTTTATAGTGGTTTTATCTCCCTTAATGAGGCCGACTTGATGAAGGGTAGATCGACTTGGTGGAGGAGGATTTATATGACCAATTTACATCAAAATAAATTTCTTTCTTGACATAAAAATACCAAGAAGGTTCTAGATCATAGTGACAAGGACGATGGCTCATGACATAAACCCTGGAAGTACATAATGGGTGCTTTGACCTAGAAATAAAATAAATAAAGCATGAAACCCATGCTAATAAATGATTTTTCTTTCTTTTAACAAATACATTTCATCATGACTCAAATATAATTATGAATACCGATACTAGTTACATTTCTCAACACTTTCACCAAGTTATTTATTACCTTAATGAATCCTCAATAATGGGCACAAACGAATCGCAATCAATAAAATAATTTAAAACAAAAAACAATTAGTTTCAATGTCGAATGTCAACGAAATAAAGAAAACTATGTGAAATTAGATTAGGGATATGGTGTAAAGGGGCAAACCAATTTGTGAAAACCCTCTGTGAAATTCAATGGAAATAAAGGAAATTAAATTGGAGAAGAGTATAGGGAAAAATTAGACATTTACGTGGGTGAGCTACTATGCGACAGAGAGATAGTTGGCCTCATTAAAGATGTTGAGCAAGAAGTCAATTTGGCTTTCCAAAGATGGAAGATCATCATCGTGGTTGTCATCATAAACCCTAACATTCAACCTTGCTTTACAAAGATTGTGATTACACCTCTATGGTCCATAATATGAATCCAAATTGATTGCCTTCACTGGCCTTCAATCCATGGAGGTAAATAATTTATTCAATTCTCTTCTCTCGCCTTTAGTGCATGGAGTTAAATAATTTATTTAAGGCAACAAAATTTCAACATAGCATAACAATGCACATAAATAATTTGTGCACAATCACACTCACCCTCTCTAAATAGATGCACATGTTTTGGGCAACCTCTCTCCAATGAAAAATTTGGGAGAAATGCGTGAAGCTCAAAACTTGTAATTGTTCAATCTCTGAAATTGTAATCGGCAAGTTCCACAACCGAGATGGATCCTTCATTTGTAAATAAAAGTTAGTAAAATCTTTGCTTCATTGGGCATGCCATACAAAGGAAGCACAATTTTATTCACCTGCTTCTAATGGGAGGCATTTTGTATTGAACATGAAGACTGTGGGTCAGAAATATTGTTTCGATGGCCTTCACGACAAAAATTATTCTTTGTCAGAGGAGAATGAATCTTTGAAGAGTAAGTTTACAAATTTGAAAAAAAAATTAGATGTGCGGGAATTGGAGCAGGAATGCTACATATATGGAAAAATTTATATCATTAGTATTCTTCTATGAGATTTGGGTCCCATACTACTTAAAAAAAACCTATAAATCTACGGTGAAGATCAATGGGGACCCTTCACTTAGGGAGATCATGCTTATGATGGAGGCACTAAAAGTGATTTGAGAAGGTCACACCAAAGTTAGCACCAAATTCGACACTAAATCCGAAGCTAAAGTCAACTATTGAGCCAACTTGGAAGCATGATAAGTTTCAATGTGATCATGACATGGTGAGGCTTGTCATCAAGCCTTACCATATCCACCATAGCATCTATGAGCCCCATTAAGTTTGACTTAGGAGCGAAGATTTATTCCAGAGTGATGGGCTAATTAAAGGTAAAGTCTAGTGAATAGATATACTTGAACACGGAACTAATAAAACTTAACCCTCTCCAAAAGGTCCACAACTTAAAGAGACTATAGCACATAACTAAAAGGTCCACAACTTAAAAATACTATAGCACATGACCAAAAGGAAATTAGAGAAAGCCAATCAATAACAGATAAAACCCAAAATTCAAAACCATCACAATGACTACTATAGGTGTGACTAAGAAAATCCATGCAGAGACCCACCGAAAGATAACAAGAACGCAAACCAGAGGAAATGACATATAATTAAAATGAGATAACTAAATGATAACCATAAATGCAAAACTAGAAAATAAACTTAAGGCTTGTACATGCTTGGAATCACTCTCATTAAAAGAGACCTTCCACTCAAACACATGATGTTGAGCATCTTTACCATGACTGATAGAAACGACCTCATGAACAAGTTCAAGCTACTACCATAATACTTCACATACAATAATCCTCCCATATCATCCTACGTCTAGAATCAAATCCTAGGCTCGATAAAGGGCTTCATCGGACTCTCAATAATGAATGCATAGGCCCCATTAAGGGGATTTCCTTAATAGCCATTACATGCAATTAAAACTCATCATGGTCCATAGTATGGCCAACTCAAGTTCACATACCTATGTTATCACCCAACTTGGGATACAATGTACTTCTCATTTAAACATGTCTCGTTTATTTTTCTTTTATTTTTTTCTTTTGTTTTTTATTTTATATTTTAGCAATGAGGAATTAAGTCAATAAGAGTGTCTATTTTGGAATATGATTTTTAGAATTAATTATCAATCATTTTTAGATGGTGGGATATAATCTCTATGAAATATTCTAAATATTCATAGTAGTAGACACAAATTAAATCAATAGTTTAGATTTATATTTAAAGTAGTTATGTTCTTTTTGTCTTTTTATTTAAATTGATTAATTAAAAATAATTGACATGTGAACAAGTGCTATATGAAAAATTTATGTTTTTTTGGGCATGTGCTATTGCTAAGCCATGGTATTGTAACAAAACCTATTTACAGATTATGAATCTTCATGGTAAAGTGGGGTTAAATCTCCATGGTTAAGAATATTGTTCCATGTTTTTTTAAATGCATATATGTTTAACTTATATATTGAATTTTTTATAACTAATAATAATAATAACAATACTTGTATGGTCATATAAATTAAATGGATGGTCAATGTCGATAAGAATCAATCCATAATAAGCATCAAAAAACTTCATCATAATGGGGAAGATTAAAAAATAATAAAAATTAACTAAATTATAATTCTATTTAAAATAATAATAGGTATTGTTAATGATAAAGAATAATTAATATATAATAAACATACATACATTTAAAAAAAACATGTAACAAGATTCATAACCATGGACATCTATCCCCACTTTATGGTGGAGATTCTTAATATGTAAATAGATTTTTTTACAATACCATGGCTTATCAATACCACATGCCCAAATAACCATAACTCATTTTTTGTTCATATGACTTTTTTTTCAATTGTTGAATTTAATTAAAAGGGCAAAAAGCCTATAACTACTTTATTTACTACTTTAGAAATAAATCTCAATCTTTGATTTATGTATACTACTAAGAATCTTTTAGAATACTCTATGAACTTTAAATCTCTATCATTTACCTAATAGTTATTGACAATTAGTTTAAAATTCAAATGTATACTACTAAGAATATTTGAGAATACTCTATGAAGCTTAAATCTCTACCATTCACCTAATAATTATTGGCAATTAATTTAAAAATTCCAAAATAGGCATGCCTATCTACATAATTTGCTAGCGCAGCCATGTATATTAAAGGGATGGTAAACGCTAATAAACATCAATTATTAATTTTTTAAAAATTTAAAATTTCAGCGACTATAAATATTTTGATTCTTATTATAGATTGATGCCTATCAACATTTACCAATCATTTAATTTATATAACTATCTTACTTTAAATAAAAATATCAATAAACTATTTTTGTGAATAATACTTATTTCCAAATAAATATTTATTATTTTAAAATTTTAAATCTTATAATTAAAAACAACAACACCAACAACAAAAACAAAAACATTTATTAACTGTTAATTTTTTGAAATCTTTATTTTGAACTTCAAAACAAAATCTTTATTTCGAACGTCAAAACAAAAACAGTGGAAACATAAAAACTAAACATCAAACTCAGGTTGACCAAATTTGACGACAGGCCAACAATTCAACTGCTCCCCCAACCCAACAAAAAGCAAGAGAATCACTGAACAAGAGTCATGCAGATCATGCCACCAATTAAAATAATTGAAGGTTTCCAATTAAAATAATAATAAATCTACATTTATATATTCATATATTGATTGGAAGGCTTCTCACAATGGTCACTTCTTTCAATTAGATCCCCTTCAAGCCTTTGGGATACCTAATACTTTCTTATATAATATAGTTGAGGCTTGCTACTTGTTGGCGTGTTGGGGTAAACAAACTTGATGTGTTTTTTCTTTATCTTGCAGCTAGAGTTTATCGAATAAGAAAGAAATTTGATAACTTGACAAAAGTTGTAGAGAAAAGATTAATCTCTCTTACCTTGACAGAACTCGTGGTCAATATCAACACCTACAATAACTTTATTGTGGAATATTATCAAAACTAATAGAAGGATATGAAAGAGTGTACTGTAAGAACCTTGACAAACACGGCCACTAAAACTTGGAACATTGTTTTAGGAAGAGAAAATTATGTTTCTTTTTTCCAAACATATATGTTAGTATATTACAGTTTAATGAATATGTTTTCTTATTATCATATATGGTTTCACACTCTAACAAAAAATTTGCCAAGACTTCACAATGTTTTATTATTCAGTAAAATATTTGCCAAGATATTACAAGATTTTATAATTCAGTGAAAGATTCTCCATCATTGTACAAGATAATATAATCTGGTGAGAGATTCGACAAAAAAATTATATATACATATTATATTATTGATAAAATCACCTCCCATTTTTCCTATGTATCATGGGGATTAGCCCATTTATTATACATATAAATATAGAGTGGTTCTTAAAATTTTCCCTAGCGTTGGACATCAATGAAGTAGGTTTTCAGGCATTTGTGTGGCATTGATGATTATGGTATGTGCTACCAAGGAAGACCAACAATGGATGGAGTTTTGGACATTCGTGGCTTTGTTCATGTAGACTAGGTTGAAGATCTAGACCAGAGAAGATCTAAAAGTGGGTATATATTTAACCTATTTGGAGGTGCAGTCAGTTGAATGAGTAAGAGACAATCTGTAGTGGCACTTTCAACTACAGAGGTAGAATACATGGCAGCCACTCATGCAAGAAAGGAAGAAGTTTGGTTGCAAATATTGTGTTCAAGCATGGGGTTAGTACAGAGAGCTATAAGGATAGACTGTGACAGCCAAAGTGCAATTTTCTTGGCAAAGAACCCTGCTTATCATTCAGAGACAAAGCACATTGATGTTCAGTATCACTTTGTGAGGGATATGGTTGAGGACAAAACGGTGATGTTGATAAAAGCGGACACTTTGAAGAATGTTGCAGATGCATTGATGAAGTTTGTGAGAGCTGAGAATTTTTCTTGGTGTAGAGAAACAATGGGCATTGTTGGGTTGTACCAATGACTAAGCTCTCCTATGGCCCCCTGTGTGGAAAGAAAACAACAAGTGGGAGAATGTTGGGTGTTTGTTATATTCTTTCCATGACTAGCCTCACGTGTGAAGAGAGGGGTCAAGGGGTGTGACAGGCCCCCCTTCATTGTGTCGGGCGCAATGCGGGGGGGCGGGGAGGGAACCCCCGGTAAGGGGGGTGGTAACCCCCATCTACCCGGTCTGGGGCAACGCCTCGAGAAAAACTGTTTTGTACCCTATATTAGGTGGGCGGACCTAACCATGGTTTTGTGCATGGGTTTTGCACATGGTTTTGGGCGTGATGGTTTTCTGCCCATGGTATCTTGTAAATCTGGTCAAGGGAACTACAATGATGTTCTAATCAAGGGTTAATGGATTAGGGTTTATGAATGCTTCGGCATGTATATATGTGTTGTAACATTGAAAGAAAAAATGAAAAATCAATCTAGTAGTCCCAGTTTTGGGATCTTTGTACTTGTTTTATATTCTCGCCATTGTATATTTTATGTTTTTAGGAATGTGTTTGCAGGTAATTTATGTACAGAGTTTAAACCTACATATATTCCACTATCTTATTTTTTCCTCTTCTTCATTTTATTTATGTCGTCATTTTATCTTCTTATCATCAAGAAACTATCAAAGCATAAACATGAAGATCAAGGACATGGGATGTAGGCTCCTAGCCAGGGAAAAACCCCTCTTCGAGGGGAAAACCCAATATTTTATACTCTTCTTCGAGAACCAAATCAAATGAGACAAACAATACCCAAGACCAAGACAAATGACCTCCTCTAATCCACCAAGTCAACCTCCATCAAAACAAGTCAAACTTCCAAAATCAAGTCAGGGAAAAATATCTCAAATTATGTCACCTAGGGTCTCGACCCTTTCTTTCACCTCTATGATTTTCGACTTGTTGTTCCTCCAAATTCGGCCCTATAATACTTCAATTTACTTGCACATGTGGAAGAAGATGATGAATTTCAAATCTATGTTAGGCTTGTAATCTCATTCTCTTAGACTTCCTTTACTTCTTGCAATGGAATAGGCTCTTCTTGATGTATTTCACAATTCTTCTTCACTTCTAGAGTTGAAGATCAAATTCCATGACTAAATGCTCCAAATAAGTCAGGTTGCACTACTTTTTATAGTGGTTGTATCTCCCTTAATGAGGCCAACTTGATGAAGGGTAGGTCGACTTGGTGGAGGAGGATTTATATGACCAATTTACATCAAAATAAATTTCTTTCTTGACATAAAAATCCCAAGAAGGTTCTAGATCATAGTGACAAGGACGATGGCTCTTGACATAAACCCTAGAAGTACACAATGGGTGCTTTGACCTAGAAATAAAATAAATAAAGCATGAAACCCATGCTAATAAATGATTTTTCTTTTACAAATAAATTTTATTTTTCTTTCTTTTAACAAATACATTTCATCATGACTCAAATACAATTATGAAGACCCATACTAGGTACATTTCTCAACACTTTCACCAAGTTATTTATTATCTTAATGAATCCTCAATAATGGGCACATACCAATCGCAATCAATAAAATAATTTAAAACAAAAAACAATTAGCTGCAATGTCGAATGTCAACGAAATCAAGACAACTATGTGAAATTAGATTAGGGATATGGTGTAAAGGGGAAAACCAATTTGTGAAAACCCTCTGTGAAATTCACTGGAAATAAAGGAAATTAAATTGGAGAAGAGTATAGGGAAAAATTAGACACTTACGTGGGTGAGCTCCTATGTGACAGAGAGATAGTTGGCCTCATTAAAGATGTTGAGCAAGAAGTCAATTTGGCTTTCCAAAGATGGAAGATCATCATCATGGTTGTCATCATAAACCCTAACATTCGGCTTTTCTTTACAAAGATTGTGATTACACCTCTATGGTCCATAATATGAATCCAGATCGATTGTCTTCACTGGCCTTAAATCCATGGAGGTAATTAATTTATTCAATTCTCTTCTCTCGCCTTTAGTGCATGGAGTTAAATAATTTATTTAATGCAACGAAATTTCAACATAGCATAACAATGCACATAAATAATTTGTGCACAATCACACTCACCCTCTGTAAATAGATGCACATGTTTTGGGCAACCTCTCTCCAATGAAAAATTTGGGAGAAATGCGTGAAGCTCAAAACTTGTAATTGTTCAATCTCTGAAATTGTAATCGGCAAGTTCCACAACCGAGATGGATCCTTCATTTGTAAATAAAAGTTAGTAAAATCTTTGCTTCATTGGGCATTCACCTGCTTCTAATGGGAGGGATTTTGTATTGAACATGAAGACTATGGGTCATAAATATTGTTTCGACGGCCTTCATGAAAAAAATTATTCTTTGTGGGAGGAGAATGAATCTTTGATGAGTAAGTTTACCAATTTGAAAAAAAATTAGATGTGCGGGATTTGGAGCAGGAATGGTACATATATGGAAAAATTTATATCATTAGTATTCTTCTATGAGATTTGGATCCCATACTACTTAAAAAAACCTATAAATCTACGGTGAAGATCAATGGGGACCCTTCACTTAGGGAGATCAAGCTTATGATGGAGCCACTAAAAGTGATTTGAGAAAATCACACCAAAGTTAGCACCAAATTGGACACTAAATCCAAAGCTAAAGTCAAATATTGAGCCAACTTGGAAGCATGATAAGTTTCAATGTGATTGTGACATGGTGAGGCTTGTCATCAAGCCCTACCCTATCCACCATAGCATCTATGAGCCCCATTAAGTTTGACTTAGGAGCAACCATTTATTCCAGAATGATGGGCTAATTAAAAGTAAAGTCTAGTGAATAGATATACTTGAACACAGACCTAATAAAACTTAATCCTCTCCAAAAAGTCCACAACTTAAAAAGACTATACCACATAACTAAAAGGTCCACAACTTAAAAAGACTATACCACAGGACCAAAAGGAAATTAGAGAAAGCCAATCAATAACATATAAAATCCAAAATTCAAAACCATCCCAATGACTACTATGGATGTGACTAAGAAAATGCATGCACAGACCCACCGAAAGATAACAAGAACGCAAACCAGAGGAAATGACATATAATTAAAATGAGATAACTAAATGATAACCATAAATGCAAAACTAGAAAATAAACTTAAGGCTTGTACATGCTTGGAATCACTCTCATTAAAAGAGACCTTCCACTCAAACACATGATATTGAGCATCTTTACCATGACTAATAGAAACAACCTCATGAACAAATTCAAGCTACTACCATAATACTTCACATACGATAATCCTCCCATATCCTCCTACGTCTAGAATCAAATCCTAGGCTCGATAAAGGGCTTCATCAGACTCTCAATAATGAATGCATAGGCCCCACTAATGGGATTTCCTTAATAGCCATTACATGCAATTAAAACTCATCATGGTCCATAGTATGGCCAACTCAAGTCCCCACTAATGGGATTTCCTTAATAGCCATTACATGCAATTAAAACTCATCATGGTCCATAGTATGGCCAACTCAAGTTCACATACTTATGTTATCACCCAACTTGGGATACAATGTACTTCTCATTTAAACATGTCTTGTTTATTTTTCTTTTATATATATATTTTTTTATTTTATATTTTAGCAATGAGGAATAAAGTCAATAAGATTGTCTATTTTGGAATATGATTTTTAGAATTAATTATTAATTTAAAATTCATCATGGTCCATAGTATGGCCAACTCAAGTTCACATACTTATGTTATCACCCAACTTGGGATACAATGTACTTCTCATTTAAACATGTCTCGTTTATTTTTCTTTTATATTTTTTTGTTTTTTATTTTATATTTTAGCAATGAGGAATAAAGTCAATAAGATTGTCTATTTTGGAATATGATTTTTAGAATTAATTATCAATAACTTTTAGATGGTGGGGATATAATCTCTATGAAATATTCTAAATATTTATAGTAGTATACACAAATTAAATCAATGGTTGAGATTTATATTTAAAGTAGTTATGTTCTTTTTGTCTTTTAATTTAAATTGATTAGTTAAAAATAATTGACATATGAACAAGTGCTATATGAAATAAGTAATGTTTTTTTGGGCATGTGCTATTGCTAAGCCATGGTATTGTAACAAAACCTATTTACAGATTATGGATCTTCACAGTAAAGTGGGGGTAAATCTCCATGGTTAAAAATATTGTTCCATGTTTTTTTAAAATGCATATATGTTTAACTTATATATTGAATTTTTTATAACTAATAATAATAATAACAATACTTGTATGGTCATATAAATTAAATGGATGGTCAATGTGGATAAGAATCAATCCATAATAAGCATCAAAAGACTTCATCATAATGGGGAAGATTAAAAAATAATAAAGATTAACTAAATTATCATGCTATTTAAAATAATAATAGGTATTGTTAATGATAAAGAATAATTAATATATAATAAACATACATACATTTTAAAAAAAAACATGTAATAAGATTCATAACCATGGACATCTATCCCCACTTTATGATGGAGATTCTTAATATGTAAATAGATTTTTTTACAATACCATGGCTTATCAATACCACATGCCCAAATAACCATAACTCATTTCTTGTTCATATGACTTTTTTTTCAATTGATGAATTTAATTAAAAGGGCAAAAAGCCTATAACTACTTCATTTACTACTTTAGAAATAAATCTCAATTTTTGATTTATGTTTACTACTAAGAATATTTTAGAATACTCTATGAACTTTAAATCTCTATCATTTACCTAATAGTTATTGACAATTAGTTTAAAGTTCAAATGTATACTACTAAGAATCTCTTAGAATACTCTATGAAGCTTAAATCTCTACCATTCACCTAATAATTATTGGCAATTAATTTAAAATTCCAAAATAGGCATGCCTATCTACATAATTAGCTAGCGCAGCCATGTATATTAAAGGGATGGTAAACCCTGATAAGCATCAATCATTAATTTTTTAAAAATTTAAAATTTCAACAACTATAAATATTTTGATGCTTGTTATAGATTGATGTGTATCAACATTTACCAATCATTTAATTTATATAATTATCTTACTTTAAATAAAAATATCAATTAACTATTTTTGTGAATAATACTTATTTCCAAATAAATATTTATGATTTTAAAAATTTAAATCTTATAATTAAAAAAAAAATAAAATAAAATAAAATAAAATTATTAACTGTTAATTTTTTGAAATCTTTATTTCGAACATCAAAACAAAGACAGTTGAATTTTTTGAAATCTTTATTTCGAACATCAAAACAAAGAGAGTGGAAACATAAAAACTAAACATCAAACTGAGGTTGACCAAATTTGACGACAGGCCAACAACTCAACTGCTCCCCCAACCCAACAAAAAGCAAGAGAATCACTGAACAGGAGTCATGCAGATCATGCAACCAATAAAACAAAACAAAACAAAATCAAACAGAAGAAAATTTTGAAAATTAAAACCTGGAAAATAAATAAAGAAACAATAATTGAACGATTTTCTTTTCACTGGAATCTAATTATCTTACAGCTGGATCTCCATCGAATTTTCAATTACAATAATTGAACGATTTTCTTTTCACTGGAATCTAATTATCTTACAGCTGGATCTCCATCGAATTTTCAATTATTTGGGTTACAGACCAATTGCCAATGCACATCTTCAAATCAAATTTGATGAGATTAAGTCACTTGATTCAACCTCTGAAAACATTTGCGAGTAGTTGTCTATAATGAGATTTTTTGGAAGTTTTTTCGGTGGGTTTTTCCGGTCAAAATCCGGCAGCAATTTATTGGAATCGCAAGTTTGATAGCTAGTTTCTGCACAATCAAGGCGTCTCAGGGGTTTTTCAGGGTGCTGAATCCAAATATGCAATTAAAAAACCATTTTAACTGCAACAAATCAAGATTTAACCTCAATTTCTTCCGCCGGATTCCGTCACCGAAATCTCCAAAAAATCACATTATAGACAACTCCCATTTGCGACAGACATATCTCCTCCACGAACTCATTAGTTGCAGTGATTCCTCGAACATTCAACTATTTGAGTTACTGGCTCGTGGCCTCCTTGCAATTGCCAACCGGAAGATTTTAAGTCAAATTTCACGATAACCGGAAGATCAAGTCACTTGTTTCGACCTCTGAAAATACCTGGGACAGATATATCAGCCAATCCAGTGTTCTCCATGATCTCGTCAGTCGCAGTAATGATATGTGCATCCGTCGACATAACCATTGGGATCACCAACTTTTCTACGTGTAGGATGCATGAAAATTTCTCTGGCATAAAAAACTTCCCGTTGGATCTGATCGTAAGTTTGCATCAATTACTTGTGGAAAAGAAAAACAAGTACATTGACCAGTCTTTAATTACATATGGATGGGTATTTTAAAGATTTCAAATTGTCATATTAAAATCGGAAGGAGTTGCTTTAGTTTTATTTTTTTGGATTATTTTGTGTCGGAATTTTGGAAAAATTGGAGGTTAAATCTTAATTTGTGTTTTTCTGAAAAATTTTAGGGCATTTCTATTGTGCAGCAGTTACCTATCAAACTTACTCACCATAACTTTGAGTTTCACTATGTATGGTTGATAAAAGTTTATAGGCATCTATTTATAATTTATATTAAGTATTGAATTACTTTTTAAAAAATTAATTAAATTATAATTTTATTTTAAATTTTTATTATTAATTATTAAAAAAGTAATATAGAATTTAAACATATATAGATTTATAAAAACTAAGATAATTAGGTGACATATTCTTGCTACTAAATGCAGAGGATTTAGGCTTACAATGATTTTTATTGATGTTCATAGTAGTTATATTGAATGCTATGTATTGCAACTTTATATTAATATTATTATTAACCTTTTTTTACTCCCTGAAAAAAAAATATATACATTTAAAAAAAACATTTAACAAGATTATCGAACATGGAGATTTTTAGTTTGTAAATAAACTTTATTATAAGATCATAGCTTATCAATACCATATGCCCAGAAAAATCATAACTCATTATATATGATATTTCGTAATTAATCAATTTAATTAAAAGAGAAAAAATGGCTTAATTACCTTGGAGATAAAACCTTAATCGTTGACATTGTAGATTTATCTTAACTCTGGTTATATAAATTAAATAGTTGATAAAAGTCCATAGGCATCAATTTATAAGAAGCATCAAAACACTTTAAAAAATTCATAAAAATTAACTAAATTATAATTAACTATATCCCTACACGGAAGGGGTATCGCTCATAAAGTTCATCGGTTTGAATGAACTAGGTTGCCATTCTCAAAGAAAAAAAGAGATCTTACGTTTCTGAAATGCTACCGCATACATCAGTAGTTCCACTATGGATCACAAAAGTCTGAGATAAAAAATTATAACCCTACACGGAAGGGATATAGCTAATAAAGTTCATCGGTTTGAACGAACTGGGTTGTAGGTTTCAAAGAAAAATGCAGATCTTACATTTCTGAAACGCTGCAGGGATGCATCAATAGTCCCACTATGGCCCACAAAAGTCTGTGAACAAAAATTATAACCCTACATGGAAGCGATATAGTTGATAAAGTTCATCGGTTTGAACGAACTCGATTGCAGGTCTCAAGGAAAAAAGTAGATCTTGCATTTATGAAATGATGCAGGGATGCATCAGTAGTTCCACTATGGATCACAAAAGTCTCAGATCAAAAATTATAACCCTACATGGAACTGATCATTAGGGGAATTTTGAGGTCTAAAATGGACCTCCTAAGGAAATTATAAAATAATAGTGGAAATAATAAAATAAGATTAGATTACATCATCAATTTTTAGAGGGAAACAATAAAAAACTACTTTTTCAACTCGTATTTTCAACTTATCTTCGTAAAGTTTTACTCAAATTTTGAGCGGGAGTACTCATTAGATGTAAAATTTAGTTCCTCATCCAAGGAGTACCCATGTGGCATATTTTCGATAGACCCTTCTACACGAAAAATGAGAAATACATGAAAAAGGTGATTGCAATCACTCTTTTTCATGTATTTCTCATTTTTCGTGTAGCAGGGTCCATTGAAAGTATGCAACATGGGTACTCCTTGGATGAGGAACTAAATTTTACATCTAATGGATATTCCCGCTCAAAATTTGAGTAAAACTTTATGGAGATAAATTGAAAATATTAGTTGAAAATTTTATTTTATTATTTTTTAATCTCTTACTTTTTTACTCCAAAAATGGTGAATCATTCCCCATGGTTGACATCATCATCTTGAATCATCTTGGTTCTTATAAAGTTTATTTTGGTTGTATATTTTTCTTAGGAGACCCATTTTAGGCCTCAAAATTCCCCTAATGATAGTTCATAAAGTTCATCAGTTTGAATCAACTTGGTTGTAGGTCTCAAAGAAAAAAGCAGATCTTACATTTTTGAAACGCTGCAAAGATACATCAGTAGTTCCACTATGGATCACAAAAGTCTGAGATCAAAATTATAACCCTACACGGAAGGTATATAGCTGATAAAGTTCATCAGTTTGAATGAACTCGGTTGCTGGTCTCAAAGAAAAAAAAATAGATCTTACGTTTCTAAAATGCTACAGGGATGCATCAGTAATTCGACTATGGATCACTAAAGTCTAAGATCAAAAATTATAACCCTACACAAAAGGGATATAGCTGATAAAGTTCATTGGTTTGAATGAACTGGGTTGCAGGTCTCAAAGAAAAACACAGATCTTATGTTTCCGAAATGCTGCATGGATGGATCAGTATTTCCACTATGGATCACAAAAGTCTGAGATAAAAAATTATAACCCTACACAGAAGGGATATAGTTGATAAAGTTCATCAGTTTGAACGAACTTGGTTGCAAGTCTCAAAGAAAAAAGAAGATCTTACGTTTCTGAAATGCTGCAAGAATGCATCAGTAGTTCCACTATGTATCACAAAAGTCTGAGATCAAAATTTATAACCCTACACGAAAGGGATATAGCTGATAAATTTCATCAGTTTGAATGAACTTAGTTGCAGGTCTCAAAAAAAAAAGCAAATCTTATGTTTTTGAAATGCTGCAGGGATGCATCAGTAGTTCCACTATGGATCACAAAAGTTTGAGATAAAAAATTATAACCCTACATGGAAGGGATAGAGCTGATAAAGTTCATCAGTTTGAACGAACTCGGTTGCATGTCCCAAAGAAAAAATAAGATCTTACATTTCTGAAACACTGCAGGAATGCATGAGTAGTTCCACTATGTATCACAAAAGTCTGAGATAAAAAATTATAACCCTACACGAAAGGGATATAGCTGATAAAGTTCATCAATTTTAACAAACTAGGTTGCAGGTCTCGAAGAAAAAAACATATCTTGCATTTCTGAAATGTTGCAGGGGTGCATCAGTAGTTCCACTATGGATCACAAAAGTCTGAGATAAAAAATTATAACCCTACACGGAAGGGATATAGTTGATCAAGTTCATCAGTTTGAACGAACTCGGTTGCAGGTCTCAAAGAAAAAAGCAGATCTTACGTTTCTAAAATGCTTTAGGGATGCATCAATAGTTCCACTATGGATCAGAAAATTCTTAGATAAAAAATTATAACCCTACACAGAAGGGATATAGCTGATAAAGTTCATCGGTTTGAATGAACTCGGTTGCAGGTCTCAAAGAAAAAAGAAGATCTTACGTTTCTAAAACACTCTAGGGATGCATCAGTAGTTCCACCATGGATCACAAAAGTCTGAGATAAAAAAATTATAACCCTACACGGAAGGGATATAGCTGATAAAGTTCATCGGTTTGAACGAACTCTGTTGCAGGTCTCAAAGAAAAAAGCAGATCTTATGTTCCTGAAATGCTGCATCGATGCATCATCAGTTCCACTATGGATCACAAAAGTCTGAGATCGAAAATTTTATTTTAAATTATTATTATTATTAATTATATAATAAAAAAAAATATAAAATTTAAACATATATACATTTTTAAAAACACATTTAATAAGATTCTTAACCATGTAGATTCATTCCCACTTTATCATGGAGATTCTCAATTCATAAATAAGCTTTATTACAATACCATGGCTTATCAATACCATACGCCCAAAAAATCATAACTCATTTCATATGAAATTTTTTTAATTAATTAATTTAATTAAAAGAGAAAAAGGGCATAATTACTTTGGAGATAAATCTTAATATTTTAACCCATGAGGTGTAGACCAATTGGTTTGTGTGGGGTTTAGTTCCCACTAGGTCATAGGTTCAAATCTCATGGGAAGAGGGAGGGGTGGAAGCCACTCTTGGGGAAAGTAATTAAAACTTCCGAGAGGGATAAGGGCATAACCAAATCTCTCTAGATGAAAACCTCTTTTTGAGTGAAAAACATGAAGAAAGGTTGAATAAAGGTGAAGAAAGATTTGATTTATCTTGGCTCTTGGTAGATATAGAGTTAAGATGGATCTATGCTAGGGATCTCTCTAGATGTAAACCTCTTTTTGAGTGAAAAACGTGAAGACAGGTTTAATAAAGGTGAAGAAAGATTTGATTTATCTTGGCTCTTGATAGATCTAGAGTTAAGATGGATCTATGGTAGGGATGCATCATCAGTTCCACTATGGATCACAAATTTTATTTTAAATTATTAGTATTTATTATATAGAAATAATAAAATAAAATTTAAACATATATACATTTTTAAAAACACATTTAATAAGATTCTTAACCATGTAGATTCATTCCCACTTTATCATGGAGATTCTCAGTTCATGAATAATCTTTATTACAATACCATGGCTTATCAATACCATATACCCAAAAAATCATAACTCATTTCATATGAGATTTTTTTAATTAATTAATTTAATTAAAAGAGAAAAAATAGCATAATTACTTTGGAGATAAATATTAATCTTTGAACCCATGAGGTGTAGACCAATTGGTTTGTGTGGGGTTTAGTTCCCACTTGGTCATACGTTCAAATCTCATGTGAATCGGAAGGGGTGGAAGCCACTCTTGGGGAAAGTAATTAAAACTTCTCAGAGGGATAAGAGCATAATCAAATCTCTTGAGATGTAAACCTCTTTTTGATTGAAAAACATGAAGAAAGGTTGAAGAAAGGTGAAGAAAGTAACATCATAATCAAATATCTCGAGATGTAAACCTCTTTTTGAGTGAAAAACATGAAGAAAGGTTGAAGAAAGGTGAAGAAAGATTTGATTTATCTTGGCTCTTGGTAGATCCAGAGTTAAGATGGATCTATGCTAGTTTTGAGTTACACAAATGTTTTAACTAAAATGATTTTTTTATTATTTTTTGTTCCTTTTATATAATGTTTTTAAGTATATAAAAAAATATTTATTTTGTTCATATGTTTAAAACAACACGAAAAATAAAAGAATCTTCCCCCAAATAAATAAATTCAAATACATACTACATAAATGGATCTATGCTAGTTTTGAGCTACACAATAATAAAATGTTTTAACTAAAAAAAGATTTTATTTTTATTTTCTATTCCATTTATATAATGTTTAAGTATATATATAAGAAAAAAAAAAATTGCATATGTTTAAAACAACATGAAAAATAAAAGAATCTTCCCCCAAATAAATAAATTCAACACATATACTACATGATTCATTAAGGCAATCACGTCCAACAACCCCTCGCTTTACAATTTTAGAATCTAAATTGCTTTCCTAATCGTTTGGATGCATATCTTTCTTTTGGTTATGTCCTTCTATTTCTGACTCTTAAATTGCAATTATTGCCATTATCATTGCAAAACATTGGATTATTCATTAATAGTAAGTAATGATATGAGTATGTCACTATGGGTTTTTGAGTTTTCTTCTAAAAATGTCTTATAAACATCTTGGTTTTTTTCATCCATCATGATATATGTGTACAAAGTGTTTAATAGAATTACTTACGTTGTTTTAATTTGTCAATCTTTCTCTGTATCACAACAAGCTTTTAGATTTTCTATTCCTTTATATATGATTTATGGTTATTTTGGTTCTGTAATTCATTCGATATTTTATCACAATTTTTCTTTCTATAAGCATTTGGGTATTTTGTGAATTGCAGTGATTGCAGTCTTATGGTGTTTGTGACTTCAAGAGATTTGGAATATTGCAATGACTACAAATATTTTAATTATATCAGGCTCTACGGAACAATTTTGATAGTCACATAGGCTCTTGAATAGGTGTTTTAGCTATCCTAGTAGAAGATACAAGAATTTATGGTTTGACATTGTTTGTATGCATATATTATAACTTGCTCATATGGAAAATACGAAGATAAATTTTATTATAAGGAAAATACCTTTCATTTTCTTGAGTTGTAATGTCTATGGAAAGAGAATTGTTGTCCTAGGTGAATTGGCACCCACACTTTTTCATCTTTTTTTTTTTTTTTTTTTTTTTTTTTTTCGGAGAAAAAAGCGAACTTTTTATATAAAATAGATAAAAAGTTACAAGCAGATGCATAGCATTCAGTTTGCTACGGGGACCGTACCCACAGCAGCCTCAGAGAAATAAACAAGCTTCTCTGAACTAAACCATATAAACCAAAAAATATTGTTCCCCTGCGACCAAACATATTGATCACCCTTATGGCATATACAAAACCTCAGTATTTTTTTTTAGGCTTTCAACAGCAGCGTGTTATCACCAGTACAGGTTTTAATCGTGGATCTCCTCTTAAAGGAAAACGACCCACCGAAAAGAAACAAAAGCACTTGAATAAACGCGTATGCAAGCAAAAATTACATGTTCAGTAAAAACAGAAGCTGTATCATTGTTCACGTACAGCTATATACATTTTGTAAATAACCAAAAAACCAAAACAACTTATAATTGGAGATTTAAGCATAAGGAGGGAGATCCGACACACGGATCTGTTCATGGATTTGTTCAGTTAGTTTCCAAGTGCCCATAGCTTGCTGCAGACCATCTTTAGAAAGTTTATTCGCGGCTTCATTTCGGTCCCTGTAGATATGTTCAATTGAAAACATATTAAAAGAGAGTTTTAGGTTCAAGATCTCTTCTAAAAGCGGTCTCAACAAATCATTTAGGCATCTACTGTTTCCATTAACCCATTTCACAACATTCAAAGAATCCCCAAAGATCTGAATTGCGAAGATGTTTCTGTGGATAAGCCAGCATAGGAGGAGTTTTAATGCTGTTAGCTCAGCAAAATTATTCGTTCCGGAACCAATACCCACTGAAGCCTTTAAAGAGTGTGATTCATTTAAGTGGATGATTATCCCTGCCCCAGCTGTGTTATTCTGAGAGGCCCCATCAAAGTAGGCCCACGGAATCCCCGTTCTTATTTGTTCCTCCCTGCTCTGAGAATTTTTCCTTGCCTCCTCTGGTTCAGGAATGCTGGATAGGATGGCTGAGCTTTGAATAGCAATAGATTCTGCTAAAAGGGTTCTGTCATTAAAAATACTTATGTTCCTTGCTATCCAGACTCCTCAGCAAATGATGGGTGGAATATTCCTCAAATTCCCCTCTGATCTGTGTCTCCACCAATGCTCCCAAGCAACCACTATGTTTTCCCCTTCCCAGCTTAATTGCTTCTTTAATAATTTTTGAACCTCCTCCCACACCTTTTTAACGAAAGGGCATCCCAAAAAGAGATGATTGATGGTCTCTGAGTCATCTGTACATAATGGACATCTTCCAGGCCCCTGTTTATATCTAGATTGGAGAACATCCCAGGTTGGGATTTTCTTTTTTAGCACACACCAAAAAAACAATCTAGCTTTTTTTGGACATTTTAATTTCCACAGAGATTTTGCCCACCATTCTAGTTCCTCCCATCCTTTTTTCGACATTAAGAAACTGTAACAGGCCTTCGGGGAATATGATCCTGAATCTGCATGGGCCCAGACCAACTGGTCAGGTCTATCTCTTATTCTTACATTTGATCTTGATAGCTCCTAAATGAAAGCCTGCCACTCATTCCACCATAAGGGTCTAATCTCTAATTCTTCTCCAGATTTCCAAGCTTGCCCCCATATAGTAGACTGCCCTATGTTTTCAATCTGATTTAAATAAAAGAAGCCTTTTGATTCCAGATGTCTGATAAGTCCTGGGGACGGAGCGAAATGTTCATTGCAGCCCACCCAAGGGTCCCTGCCTATCCTCAAATTTTCTTCGTTCCCTACCTACCAGGCCAACCCTTGTTTAATGACTTTAAATGCCTCAGTAGTAGCCTTCCAGATCACTGAAACATTCATTCCTTTCTTATTTTGATTACGGATCCAGTCTTCCAGAGGCACAGGATCTATATACTTTCACCTCACTACTCTTGTCCACAGGTTCTTAGAGTTAATGATTCTCCATCCGGATTTGGCTGCCAATGAGATACTGAAGTCATAGAGATTTTTGATTCCCCAACCTCCCCAGTATTTTGGCTTTGCAATCTTTTCCCATGCAACCCAGGGAAGAACAGAGTCCTCCTTTGACCCTGACCAAAGAAACCTACTGCAGATCTTTTTTATCTTATGGAGGATCCCTTTTGGAATCCAAGTCAAGGCTGCCCAAAAAACTGGCATGGCTTGCAGCACTGAATTTACCAGGGTTAGTCTGCCAGCTCTGGATAACCACTTGAAGCTCCAGTGAGAGATTTTTGCTTCAATTTTGGCCACCAGCCAGTTCCAGTCCTGCTTTTTGTATGAATTTGGCTTCAGCCAGAAACCCAGATACTTGAAAGGATTCTCCATGTTGGAGACCTCAAAGGGCAGAATAGATGAGATCTGGGTACTTTCGATTCTGCTGAAACCTTCCATTATTAGCTGAGACTTCCTGAGGTTTATTTGCATCCCTGTGGCTTTCATGAACAGATCAAGAATATTTTTTAGTTCTTTTATTTCATTTAAGCTCCCATTTGTAAATAATAAAATATCATCTACAAAAAGGAGATGAGTAATGAACAAATTTACCGCAACTTCCAAACCTTTAACCACACATGTTCTTCTGGCTTCCAAGATCAACCTACTTAAACCCTCTGCCACTAGGAGGAAGAGCAATGGGGATAGAGGGCATCCCTGTCTCAGACCCCTTTGCCCTTTGAAAAATTGAGACGAGGCCCCATTAATTAAGACTGCAAAGCTTACACTGGTTACACATCCCATCACCCAGTTTATAAATTCCAGATTAAAACCCAGATGAGTCAGCAACATCCTGAGATATGTCCAGCTGATCCTGTCATATGCTTTGGATAGATCTATTTTAATCACAGCCCCTTTCTTGTTTGATTGTCTAATACTGTGGATTGTCTCCTGAGCCACCCCTATGGCTTCATGAATTTGTCGACCATCTAAAAATCCAAATTGTTCACTTGATATGCTTTTTGACAAGACCGGTTTCAGGCGAACAACTATAAGTTTTGCGATGATTTTATAAACACAGTTGCACAGGGAAATTGGCCTGAAATCTTCAAACGAGTCCGGGTCCTCCTTTTTGGGGATGAGAGCTATAAAACTAGCATTAAAAGGGGGGTAGATCTCACCTTTTTTCCTCGATTCTTCCACTAGCTCAGATAGTTCTTCTCCAATTGAATCAAAAAAATGGAGGAAGAGCTCGATAGTCCACCCGTCCGGGCCCGGGCTTTTATCTTTTGCCATTGATTTTACAATGTTTTCCACTTCCTCCTTTGTCACTTCTCCAGATAATTCTTCTGCTTCCTCCTCTTCTACAAAACGGGGAAAACATTGAGCTATTCTGATTACTTCTACTAAGGTGATCCTTTCTTGTTCTGTAAACAGATTCTGGAAGTGGTTCTTTCCCATTTTTGATAGATCCTCAAAAGAGGAAGCTTCTCTTCCTTCCTGATCCTTTAGTTTCCAAATTGTGTTTACATTTTTCCGGCCTTTTGCATAGTTATGGAAAAATTTTGTATTTCCATCCCCAGCTTTGAACCAGATCGCCCTACTTTTTAGCCTCCATTCCTCTTCTATGTCCAATAATATCTTTCCTCTTCGCTTTTCAAGCATCAGAATCTTATCTTTTGACTCCTGAGTTGCATACCCTTCTACCTCAGGTTCCTCCAGGTCCCGAAGTTCAGCATCAATATTGGAGAGCTCCTCATTCTGTTTTTTCTTCCTATCTTTTGTCCATTCCATAGTATCTTTTTTGAGTCTTTTTAAATTTTCCATAAACAGGGCCCCTTTATTCTCCGACGAAGATCTGTCCGAATGCCTCCAGGTATCCCTGAATAGAATATTGAAAGATTCCTCCTGCAGCCAGGAGGCATTAAATTTGAAAGGGGCTGCTGGTTCAAGGGGATGTTTTTGAATTTCCATTAGGATGGGAAAGTGATCAAAGTTCCCCCCTTCACCAACCCATTGCCTGAACATAGGGATACTGGCTGCCAGATCTTCACTTATGAGAAAACGGTCCAACCGCTTTGCCACTCTCTCCTCCCCTGCTCTTCTGTTCCTCCAGGTAGGTTTTGCTTTGATTAGATTTACATCTATCAGTTTGTGGGAGAGGAGGGCATTTGAAAAGAAGTCCGAAAGTGGGTCTTCCCTGGCTGAGGGACCCCAAGCTTCCGCAATCCCTATTGAAAAATTTAGATCTCCTCCTAAAATCAAACTTTTGTCTTTCAAAAGGGATTTGGACAATAGGTTATTCCAAAAAAATTCCCTTCCCAGACATGGCCCATAGATATTTATAATCAGAAAGGGATATCCAATCTCAGGTGAAAAGACCTCCATGCCGAGGACATGTGCCATTCCCCAAAGACTATTTATCTGCACCCTACCTTCCCGGACACCAATAGCCAAATCCCCCGAATGCCCCTCGGCATCTATAGCATGGAAAACCCATCTCGGAAGAGAGATCCTAAGAGCAGATTCCACCTCAAAACTCCTGCCAAGGGTCTCTTGAAGAAATAAGATATCTGGATTGTAACGCGAAACTAACTCCTTTAAGGCCAATTTTTTGGGTTTACTGGCTAAACCCCTACAGTTCCAAGATAGTAGGATCATTTTACAACCTGGTCAAGGGGATTTACTGCTCTAAGCGCCCCAGGGATGGAAATTTGTTTTCCGTCAGCAACATCAAATTTCGCTTTAACCTGTGCTTTTGACAGGTTTGATTTTCTACCTCTGGTCTTCCTTATGGTGATCTGTGACGAAGATGGGCCTAACCCACCAATCGGGTCAGGGGATTCTAGCATTTTTCCAAGTTTTTTGTCAAGAGATCTCAGATTGTAATGGCACACTGGAGAGGAAAGGACAGGTTCCAGGCTATTCAGGGGAACATCTTCGCAATTCAGGTCGATGGATGGAATAACAGCAATAAGGTTTTCAATTTTTAACGGATCATCAATGCTACATTTTTTAAGAGGAGATCCATCTTTTAAACAGTCATCTTTAAATTCTGGAAAGGGAGAGGTGTTACTTAAGTCTCGATGCATACCGTTTGGATCTTCCGCGACGATGTCAACAACTTCATTTGTAATCTCCTTGGCTTTCTCCTCCGGACTACCATGGGTCTCTTTACCTTCTGGCGCAGACTTTTTGGCCTGACTGTCAACAGCTTCCCTCTTGGTATGGTTCTCCTCCATAGTGATGTCCTCAGGATGATCCTCAGTCGAGATTTCCTTATCTTTCCTCAATTTCTTCTCCCGCTGCTCACCTTTTTCCTGCGATCTCCTTTTGCGATTACCAAGGGGGAAATCCCTTGCCAAATGCCCATATTCGTGGCACCTGTGACATCTAAAGGGGAGGTGCTCATAATCCAACGGTTGTTCAAAAACATAGTCTCTGTACTGCAGATTTATGGATTCCGCTAGCCCCTCTTTTGGATTTAATCGAACTAGTATCCTGGCCATGGCTCTTTCGTGGGTGTGAAGGAAAGACATGTCGGCTTCCAGAAAAGTGCCCAATAGATTCCCAATGGATCTGAATACAGATTCCACCCACAGGAAAGGAGGTAGACCGAGTGCCCTGACCCAAATCAGAAACTCATCTACCTTCTCCCTTTTTGCATCAAATAAAGGCGACCACCTCTTGAACAACATTCGACGATTCCCAAAAGCCCAATTCCTCCCTGCGACCCAGTCCGCAGCTTCCTTATTTTCAAACCTGACCATGAACCAGCCCTTCACAAGCGCTGCGATTCTGAAAGAATTAACCGGGGTCTCCTTCCATTGATTCTCCGCCCACTGGTTCAAAGATTTGCCCGATAAAGCCTTCCCTCTAGCTCTACCCACTAACGTACATTCCGCCACTTTCAGAGCATCCTCGACCTGAACATCCATACCTAGAACCAGGTTACCTTCAATCTTCTTCTTCTTTAATGGTTTCTCCTTCTTCCGTTTTCCCCCAGCCCTCTCTTGTCCGGGTTCTTCCTCCCTATCTAAAGATTTTGGGACTGACTTGTCCAGGACCTCCTGTTGACCAGCCTACTTTTCTGCTAGAGTTTTTTCGGCTATTTCGGAAAGAAACGCCTGGATTCCGCCTTTGAAACCTTCCTCACTGCCCGAGCCGAGCCTGAGACCACTGCCTCCCGGCCTGCGCCTAGGGTTTGTCCCTCCTTCCCAGTCTTCAAAGCCTCGTCGGTCACTGTAAGAATCCCTCCTCCACCCAGACTGGGTTTTGGAGTCTCTTTTGTAGAAATACGCCTAATAACAGCCGGCTGACCGCTCCCTTCCGACAATACACTTTCTGGCTTTATGCCACCACCGACTGACCTCCATACTCCCTGATTTGTATTGAAATTTATAATATCCTCGAGCCCCCAGATAGACGTACCGCTCTTGAGGGAGATCTGTTCTTACTGACATGAGAGCCGATTGGAAACAACTGGAAATCCTTCTCCGGGAAGCCTGAAGCTAATATATCCTTACTTCCTTTGATGTGCAGCCCAGACAACTCCAAGTTTCCTCTAACAGGGCTTTTGACCCTTTGATGTTCCACAAGCCTTCCATAGAGAGATCAGCGGGTGCATGGCTGCCATCTGACCCGAAAAACTTGACAATGTTATGGGCATTTACCTCCTTTCCCCACACCGACAGGATGTCTTCCGGTGCAGGGTCTAGGTCAACTGCCTCTCTAGGTTTCACCATGGTAAAAACAGTAAAAAAACAATAACTGACACCGCTAGCAGCCCGTTACCTGCTACTGTCGAGACCGCTTGGGAACGTCGAGCACCGGCTCTCCAGAACTGAAATATCAACAAAAACAAATACTAAAACCCCAGTTTGAGGAAGGGCAACTCCGTTCCGATGTAAAATTGCTGCTTATGCCCTAAAACAGTTCTTCCTAATCTGGCTTATGCATCCTATGCCACGGGGGATCCACCATCTGCCTCGTCCCGTACCATCAAGTCTCTGCCAACCTACCAAAAACCGGACTGTAGCATCCTAGGCCATCGGCCTAGGTTGCCTAGGTTCGAACCCTACTGCTTCTGTCGCTCTCCGCCCTCATCCTCCGTCCTGCAGCTTAAGACTTTTCACAATATCTTGTAGTTAGACTCGTTGAAACTTCAAATGGCCACACTTTTTCATCTATGTGACATCTCTTATATATTTAAAAATAAATTTCTTAACTTTTTACTATTAAATAAATATTAGGATCCAAATGATTTGATTCCATGGATATTTACAAGAATTTTATCTATCTCAATATATACCATTCCAAATTAATTGATGCAATGGATATTTGAGCTTTTACACGAGTAAATTTGTTACATTATGATTACAATGGGTTTGAATCCTCATGTTTATGTCTCTCTTTCTATTTACATGGTGGAGAGTCGAATATAGATGAGTATGGATACTATTTTTTTTCATATGCACAGTTATTACACTTCACCTGTCTCAGTGTTGGTTCAAATCCAATGCAATATTATTTTTACATAATAATACAAAACCAAATTGAAATCCCTAGTTAAAACAACTTTTTCTTTTAAAATATAGAACTACCAAGGCGAATAATACTAAAACATGAAAGCAATTTATTTTGCATGAAAGATCAAGCTACACAATCATGAAGTCAATTTAAGCATCATTGGGAGATATATATTCCTGAAATAAATGGGTTAATTGGAAATAAGTACAATAACCATCGAGTTTAAAAGACCATGATCTACAAAAATATTCCTGAATCAAAATAAAACATAAACTAGCAAAAACCACTATTATTCATTTTTGTATGGACTTTTTGAAAATTCTACAATAGAGCAAGGGGAGAATTTTACCCTAGATATTTTTTTCCCTTTTTTGGTGGCCACAAGGATATTAACTCCTGTCTCAGGACCCTCTTATCCAATCATGAGAAATAGTAGGGAAGAAAATGGTTCACTTCTTCTATATAAATGTGGCATGGAGATGGTTAGGGCTATTGATCATAATGATCCTAGCCTACTTCTCCTAAGACTAGGTTAATCACATTACAATTTCTCATATTTATATTTATCTTCTCATCTTCAAGCCATCACGGTGCTTTGCTACCATGATTTTTAAATATTTGTGCAATGATTTTTCATTGTTAAGCTTCATAGGAAACCTACCTAAAATTAAAATCCTTGAAAATAGCCCATACTCATGTAAATAACTTATTTCCCATCTGCCAAAAATACTTTAAGCAAGAATTTGCATAAAAATGAATAGGAACAAGATGAAAATAAATATATCTACTTTTATTTTATGTTTTCTTCAACCCTTTAACATGTAGGAGTAAAAGTGTAAATGTGCAAACTTAGTAGGCCTTACTACCCACCAAAGTAGGCAATTAACTTTTCCATTCCATATATCATTTTGCATTTTTCTAAAAACATAAGATCCACTTAAGTGGCAAGGACTACTTGTACTACAACACTTGTTTAATATGGACGCTCAAATATTCTAGCTAACAAAAAAATATCTTTTGTGATATATATATATATATATACACACAGACACATGTGATTTCTCAACTTCATATTAAATGGTAAAAAGAAATTACGTTTTTTCCTCGTAGTAAAATTTAATTTATTTGTTTATAGTTAACATTAATTTTTTTAGTTATTAATAATTTTTTAATTTATTATGTAAGTATTATTTTATTATTTTTAAATTTAACATATATTTTATAATATTTTGTAAAGGTTAAATCCCTGTCATCCACTTATTAATTGTTGATAAGTAAATTAAAATTCTAAAAACTCTATTCCAAAGTAGATACAATTATCAACATAATTAGCATAATTAATTAATATATTATTTTCTTTCTAATTTAATTTGTGTAATACATTTTTAACTCTAATGTAATATTCTATTATCAATATTATTAATGTCTAGGTAAACATATTAGTTATATTTTGTGTTTTAAATTTAAATTGATGATATCAATCCTATTTATGTTTCATATTTTTCAATATATTAGATATTACTAGGTTTGATATTGTTAATAGAGTTCGATTTTGTACTAAATTATAATAATTTATTTATTTTTAAAATTTAAATAAATAGAAGTTTTAATTTTAATGATAATTTAAAATAACAAGTATCGATCATAAATATTTAAAATTAAAAAATATTAATCTTCCCATAAAAATTATACATAATAATAACAATTGAATGTTCTCAAAGCTTATAAAAATTTAGGTAAATATATAATCTACCTGCTATAAAAAAATTAGGTAAATATTATAACGATAATGTTGATACAAGCACTACAATAATGAGATCCATACAAAATCCAGTGTGATATACCCTATTTAATGCCTCAAGTGAAGCTTATATAATCTATATATTATAAAAAATTAGGTAAATATTATAACGATAATGTTGATACAAGCACCACAACAATGAGAACCATACAATATCCAGTGCGATATACCTATTTATTGTATGAGTGATATGCCCTATTTAATGTATGAAGTGTTGGTATCATATTGATAGCATTAATTGGAGTGAAACATTACATTTAGGGATTTTGAAAATCTTAGCATTACATTTTTTACAAGTTTCTATGCCTTATATTTTGGCACTCTTTTACGCAATTTTTTAATGTTTTTTTAATGCATTTAACGATTTCGAAAAACTATATTATTAATCTGCCAGTGTATTTAGGTTTTTGTTGTATTAGTTCAGAAAAAATCCTTGATTTAGCTAAGTTTTTAGAAAAATAACAGATAACGGTTAATTGTCCGAAAAGCATAAAATAAATATAACATTAAACAAATAAAAATAAAGTATGCATGTAATTAGACTACAAACTTAATAAAGCATGCATGTAATTAGATTACAGACTTAGCTACGAGAATGATATTTAAAACACAAAAGGTGGAGATAAAAGAAAATCATAAAACATGCAAGTGGGTTCACACACTCTCCTTAGGATGGCTCGTTTACCTTCTTGAAAGCTCTCTCCAAGTATGGTGAATGGAATATCAGTATGAAAACATATCGGTTCATTCAACAAAGAACACAAGAAAGTATCAATACAAAGAATGGTTTGAATTGAGTGGTTTGTAAACTCATTCTCTCACGATAACCTTATAATTATTCTTTTTAAATACTACTCGATGGTTTTTCATTTATTGGAAAAGCTAGAGCTCCCATGATGACCTAATCCCAATGTTGATGCTCCCCATTTAAATGGGATCCCAACTGCTTGATAAAGACCTTTGGAAAGAGTATTCACAATTCTTAGTTCATTGCTTGATAAAGACCTTTGCAAGACCAGGGCATTCATAATTCTTAGTTCATTGACATATATCTACTTAACTCAAGCCTATTAACCTTTCCATTATGATCAACCTTTAATGCACCATGGAGGCCATTTTCCCATGCTTTAGTAGGGTTATGTGGGTATCAAAGGATATTTTGCATAACTTGTACAATTAAATGGAAGCTTGGTCATGAGAGTGAAGAAATAACCACCTTTAAGATTGATTTTTCTCATAAGGATCTTCAAATAGCAATGATGTAGCATGATTATGTTGAATTATTGCTAATTAGTGATGCTTCTAACAATAATCACTTAATTATCACTTATGAGTGAAGTTGAGGTGATAATAGTCATCAATAGTCTTCATAATTCTAAAATCTGCCTCCATATTCCAATTGGATTATATTGCTTTAAATGCAATTACAAATTCAAATTCAAATTTGATATAATATAAAAATAATTTGCATGGAAATTTTCAATATGAAAAATATTGCTAATATATCTCTTAAAAAAATAGAAAACCTCTAATTATTCCCCGAGGAAAACTCAATTGGTGATGACCATGTTATGAAATATGATGTAAACTATGAGATCTAAGGTTCATATACCCTTGATTAACCCATGTTAGTGGAAAGGGTTACGTAAGCAGCTAGAGGTTATATTGGTAGTGGTTGGAATCAACTTTGTGTCAAGTGAGTATGAAGCTAACCTGGTTGTTGATTCCTCTAAACACCAAAAAAAACTATAATCTCCCTTCAAAATTGTCTAATGATCTATAATTTATGGGTGGGTTAGTTATCTTTGTCTATTGATGACTTTTTCAAAAAGTTGTGACTTGAATTCATTATTGAATGAAATGATAAGCTTGGCATTGACTAAGAGGATTTAGTGTAATTCCTTCTCTAGGTAGGCCTTCGACATCTCCATTAGGTGTTATATGCAAACTAAATTGGTAGAGATTTTGTGTGTGATGAGAAATGATTATTGTAACCTCATTGTTAGAGAAAGTGGAAGAGATAGAGGAAGGTTTGCAATGCCCTGTATGGTAGAAGAGTGGTTGAATAATGCTACAACACAAGTTAAATCAATTACAATTTGAATTGAGACTGAATAATTTGCATATCAAAGTGGAGTTTCAATTTTTTGCATTTAAAAAAAAATCCCAAATTTTATAGCTATTGCTCTAACACTTATAACTATTGCTTTAACATTTCTCTCCTTGACGTTTAGTTGGCCTTGCAAAATAATGGTCAAATTTATTAATGGTAGTGGTGACCAAATGATATGGAAGATGAACTAGTTAAAAAATACATCCAACATGAACTACGCATTATTGTTAATTTTCCCTTATTTATGTCATCAAGGATCTATCAATTTCTCCTAAAATTCTTCCTTCTTTATCTTTCAAGAACCGTAAATCCTTAAATTATAATTATTTTTAGTAATACTCCACACCTATAGTTTTTAGGTTAGATGAGGAAAATGACTCTACGATCTTCGCATTTGAATCCACCGTGGGATACATGTTAGGGTTTTTTAGGGTTTTCTTGCGAGGGGTCTTGGGTGGTTAAGGAAATCCTCTTGTCATAGTCATGGTCTCGCCCTCAGTTATACCTCCCCTCTCACGGTCATAGTGGTTAGTTTTTTATGCTAGTTGGTGGATAAGTTTTGTTTAAGATATATGTTAGTTAGTGACCATGCTCATCATTGGAGTTCAGGGATCTCTTAGAAGTACTACGAGTTACATGAGGATGAGTGTCGGTGATGAGATGGAGGAGGATATTGTGGACTACTCAACTGGCCCATATGATGGGGTGTCTATTTGGAAAGAGATGCTACATCAAACCCTACACAGATTTGCATCTTCCATCTAGCTCCCCAGACACTGGGATTTATACAACTTTGTCTAATATAGTAGGTGTTTATCAGTTAATTGATTCATTGGGTTTTCCCTCTTCAACCTTAGCATACAAGTTTCAACATGATGTTGGGTTTTCCGAACTAGTGATTTCAGAATGGCTGGAGATGAATGAATTAGAGACTAGTGTTGTCAAAATTGCCTTGGAAGCCCTCCACTTTGCTAAAAATTGCATCATCCCTGGTAGTTGTTACACATGATTTTGTTGCATTAGGAAAATGATCGTCAATTTTGATATTTTTCTATCCACCAAAGTGTTCCAAGGCATCCCCCTACAAGGTTAGAACCCAAACAATCCCAGAGAGAATGAAATTCCTGGATCTCAAGGCTCAAAAACCTATTTTTGGCTTCCTACGCAGTTCCCTAGTCCATTTCTATGAATACGTAGAAGAGACCATTAGAAGTTGTGCAAAAGTGTGTTATGTCTGACACTATGGCCTTCGCACATGACTTAACGCAAGTAAAAAATAAAAAGTAAATTCTAGAGTCTTTGTTAGTCGAATCTTTCCCAACTAACAGCTTCGAATCAATGCGTACTCAAGCCTGATCCCTCTCATCATGGAGCTACTTCCCTCCCTATCCCACCATTTTTGGATCTCATCCCTTAGGAAGAGGATCTCAAACCTCCTCCTCTTTGTCTATAAATCAAACATAGGCCAAAGGATTGGAGAGGACCATTGAAGGTAGGATTATGCTGTAAAAATAAGGCTAGGATGATTTTCATCTAAGGAGAGGATTGGAGATTGTGAGAACAGGTTTGTAACATCAAGGCTTTGAGGTTGTAATTTTTTTCTCCCTTTTATTTAATAAAAAAACAATTGTTCTTTACAAATCATATCTTTTCCCATATCACTTATTGGATTCCTTGATCACACACACAGGTTATGATTGGTTATTGATTCAATTTATGATATACTATGAGTTAAGTGTTTCATTTATCTTTTATTATATATACTAGATGCTTTGATATTTTGTGTATTTATGTCTATGCAGATATCCTTCGAAACATCATGGAGAAGTTGTGGAAAGTGATAGAATTATATCTTGTTATAGATCTAACCCAGGAATATTATAGATCTGATATGAAAATATAAGATAATGCAAATAAACCCAGAAATAATATGAAATGATTCTTTATTGATCAAACCCTTAAGGTAGGGCAACACCATACATTCACTCCTTAAGGAAGGAGAACACTCCACAAGCCATATGCCTATTCATACAATAATCCTTCACTCCATCTCCATGTGGAGTCTCTAGCCTCTATATAGGCCTCATACATACAATACCGTGGATCATTACCATGGTTCCCTCATACCATCGACTAATACCATGGGCCCATTACATTATTATTAACTACTTGTGGTCCCTTACATGACATGGGTTAACCACCTTATTTATTACTATGGCCCATCCCATTATTACATTATTACCTTGGGTACCCCCCTTGGTACCCCATACTATCCCCCCTAGGTATATAACATTCCACCCCCCTAAGCATGTTTCGTCCCCGAAACATGGGAAGAACATAAATAATAAGATCTACTCAAAAGAGTAGTCCACTGGTACCATGCACGTGCATCTAGCCATCCAAGAGAAAGGTGAACCCTCGATCTCGCTGGTGCCTCGCTCGCTTGAGATGGAAGTTGACCGTGGCAGCTCTTCTGTGTTGATGTGTAGTAGGTGGATCTTCTCTCCTTTCTATTCGTCATGTGACTACTTGGTTTCCATCTTGATGGTTGTCTTGCGGGGTGATGTGGGTGATGATATGTTGAAGTTTTAACCCACGATGTCTTTTTCTTTAATTCACCCTGTTGGGGTGCCTGTTGTGGTGTCTTCTTTTCTAATATGACTTCAACCACTGAACCCTAATCAGATGTATCAGCACCTGTAACCTTTTATGCTTCAGCCTTTGTTTGTGTTTGATTGTCGACAATCAACTGCTCATCATCTGATATGTCAGTCCCTGTAACATCTTCTACGTCAACCTCCGTGGACTCTACCTGTTTATTGATGGAAATATCCTGTAATGTAATTTTCTTCTTTTTATACCAGAGCTTCAGGAATTTTTTCTGCACATTAATATTGATAGTACCCATGGATTCCATCCAAGGATATCCCAAAACAACATCCATATTATCCATCTCTGAAGCATAAAAATCACCATGCAACACATATTTATCCATAGAAATCTTCAAATCCTTGTACACTTGAACATCCTTATTATCAACTTGCGCAGTTTCAATGTGTTTTGCTGGAACTTGCAATCTTTTTGCCAAATTAACACTGATAAGATTTTGCTTGCAACTAGGATTTATGGACACAATGATTTTCTCCTTCTAAATCAATCCATGAACCTGTAATAAGGATATACCAGTAGGAAATAACCCTTTAGGTTCCATGGTTTCCTTCTTTTCTGTAAAAATAAAATCTTTGCTAGGCAATGTGTCTGTCTGTGTGAGCTTATCAACAAGAATAGTTTTTCGGCCAAAGAGGTCCATAATAGCTTTTGTAAACATGTCCCAAGTCCAAAACTTTCTATTGGAACATTGATGCTCTTGCCACCATTGTCATCTTTCATAGTCCAAGTACATGCTTCCCACCATAAGCTGAGTCTCATTATCATAGATGTGATTCCGATTGAAACACTGCTCCATTTGCGCTATCCATCTAGCTGGATGAGAGCCATCAAATTTATACAAGTCCCTCAAACTCCGATCTAGGCCCGCCATCACAAAAAATATTGGCGAAAATTGAAATGGTCACAGATTCGTCAATATTGCTCAGAATCCCTATTATAACCTGTTTTTAGAAATGGAACAACCACTCTGCATCTGCCCATGTGATAGAAATCCTGATTCAGACACTAGAATTTCAGATCTGCACTGCTACTCTCTCGCCGTCACCCAAAATTTCTGAAAAAAACGCTGATTTTAAATCAACGATATCTCCCTCATCCGGACTCCGATTCGACTGATTTTTTTTTGAAATTAGGTGTTTTTTCACAAAGATTCCAGATCTACAATTAGATCTTGAAGATCTTGCACCAGGACGTCCAGATCTGCGCCGTAAACTCGCTGCCCTGAAAAATTCTCTGCAACCCCACTGATTTTTAGATCAGCGATATCTCCTTCATCCGGACTCCGATTCAACCGATTTTTTTTTTGAAATCGGCTATTTTTTTGCAAATAATACAGATCTACAATTAGATTTTTTAGATCTTGCACCAAAACGTATAGATCTGATCTGCAAATTCGCCACCCAAAAAATCCCTACAAAAATATAAAAAAAATTCCCCACGGTTTGCCCAAGAAAGTGCTCCGATACCACTTGTTATAGATCTAACCCAGGAATATTATAGATCTGATATGAAAATATAAGATAATACAAATAAACCCAGAAATAATATGAAATGATTCTTTATTGATCAAACCCTTAAGGTAGGGCAACACTATACATTCACTCCTTAAGGAAGGAGAACACTCCACAAGCCATATGCCTGTTCATACAATAATCCTTCACTCCATCTCCATGTAGAGTCTCTAGCCTCTATATAGGCCTCATACATACAATACCATGGATCATTACCATGGTTCCCTCATACCATCGACTAATACCATGGGCCCATTACATTATTATTAACTACTTGTGGTCCCTTACATGACATGGGTTAACCACCTTATTTATTACTATGGCCCATCCCATTATTACATTATTACCTTGGGTACCCCATATTATCCCCCCTAGGTATATAACATATCTAAAGCATTAAGGAGAAGTTAAATGTTGAAGGCACTGAAAGGGACTTCAACATGCATTTTGATAAAAAGGTAAGTGATCTCTCGCATATTACTTGTTTCAATCAATCATAAACTAAGGAAAGGTAGCAGTTATTTCTTATTTGTTACTAGATTTCATTTGAGATTTAGGGAGATCTGTATTGTCTGTAAGATAGATTAGTCTACCTAACAAATTGGTGACTTCACTGGGGAAATTCTCACTCTCCATCATTCTCTTTTGTTTTGACCTTTGATCCTTTTGTCATAGCCCTCTCTAATTGTTTGGAAATATTGAAAGTATGGATTTTATGATTTATTTGACTTGTTTTTATTTTTCAAGAATTTCCCACTGTGTGCACTTTATCTTTAGGCATAAAGCATATTTATGCGTAGCTTTTCCTTTGTAACAGTGCGTATGTGCACTGGATTGATCTATTTCTTGAGTAAACACCTAGAATTTTTTAAAATTTTAGCTTTCTCTTCATCAAGTCTAGAAATTTTTGTTTTTGTTGTTTAATTACACTTGTTTACATTCTGGAAATATCCTCCTTATTTCGATTTGACTTTTGGGGTTGTCTTTTTGAATAATTCTTTACTTTTTCAAATTAAGGTTTGAAGTTTGATTTGGTGAATTACAAATTAATCAACGGAAGGACTAGTCATTGCTCAATAGTTTGAGTCAGTCCTTTTTTTGTCAAAGCATCAGATTAAGTACTTTGTTTTCTAAATTGCAGTGTAATTTGTATTAGGAAAATTTAGGGTTTTTCAAGGCAACACTTATGATTGGGAGTTTGTTGTTTTGTTAAAGTGAATACTGATTATTTCTCTCTATAGGACAATACAATATTCTCATTACAGTGATTTATAACTCATTATGTCAAATTGAAATTATACCTTGTGTATGTTGAAGGAAGAATTCATTGTTTTTTTTGGGTATGAAAGAAGTTGATAAAACCAAAATTTTGCTTCTTGTAACTTCGATTTTGAGGAATTTAGGTTGCATTTCAGAAGAAGAGCCAAGAATCATGTATTTTTCATTCTCTCTAATGTGTATCTTGAAAATGATTCATTCATTCTTGTATTTTTGAAAAGTTAATGAAACCTCTTCCCTTATTTTAGTTACAATTCATCAAAAACAAAATATTACAATATCATGTTCAATTGCATTAGGTTTTGAGTCAAGTCATAACACCATCAGTTTCACATCCATTTACCCATTGAGTAAGTAAAAGCTCTTAAAAATAGCACTAATAAAATCAATTTGGAAATTTTTTTATTTTATGGCTCTTTTCCACCTATGATTAGATGAGGTTGTGGGTTTTGGAATAGGGAAGTGAGTTAACTTTCGAAATCTGCAAACAAACATTAGAATCTTACGATAGGGATTAAATCCATTTACTGCAATTTGGCTCTGGGAAGCTCCCCTTACAAAGGAGCTAAGCGCGAGATCATGTCAGACCGAGTGGAATGATCAACCCCACTTCATTGGTTACAGTAGAGTGATTTACAAGTATTAAAAATGGTGTCGAAAGGTACTTGGGAGTCACTTGGAATAAAACCTCATATTAACCATGTTAAGGAAATTTAAGGGGATTGAGCTTTGTTACTCTTCCCTTGCATGTATGTCTGATTTGCGACTGTCCCCCCAGGTTAAATTGTTTTGTGTGGTAACCTTAGAGACCATAATCTCAGGGCCATTACCTGAAGTGACAGTGGAGGGGAAGTCTTTAATGTAGCTAGAACAGATATTGGCTAGACTCACTTGGACCTTTTTGGAGGGTATTCTTCACTTGAGATGGAATAAATGAAGATTACTTGCACCCGATCGTGTACATTAAGCAGGTTGTCAGTGTAAATGGTTCCACCCACTCTATCTTTAGCCACTTTTCACATTGATATTTTCAACATTGGGTTCATCACCAACTAGTGATTTCACTGTGAAAAGCTTGTTTGCATGGTTTGATTCCTTAGATTTACTAGCGCATGTTATTTGCCCATTTTTACTTTTTACAGACCTTAGGTGTGGATTGTGATTTTCAATTATTAATATTGATAACAAATTTATCTAAGTTAAATCTAATGGAAACATGCCAGAAGTCACCGATAAAGAAACCCCTTTTAATGGAAATCCTAGTCCTTTTCCTAACTTTGTAAATGGTGGTCCTCCTTATATGGCTACATTGTCACTTCCCAAATTCATGATAGGTTTACGGGTGTGTTTGTTTTCAACTTTGTTGATCCCAAATACCCAAACTATTTCACCTGAACTGAGTTTTTCACCTCAACCGAGTTCGTCATATCAACATCACCAACCTCATGCTGACCCTTTACCTTCTTCGACTAATATGTCCTCCTCCCTTTCTTCTTCTTCACTTGGTAAAATCCTTGATGCTAGTAACTAGGTGACTAAGAAGAAGAAGAAGACGAAGAAGCAGACTTATAAAGATGTCAACCAACCAAACATGGATGTAAGTATTGGTAATGTTGAGGAAACTTCCAACATGGATCGCAAGCCTAGATACCCTTGCAAGCTTTGTAAGGGTGACCACTTCCTTATTGACTGTCTTGGTATTCTTAAGGTCTTGGAAGTATGGTCAGAAAATTCTTATCAACCTATTGTTGATCCATCAAACAATGATTGTAAGGTTTCCGGGGAAAAGGGTAAAGTTAGGTTTCCTTGTAGGTTGATATTCTTGGTATTCTTGAGGTCTTGGAAGTATGGTCATAAAAATCTTATCAACCTACTATTGATCCATCAACCAGTGACTGTGAGGTTTCTGGGAAAAAGGGTAAAGTTAGATTTCCTTTCAAATGGATTCATCATTGTTACCTTTGCCCTCATATGGAAAAAACCTCAAAATTGTTGGAAAAACTTATTGTTCCATGGCAACAACTTCCAACTGGTTATCATAAAATTTCTCCCAACCTACCATCAATTGACGAAGTGATTGATATAATTCCAAGTACAATCAATCCCACTCTTCAATTAGAGAGTGAAATACACATCACTCATATTGATGAACCATTGGTTGATTAAGTGGTCAACTTGATACCATCTTCAGTTGATCCCACTTACCCTTTAGAGAGTGAAAATTATACCGCTCGGGTTCTTCTTGTTACCTCAGATTCTTCTACACATGGGGGCATTTCATCTATTTCCTTCGATCCCCCTCTAAATAAAGAGGTTATTTCCTTTAATTGGAGTAGGCTGACAAGACCTTGTCTTCCTTCTTCCACCCCTTTCCAAATCATTGTGAAATCATATGGTAATAATGTGTGGCACACCAATGTAGATGAAGGTGATTTTGTCAATATTTTATCCTCATCCGCTTGGAAAGCTTTGGGTTCTCCTCAGCTTGTGCCTATCACACGGAATTTTTTGGTTTTTAACGAAACCATTAGCGAACCTTAAGGGATCATTCCTAAGTTACCTATTAATCTGGAAGGAAAAACTACCTGTATTGATCTTATGGTAGTCCAAGGCCCCTTAGATTTCAATTTTCTCCTTGGGCGAGATTATGTCGATGCCATGAAAACTGTCATATTGACACTCTTTTGTGTGATGTCTTTCCCTCATAATGGAAACATTGTGACGATTGACCAGCTTTCGTTTGTTGGTATTGATTCAACTAACTTCCATCCCACATCCCTTAATGTTCCTTATATGTAAGTGGTATCTATCCCACCACAGTTTAATTATGTGGAAACTAGTCCTGTGTTTTTAGTTATCGATGCAAGCGAACCTTTCATTGTTTGCTCGACTTCTTATGACGTAGATACGATAATTGGCATAGGGAACTTTATGGGAAAATTTGAAATGGATTTTCTTACCCCTTTTGATTCTCTTCACATGTCTTCTTTTAAGAGAGTTATTCTTCCTTATGATGAAGATCTCTTAGAATCCATGGTCGGGAAATATCCCTTGGCATGTGTTTCTTCCAAATGGAATCCATGATCCAAATACTTGTGAGGGTGGTTATTTTACTGTGTTAACCTCGCTAAAAATGAAACGAGTTCTTAAGAGCATAGTTATTTTTGTTTCAAACTCACATAAACATGAAACAACCCCTCTGAGGATGGTTATTTTACTGTGTAAACCTTGTTAAAAAATGAAACAAATACTTATGAGCATAGTTACTTTTCTTATGTCAATATTGTTAAAAAATTAAACAAGGTTCCATTATCATAGTTCTTTTCCTGTGTTAAGCTCGTTAAAAAAAGAACAAATCCTCCCCTAATTAACTCGAGCCTTTCACTTGATTTCATAAATGAACCTTCATTTCATCCACCTATTAGTAACCAGTAGTCTACTCAGGTGGATCAAACAAAGCTTGGGGGCATGTACTTCTACAGGTTATGCATGAGGGGCATTAAAACTTATCTCAGGCACAATTTTTCTCTGTTAAAATCTTGTGAAAAAATGAAAACTATCTCAAGCACAATTTTTCTATGCTTCAAGCTTGTGTAAAAATGAAACCTATCTCGAGCATACTTTTCTTTGTTTCAAGCTTGTGCAAAAATGAAACCACTCTCAAGCATATTTTTTCTATATTTCAAGCTTGTATAAAAATGAAACCTATCTTGAGTCCATTTGGTTATTATTTTCAAGATGTGTTAAACTCATGAAAATCTCGTGCGTCTTTTGCTATCTTTTCATGCTCATAAAATGTACATGAAAATGTCGAGTTATTTCTGTATTTTCCTGCTCGTTAATTAAATTGAAAGTCAGTGATATGAGTGTACTTTTATCACTTTTCAGACTCGTTAAAAATTATGAAAAATAAAAATATTGGAGTTCTCTTCAATTACTTTTCAGACTCCCTAAACATGAAAGTGTTGCCAAGTATTTGACTATTCGAACTCATAAATTAAATGAACAGTCATCTATTCAGTATAAGTTTACCCCTTTTATGGAATGAATTAGACTATTTATGAAAAAGGTATATGTTGAATAATCATGGTCAATAGAGTTATCTCCTACATTATTTTACCATTTTTCAGGCTTGAGGGACTAATTTACAAAAAATGACATTGTGGAGTTTACTTATGTTTTTCTCCTAACTTCATCAAACTAAAAAACGTTGAGCTTGACTTTCTCCGAGATTATTGAAAGAACTAAACAAGTTTTCTTTTTGTGTCTTTCAAACTCTTTAAACATGAAAATGACATCGAGTTACCCCTTCAATGGACTCGTAAAACTTAAACAATGTAGGACTCGTCAATCATGATGGTACCAAACCACTCTTTCCTAGGATTTGTTAAAAATACTTTGAAGTACTCATCTAAAGGATGAGCTTACAAGACAAGAATATGTTATCCTCCTCAATATTGCTAAAAATAAAGAGGTACTTGCTAGTAATGGTGGGGGAAAATTGGGAAAGAATGTTTGTTTATATTTTAAAAGGAATTATATCACTCTTGAACATGACACTCCATCACCTTTGTGTCCAGGTTTGGAAATCCATTTACCTCATAGTTGACGACACCTCATTGAAATTCTTCAAACCAGTTTCCGGTCCTATTTTTAGTCAAAAGCTATCAAGTTAGAATGTTGTGTCTCTGATATGTTCAATAGAAGTCCAACCTCAGTCAAAATTACTTTGCAATTCATAGCCTTCAATCACATCGAACATCCCTACGTTAATCTTGGATTACTCTAAACTAACGTTCTTCAAAACTTGACATGAGTTTTGTGTCGTAGGCCCTCCTGCGATGGTCCAATTCCTATCGACTTTAGCTCACTATCTAGGAAGTTGACTAGAAGCCTTCAATGCCTTGGAGCCTGAATGCCTTAATGGAAGGTTTCTCACCTTCAATGATAGGTTCTTATCATTGACCTTTGATCGAATGATTCTATGAGTGTTCAACATCAACACATTTATTCATGCTTCACAGATTGTACTAGAAGTACCTTGAGAACCATTGTAACTATTGGTGATTTCTCGCACGCTTGTTAACGGTTGACATAATTGACCAGAAATAAAGTGGTTTCTACCATGTTCAACTACGAGACATTTAATCACGTGGCTAGATTCATACTATGAATCGAGAAATGGAGATCAAGACCTTGGATCTAATTTCATCCATCCAGGGTGCGTAGAGTTATTAAATATTCATGACTTTAAACATAGATCCATTGGTGGATGCATCCATGTTATGTCATCGATTGACATGGATCTTCAAATGTATTTATGTACTAGTTCTTTGAGATATTTATGCTCTGAGTATGGGAATTCCTACCTCAGTGATGATTTTATATTGCATTGTAACATTTGATTGATTGTTTCAGTCTCTGACTGTAGTCTCTAACCCAAAACTTAGCATGATAAAGCGCTTCAGTTATCAAACATATTTTCTGAATTTTCACTTCAGGGGGAAATATGTTACACATTATTCTTTCGCATTAGGCAAATGACCATTAGTTTGGATCTTTTGGTATCCATCAAAGTGTTCCAAGGCACCCCCTTGCAAGACTAAAACCCAAACAATCCCTAAAAGAATGAAATTCGTAAATCTCAAGGATCAAAAACCTATTTTTTGGTCCCTATGTAGTTCCATAGTCCATTTATGTGCATCCGCAAAAGAGACCATTAGAATTTGCACAAAATTGCACTCTATTTGACACTATGGCCCGCGCACATGAATTAATGCAAGTAAAAAATAAAAAGTAAAGTCTAGAAGCATTTTTAGTCAAATATTTCCAAACTAACAGCTTCAGATAAATACCTACTCAAGCCCAATCCCTCCCATCATGGAGCTACTTACCTCTCTTTTTGGATCCCCTATCCCCCCTGTTTTCACTCACTGCTTTACAAGTTATCAGTTGCCTAGAATGCTAGAGAGCAATGAATTTTGAAGACATATTCTAGGCCACAGGATCTATCAGAGCTTAATTAGACCCTCTCTCTTGCATAGTGCTTAGAAGGAGATTTCCAACAATATATGTAATTCCAGAAAGGGACCTCTTGATCATACGATATGGCTTGTTGAAGTTACCCATGGAAAGCAAGAAGACAGGGAGAAGAGACTTAAAGAAAATTGCAAATAGGAGGTCTAAGAGCTAATCTCATCGCATATCAGTCATCCCAAAATCTCGCACATCGCAATCCTGCAATATTGGCACATCGGCTAATCGGCAAGACAAAGAGGTCAACACTCCTAAACTTTGCGATGTCGCGACATTTTATGATATAATGTGAAATCGCCAGGGGGGGAAAAAAGTTTAACAAAGGAAATGCGTGCAAAGACAAGGACATACGGGCCCTTTCTCTCTCCTCCATGTGGTGGTACGGTTTATCGGTGGTCAGGGGCCCCAAGCACAATAAATCCCGCATATCTTCCATATCGCATGTCATAGTCCCGCAGTCTCGTTGTCCCGCGATATAAACAATCGGCGAAGTAAAGGGGTTACCACTTTAAAAACATTGCAATCTCATTGATTTGCAATACAGTTTTAAATCGCCGAGGAGGGGCCGATTCTATTTAACAAGGGAATTCGTGAAAAAACCAAGGTCGGGCGGACCCTTTCTCTCTCCTCCACATGGTAGTATGTAAGGTGATGTGGCCATACGGGGGACACTTGTCACTCAGTTTCGGCGTTTTTAGGGGTCCTATAGGGGCATTTCCAGGTGACATGTGTCACTACTCAAGGGTGACACGTGGCAATAATGACATCACCCCCCGCAGATCAGCGATCAACAATCACACAGGTTAAGGCACTCGTACACCTCAGTCTCTCCCGGCCTGCGATTGAGATATGCGGGAAATCCTCCCAGATGTGATATTTTATTTATTATACCTCATGAGGATTTCACGTCCAGACAAGTCAACCCACGCTATTGTAAAAAGGTAATGGGACTTTCCCTTCCCGCAATGCGATTGTGATATCTCTAGTGGGCCCGACCCCACAGATCGGCGATCGCAGGGTTCAAAGGGAAGACTTAGGGGTAACCACTGTGAACCATCAGGATGTGGAATTTTGCACTACAAAGGAAGAAGGCCCCTAGTCATAGCCCCTATTCATATGATAAGAAAAGTGGAAAGCGGCTAAATCAAAGGGGATTGAGGGGGATCATAGCCTGCGGATTCGTAATGTTTCAAAGGTAAAATCCCCAGTTACAGCAAGGCCTTGATAGCACAATACAACGCATTGAAGGCATATGGGTCAACAGTTGAAGGAGTGAATGAAGTATGGTGTGGCAGTAGATCATTATGGGGGGGATTCAAGAAGACCTAATGGCCTAGCATGGTGCTTCACTCCGTCCCGCAGCAAAGGACTTCCTGGACACACTCCATTCCCAATCCATGACAGGCGTTCACAGTCAACCCACTCCCTATTCCAGTGAACGAGCTACTCAGATAGTTAAGGAAGAATTGACATAAACCGGTCGAGCAGCAGGGGAAGTGCACCACGACAAAGACATGGCTTGACCAGGGACCTCCACAGGAATAGTAGAGGGACACTTCCTCCAGCATATTTTTGTTTTCCTTCTCTTTCTCATTATTCTATAGTTTCTTTATTTCCAAGAAGGGATCGAATCCGAATTCTAATCATTTTGGGCAACAATGTCGTACATAGGTCGAGACAACTAGTCTAGCAAAACATTTGGAGCATTGGATAAGACATTTTTGTAACTGTAACCCAAGCTCCCCCTCTTCTTATAAATAGAAGGGAGAAGCACTTATTCAAGGTTCCAAAATTTCGCACTCGTAGGGTCTGCATTCGGAGATGCCACTTTGGTTCTATTTTCTTATTCATGGGGGACTTGACTGATGTTGTGCTGAATTTTATGGACTGGCTATTTGGACCCTCTAATTATTAATGAAACTTCCCTCGTTATTCCAAGCATGATCAATGTGCAACATGTTTCCTCCTGGTAAATCTCATTTAATTTGTGTTTTCCCATTTCTAAAATAGTGTAATGAAGTTGTTGGTTTCTCCTTGATTTATGGATTTATCTAGGCTACTAAATAGAGAACAGTACCTCAGTTATATTACATATTTACTTGTGTTATTCAATATCCTACAATACCTGTAATAATTACAGATTTATTTGTGTTATTGGATTAACCTACAGTACTTGTGTGAGCCCAGATTTACTCATGCTATTTGGTGCTAATGATACCCATGTTATATCCGACATGAAACCTGAATTAGCATACCGTTGTTTCTACCATTTCACCTCCTTCCTCTTACATATTTCTATTGGAACATGGTTGTTGAGGATTATATGTTTTTACAGCCCTATGCATCCATTTCCCTCCTTCCTCTCCTCCTTTCAACCATCACTACAACTTCAGTATTAAGTTGTCTCATTGTTGTGTGTCAGCCACCAGAAGAAGACATTTCTCTTTGATATTTCCCCAATATACCCCCGCATTCTGATCCATGTGTTGGCTTCAGTCTACCTTAATGAAGGCCTATTGAACCAAGCCCCTTTTATTATCTTTTTATTACGTGACAATTGTAGTGCTACAAAAACCCCCTCATATATAATCTTCCATGCACTCCTCTATTTAATATGTTATAGGCATTGGTCTATAATCAACTCGGAGGATGTCTCTAGGAAGCTTTCTCTGTCTCCCAGAGCACTTGTGCTCTAGGTGCCATTTGAAGCCACAACATCTTTTTGGCGCCATCGCCGGGGAACAAATTAGAATACATTTCCCTGGCTATGACAAAAATTTACATTTCCTTTGTTAGGCATTCTTTCCACGACTAGCCTAACGCATGAAGTGGGGTAGCGACAAGACTCCCTTCGTTGCATTGGGCACAATGGTGGGGTCACAGGGTGGGGCGGTAGCCCCCTCTACGAGGCCTAGGGTAGCACCCCATAAATTTTTTTTTTGGACCCTATATTATGTGGGAAAACCTACCTATGGTTTTATGCATTGGTTTTGCACATGGTTTTGGGCATGATGTCAGTTTTCTACCCATGGTATCTTGTAGATCCGGTCAAGGAAACTATGGTTATGTTCTAATCCAGGGTTAATGGATTGGGGTTTAAGAATGCTTTGGCATGTATATATCTATGTGTGTGTGTGTGTGTGTGTGTGTGTGTGTTGTAACATTGAAAAATAAAACAAAAAATCAATCTAGTAGTCTCAGTTTTGGGATCCAGGGGAAATCTCTATGTATTTGTTTTATATTCTCACCATTGTAGCTTTTTTGTTTTTAAGAATTCCTTTGTAGGTAATTTTTGTACAAGGTTAAAACCTACTTTTGGCATCAAAGCTATTTCGGCTTTAAGGGGATGCCTTTTCTGCTAAGGGGTTTTGCTCGGGCCTGTGGTAGACCCTATTCAGTGTGAGATCTCTGGGATCAATTCTTGTGGTGAACGAAGATGGTGAGTAGGCGAAATATAGAGATGAGAAATTTAATGGTCAGAGTTTTGAGGTATCGAAACTCACAATGGAGCATCTGATGGTGGATAAAGACCAGTGGATCATGGTAGATCCGAGTACTAAACCAATGAAAATGTCAACTGAAGACTGGGCGAAGTTGGATCAGAAAGAAAAGAGCACAATACGGTTCTATATCTCAGATTCAGTATTGTTGAATGTATCAGGGGAAGCTACAGTGAATACTTTGTGGGAGAAGTTAGGGACTTTGTACCAATCTAAGTCTCTGGTGAACAAAATGTTCCTACGGAAAATGTTGTATAACCTGAGCATGAAGGATGGAGAATCAGTGAAAGAGCATCTGAATTCCTTTAATATTGTGGTAAGCCATTTTTTATATATTGATATCAAAATTTCAGATGAAGATAAATGCATCAGTTTGTTGTGTTCTCTACCAGATTCATGGGATAGTCTGGTTATTTCAATAGGTAAAAAAATAACTACCTTAAAGTTTGATGAAATAGTCTCATCCTTGCTGTCAGAGGAGATGAGACAGAAAAATATGGAGGTCCAGAATGGAGATGCCTTTTCTGTATGAGGACGCTCCGAGAACAAAAAAGAAAATAAGTCCTCAAGTGGGAGATCTAATTCTAGAGGGAGATCTAAATCTCCAGGAAAACCTGTAAATGTGTGTTGGAAATGCAGAAAGGAAGAGCACTTAAAAAAGGACTGTAGATATAAAGCTCCTGAGAAAGGAAATAGGTCTGATGATTTTCCTTTTGCAGAGGTGAAAACCACATCAAATGAAGGTGGGGATGTGTACTTGGTGTCTTCTTCATGTACACATGTAGATCATGAGGCATGGTTGATTAACTCAGGTGCATCCTTTCACTTCACTCCCCATAGGGAGTGGTTCTGCAAGTATGAGAAATATGATGGTGGTGATGTCTTCTTAGGGGATAACAAGAAGGCTAGAATTGTCGGACGTAGAAAATTAGAGCTAAAGTTGCAAGGTGGAAAGATTAAAACACTTCGGGTGTTCTGCATATTCCTGCATTGGCCAGAAATATGATTTATGTAAGCAAGATGGATGATGCAGGTGTAAAAACATTGTTCGAGAAAGATACCTGCAAGATGGTTAGGGAGAATTGCTATTTATGTGAGTTCGGATTGTAACTCTATACAAGATTTTGGATAGCACTATTATTGATGGTGTTAGAAAATTATATATTACAGAGCAATGGAACACATAAAATATATTGCAAAAATATGAAAATAGAAAATTCATAAAACAAGAGAGACACAGATATATGTGGCTCACCCAATTTGGGCTACATCCACGAAGAAACAACCAGTCCTTCCTTTTATATTATCTAACAAAATGAAGAGATACAACCTAAAACAGATCCATTGCAATTCCATATTTGCTCTCACACAATCTCCTCTCTATTTCTCGCTCAGAATATAGATCTACATGGATGCAATACAATTCCCTAATATATAGTGAGGGGTTGCCTTCTAGGGCAAAAAACCATAAATTAAACATAACTTCTACCGTCATATTTCTGCCTAATGAACAAACCAGATTGACTACGAAATTACAACATTTTACAAGGTAATTTTACATCTATTTTTAGCTCCGGGGGCGTTGCCCCCGATTCCCCGCCAGTGGGAGGCTCCAAATAATCGTTGTCGCCACCCCTAGACCCCCATGGCAACGCACATAAATGGGAGGCATTTACACGACATTATGAAATGGGATCCAATGCGGCAATACCTCTGAATAAAGAAGATAATCAGGCTCCACACCCAACAAATGGGTGCAACAATTCTGTGGTTCTTGAAAGTAGAGCAGAAAATCTAGTGGTCTCTAGAGAAAATACCATGCTATGGCATCAAAGGCTTGGACATATTGGAGAGAAGGGCCTTTGAATACTTCATGGTAATGGTATGGTAGAAGGTATGTTTAATTTCTCTCTAGATTTTGGTTTTTATGAACATTGTGTATATGGGAAGAAGAATCAGGTGAGTTTCCCCTCTGATGTTAAGTTTGCGAAGGGGATATTATAGCTTTTGCACATGTTTGGAACTGTGTCGGTTCCATCACCGGGTAAGTTTATGTACTATGTATCATTTATATATGACTTCTCAAGAAATAAATGGATATATTTCCTTAGGAAGAAATCTGAAGTCTTTGACAAGTTTAAAGAATTTAAGACTCTGGTGGAAAACCAAACAAAGAACAAGATAAAGGTGTTGAGGACAAATAATGGTGGAGAGTTCTGCAAGAAGGAATTTGAAGAGTTTTATAAAAAGTGTGGCATAGAAAGGCAGAAGAATACTCCATACACACCTCAGTAAAACTAAGTTGCAAAAAGAGTGAACAGGACATTGATGGAAAAGGCAAGAAGCATTCTCAGTGGTGTCGGGTTAGAACATGAATTTTGTGCAGAGACGGTGGAAACTGCATGTTACCTAGTTAATATATCACCTTCATCAATATTGGAGGATAAGTGTCCACGTGAGGTTTGGACTAGTAACAAACCCTCTCTTTCATATCTGAGGGTATTTGGTTGCGATGCATATGTACATGTTCCAAAGGATAAAAGAACCAAGTTGGATTGTAAATATGAAAGGTGAATATTTATTAGGTATAAGGATGGTTTAAAATGTTATAAGCTTTGTAACCCAGAAAAAAGGAAGGTTGTGTACAACTGATATGTGGTGTTTAGAGAGGTGAAATATGTTATTAAACATGAAATCCTACCAAAGGAACCTAAGAAGATAGAGTTTGGGCTAAAGGAGGAAGAATCAGACTCTATAGCAGAAGAGGAATGAGAAGATGAAGAGCCACAAACTCCATCCTTGAGAAGATCAGTTCGAGAAAGAAGGAAGCTAGAAAGGTATAATCCAACTTCTTTCTATCCAAATTTTTCTTTATCTGTTACTGATGATGATCCCATAACTATCAGGGAGGCAGTAGATTCAAAGGATGGAAAACTCTAGAAAGAGGCCATGGTTGATGAAATAGCATCTTTGGACAAAAATGAGGCTTGGGATCTGGTGGAGTTTTCGGCTAGAAGGAAACACATTGGAAGAAAATGGGTGTTTAAGAAGAAGATGAACGCAGAAGGCAAGGTGGAGAAATACAAATCTCGGTTGGTAGAAAAATGTTATTCCCAGGTGCTGGGAATTGATTTTGGTGATATTTTTTCTCATTTTGCCAAGGTAGCCTCTATTATATTACTTTTATCTGTTGTTTCTACTTTTGATTTTGAGGTAGAAGAGATGGATGTGAAGAAAACATTTCTTCTCGAGGATCTGGAAGAAGATATCTACATTGTTAGCAAACCAGCTCACAAAAAGATAGAAAAGATAGATCAACGCCTTAGAATTCAGTCTCTTCGAGGGGCCAAGCTCCTTTACATTACACAAATGAACAATTCTTGGATGATACAAATGACTAAACCTCCCTTCTATATATAGGAGTCTAAGGAGTCATAATATAATCAAGCTCACATAACAGTAATAACATAAGGGCACAAAAATTACAATAGTGGGTTTCTATGGGGCATACTAATAACAATATGGGGACAATAGGGGCACAATAATAACAATAAGGGATACAATGACAATAGTAATGGGGGAATCACTAGTATTATAGGGGCCTAACATGCCCCTCTCCTTCCGAAAGCATTGTCCTCAATGCTTCAGTAGTTCTGGATGCTTCTTTATAAAATTCTCATCCTCCCATGTGGAATCTTCAACGAATAAGTTCTTCCACTTGATGAGATACTCTGAAATTGATCGATTTCGTAGCAATTGAGTTCTTGTTTTTGTGGTTGCTTCCAGTTCCAATATGATTTTTCCTTCCTCGTCAAGTTCTGTAAATATTGTTTGAACCGGGAGCTTGTCACCTATAACCTTCTTTAAACATGAAACATGGAAAACTAGGTGCTTTCGAGAAGTTGTAGGAAGCTCCAATTTGTATGCCATAATACCAATCTTTTGCAACACCTTGTATGGACCATAATACTTTGGTGATAATTTATTATCCTTCTTAGCTTGCTTGAGGGACATTTGTTTATATGGTTGTAACTGTAGGAATATTGAGTCACCTACATCAAAACTTCTTTCACTGTGATGTTGATCTGCGTATTGTTTCATTCTATTTTGCACCAACGTGAGGTTATCCTTTAAGAGTTGGAGAACTTGTTGTTGATGCTCGATGTGATGTTCCACTGCTTGAACCTTAGAATTTATCTTAAAATATGATGTGATGGATGGTGGATGATATCCATAAAGTGCCATAAATGGGGTCATTTTTGCTGCAGTATGGAAGGAAGTGTTATACCACCATTCATCTAGAGGCAACCATTTGACCCATTGTGTCTATTTATCAGATACAAAGAAACGAAGATATCCTTCCAAACATTTTTTTACTATCTCAGTTTTCCCATTAGATTGAAGATGATAAGATGAGCTATGAGCTAACTGAGTACTGAGACAAGAAAATAATTATGTCCAAAAATTTCTAGTGAAAATGGGATCTCTGTCGCTTATAATAATCTTTGGGTTTCCATGTAGCTTTTGAATTGTTTCCATAAATGCAGTAGAAACTGTATTGGATTTAAATGGATGTGATAATGCACAAAAGTGTGCATAATTGGTAAGTCTGTCAACTACCACCATGATGACACTCTTTCCTTCGGACTTGGGTAAACCTGTGATAAAATCCATTGAAACCTCCTCCCAACGTTGGCTTGGAATGGATAAAGGTTGTAATAGACCTGGGGTCTTAATTGTTTCAACTTTATTTTGTTGGAAAACCAAACATTTCGCCACAAACTTTTGAATATCCAATTTAAGGCCATCCCAAAAAAATTCCTTCTTAACCCTATGGTAAGTTTTTAAAAATCCTGAGTGCCCTCCTAAGGGAGAAGTGTGCAATTCCATAAGAATCTTTTGTTTGACTTGGGAATTATTACATAGGTATAAACGATCTTTGTACCATAACGAATCATTTTTCCAGCTAATGTATCAGATGTACTAGGATCTTGTTGTAACTTTCAATTGAGTGCCCACACTTCTTCGTCATTCTTCCATTCCTCCCTTGCTTTGTTTATCCAATCTGGTTGGATAATAGAAATGGCGCACAACAATGCTTCTTGAGAGTGCATCTTCCACAACATTTTGCTTCCCTTTTTTGTAGATAATTTCAAAGTCATAACCCAACATCTTTGTGACCCATTTTTGTTTCTCTTCAGAGGATAATCTTTGTTCTAAAAAGTATTTAAGACTATCATGATTCATTTTTACCTTGAAGTGTCTTCCCATTAGGTAAGGTCACCATTTCTTAAATGCATGCAGTATTGCCAAAATTTCCTTCTCATAAATAGCTTTGTGTAAATACTTTCCCTTGATTGGACGACTTTCGAAAGCAATGGGTCTTTCATCTTGCATTAAAACAGAACCAATTCCATTTCCTGAAGCATCACATTCCATAATGAAGGTTTTTTGAAGTCCGGCGTAGCTAAGACCGGTGCTTGGCACATTGCCTCTTTAAGATGTTTGAAGGCCTTTGTTGCTTCTGGAGTCCATGAAAATGCATCTTTCTTCATTAATGTTGTTAGAGGTGCTGATATTCTCCAATAATTCTTAATAAACTTGTGATAATACCCTGTCAACCGGAGAAATCCTCGCAGATTCTTTATGGATGTGGGGATTTTCCATTCCTTAATGGATTTAATTTTGCTAGGGTCTACCTTAACACCTTTATGAGATAAAATATGACCCAGATATTCCATCTCTTGTACTCCAAAGAAACATTTGGAAATTTTTGCATATAATTGTTTCTCCTCCAATAGTTTGAGCACCCTGTCAACATGTTCAACATGATTCTTCCAAGACTTGCTGTAGATTAGTATATCATCAAAAAAAACTAACACAAATTTTCTAAGGAAGGGTTTGAAAATGGAGGCATGACCAAAAATTCATAATGACCCTCATGATTTCTAAATGTTGTTTTCGGAATGTCTTCAGTCTTCATTCTGATTTGATGATATCTTGAACGAAGATCCAACCTGGTGAAGTAAATTGATCCATGCAATTCATCCAATAATTCGTCAATGACAGGAATGGGAAATTTATATTTAATAGTGAGCTTTTTGAGCTCCCTATAATCTGGACACGTGCACCATGATCCATCCTTCTTGTGCACCAATACTACTAGAGTAGAGAAAGAACTTTGACTAGTTGAATTATACCAGCCTCTAGCATTTCTGCAACCATACGTTCAATTTCACTCTTTTGGGCATAGGGATATCTATATGGCCTGATGTTTGGAGGAACACTTCTTGGAATCAAATGAATAGCATGATCATGATCACAAATAGGTGGGAGACTTTTGGGAGTCTCAAATACCTTGGAATGATTGTCCAAGACTTTTTGGAAATCTGGAGAAATAAATGATTTCGATGTGGGAACCTCTAATGAACGTAATTGTGTAATTACACCTCGTTGTTCCTTCTTTAGAAGCTTTTCCATACCATTAGAGTTGATTATCTTTCCTGGTTTCCCTGCAATACCCCTTAATTCAACTTCCTTTCCTTTCGCACAAAATTTCGTGAAAAGTTCTTGAAAATTAAAAGCTATTGTACCTAAGAATTGTTGCCATTGGACTCCTAGTACAACATCAGCACCACCCATTGGAATGGAAAGCATTGGGTTATTCAATAAATATTCTCCCATGGATAGCTTGATATTATGGCACTTTCCCGAGCAATTTATGGTTCATCCACTTGCAACCATCACATGACACTCGGGTGTTGGATATAGGAAGCAATTCAATTCCTTCGCTATCTTACAATGATAAAATTATGGGTACTTCCCGAATCAATCAACACTACTACCTTTTTCTTCTTGATATGTCCTTCTATCTTGATAGTTTGAGGAGTGGTAATTCCAGCCAATGCATTACAAGATATGGTCAAATTCATTTCTTCTTTATCTATGGTTTGTTCCTGGATTAAATCCTCTTCTTTTGACATTTCTTGTTCCTTTTCTTCCTCCTCTTCACAATCTATGTAGAATAATTTCTTCTCAGCACACTTATGACCTTTAGTGTATTTGTTATCACAACTCTAAAGAAGCCCTTTTGCTTTTTTTTCTTCCAATTGTTGTGGTGTCAACTTTGTAGGTTGTGGAAGGTTAGGGGCAACAACACTTCCATCTTTATAGTTGTGAGTGGTAGGATTCGTGGTTGCCATAATTTTGCTTTCCATTTTTCTTGCTAACGTGAATTCCTTCTCCAATGAATCAGGTTCCCAAAGGAAAACCTCATGTTTGATATTATACTTTAAAGTACCTATGAACAAATCAATCCTATGCTCCTCTGGAATATCTTTTACCCTTATGTTCAATTTTTGGAAGTCCTCAATGTGCTCCATCATTGAACCCTTTTGTTTGAGATTTATCAATTGCCTAAAAAAGGTGCTGCTTTTTGTATCCTCATAATGTGCTATCATTTCTTCGGTAAAAATTTCCCAAGTGACAAATTTTTTACAAGAGAAAATCCATCGATACCATACAAACTGATTTGGTTCCAAATATAAAGTTGCAATACTTACTTTTTGTGTGTTTTGCACATTATGGAGATTGAAAAATTGCTCCATCTGTAGTATCCATGTTTCGGGATCCTTGCCATAAAACTTCCTCATATCGATTTTTGGAACATGGTGGGTCTTCAATCCAACATTAGATTCTATGAAATCATGATTAAAATTTCTTTTGTTCTCATCGTGAGTTTCCTTTACTACCCTTTCACCATTAGTGACCATTTCTTGTAGCAACGTATTCAAATTTATCTTCAATTCTTCCATCTTATCATCCATGCCATTCATCTTAGTGTCCATGCCATTCATCTTAGCTTCCATGCCATCCATATTAACTTGCATCCATTCATATTAGCTTCCAAGCCATTCATATTAGCTTCATTTACCTTTAGTGAGAGTGAAATTCGTTGTACTTGGTCTTTTAATTTTGATATATCATGTTGCATTTCTTCCTCTTCTTCATGAGTCATGCTAGAGCTTTTAGGTTGCTTACTAAGTGTTTCCATTTTCTTTCTTCACGGCATTAATTAATGCTAATAATTCTTCACTATTCACTTTGAATTCCTAAAAAATAATTTTTCAAACCAATCTTATGAAAAATTAAAAAAAAAAAAAAACTACTCACCTTTTTTCACTTTGTAAGAGCTCGATATTGAATCTGTTGTAGATCTCTATAATTGCGGATCTCGAATATCTGAAATCTCGTCCTGCGGTATCTCTTTGAGTCCTCTTTCTAACCTTGCAATTCTGAGCATGATTGGATTCTCCAAGGAAGAGTTATGTCAAATCTCTCATGGTGACTGGATTATAGACTAGTTTAGTAGAGTGAACTTGTACGACGTGCCACGTGTCACTGTTTCGACTTTAGTACCTGAAACTAATACATAGAATACTACAGGATGTCCTCTTTCTAAAAATTCTGATGAAATTTCAATATGATGCTCAAAACAAAAGTTATGATGATTTTCCCTAGGTCACCTGTTTGGAATGTAATTCGGGAGTCTGCAAAAACCCTAACTTCCTCAGATCATATCTCTGCAAATGTATTGAGAAAGGATCCAAAATTTGGACCCAAAGTTCATAACGATTTCGGCTCAAATGGGTTTTTTTGTAGCTTCTGAAACGTCACGTAAAAAACGTTATTGCAAAAATGCCACGATGACCTGTTTGGAGTAGTGAAACCTTAGAATCCAAAGCTCTGATACCAAATGTTAGGAAACTAGCTCACAAAAAGATAGAAAAGATAGATCAATGCCTTAGAATTCAGCCTCTTCGAGGGGGCAAGCTCCTTTACATTACACAAATGAACAATTCTTGGATGATACGAATGACTAAAACTCCCTTCTATATATAGGAGTCTAAGGGGTCACAATATAATCAAGCTGACATAACAGTAATAACATAAGGGCACAAAAATAACAATAGTGGGTTTCTATGGGGCATAATAATAACAATATGGGGACAATAGGGGCACAATAATAACAATAAGGCATACAATGACAATAGTAATGGGGGAATCACTAGTATTATAGGGGCCTAACATACATGAAGCAACCTGGAGGCTTTGCCGTGAAGGGTAAGAAAGAACTGGTATGTAGCTTTAAAAAAGTCTATGTATGGGTTAAAACCGTCACCAAGGATGTGGTATTAGAAATTTGATACATTTATATGGGGACTTGGCTTCACTAGAAGCAAATCGAATCAATATGTGTATTTTAAATTAATTTGTGACCATGTTATTTATCTAGTCTTGTATGTGGATGATAAGGTTCTGATTGGAAATGACAAAGAGATTATCCAAGATTTTAAGACTCGGATGTCCTCCAAATTATACATGAAGGATCTCGATGCTACAAACTATATTTTGGGCATGGAAATTAAATGAGATCAGTCCAAGAGGAAGAAATGGATAAACCAAAGGAAGTACGTCAAGACAATACTACAGAGGTTTAATATGCAGGCTAGTAAATCGGTGAAGGTTCCTATTCTCGTAGGTATAAATTTATTTGTTGAACAGTGTCTCAAGACACAAGAAAATGAAGAGGACATGTCTCGTGTTCCATATGCAAGTGCAGTCGGTAGCCTGATGTATGAAATGGTGTGTACTAGACTAGACATTTCACATGCAGTGGGAGTATTGAGCAGGGTTATGTCAAAACCAGGGAAGAAGCGTTGGACATCAATGAAGCAGGTTTTTAGGTATTTGTGTGGCACTGATGATTATGGTTTGTGCTACCAAGGAAGACCAACAATGGATGTAGTTTTGGACATTCATGGATTTGTTCATGTAAACTGGGTTGAAGATCTAGACTAGAGAAGATCTAAAAGTGGGTATATATTTAACCTATTTGGAGGTGTAGTCAATTGGATGAGCAAGAGACAGTCTGTAGTGGCACTTTCAACTACAGAGGTAGAATACATGGCAGCCACTCATGCAAGAAAGGAAGAACTTTAGTTGCAAATATTGTGTTCAAGCATGGGGTTAGTACAGAGAGCTATAAGGATAGACTGTGCAATTTTCTTGGAAAAGAACCCTGCTTATCATTCAGAGACAAAGCACATTGATGTTCAGTATCACTTTGTGAGGGATATGGTTGAGGACAAAACAGTGTTGTTGATAAAGGTGGACACTTCGAAGAATGTTGTAGATGCATTGATGAGGTTTGTGAGAACTGATATTTTTCTTGGTTTAGAGAAACAATGGGCATTGTTGGGCTGGACCAATGACTAAGCTCTCTTATGACCCCCTGTGTGGAAAGAAAACAACAAGTGGGAGAATGTTGGGTGTTTGTTATATTCTTTCCACGAATAGCCTCACGTGTGAAGTGAGGGGTCAAGGGGCGCGATAGGCCCCCTTTCGTTGTGTTGGGCGCAACGCGAGGGGGGCAGGAAGGGCAGCCCCCTTGTCGGGGGGTGGTAACCCCCCTCTACCCGATCTAGGGCAACGCCTCAAGAAAAATTATTTTATATCCTATATTAGGTGGGTGGACCTACCTATGGTTTTGTGCATGGGTTTTGCACATGGCTTTGGGCATGATGGTTTTCTACCCATGGTATCTTATAAATTTGGTTAAGGGAACTACGATGATGTTCTAATCAAGGGTTAATGGATTAGGGTTTATGAATCCTTTGGCATGTATATATATGTGTTGTAACATTGAAAGAAAAAATGAAAAATCAATCTAGTAGTCCCAGTTTTGGGATCCGTGTACTTGTTTTATATTCTCGCCATTGTATATTTTATGTTTTTGAGAATGTGTTTGCAGGTAATTTATGTACAAGGTTTAAACCTACATATATTTCACTATCTTATTTTTTCCTCTTCTTCATTTTATTTATGTCTTCATTTTATCTTCTTATCATCAAGCAACTATCAAAACATAAACATGAAGATCAAGGACACAGGATGTAGGCTCTTAGCCAGGGAAAAACCCATCTTCGAGGGGAAACCCCAATATTTTATTCTCTTCTTCGAGAACCAAATTAAATGAGACAAACAAGACCCAAGACCAATACAAATGACCTCTTCTAATCCACCAAGTCAACCTCCATCAAGACAAGTCAAACTTCCAAAATCAAGTCAAGGAAAAATATCTCAAATTATGTCACCTAGGGTCTCGACCCTTTCTTTCACCTCTGTGATTTTCAACCTATTGTTTCTACAACTTCGGCCTTGTAATACTTCAATTTACTTGCACATGTGGAAGAAGATGATGAATTTCAAATCTATGTTAGGCTTATAGTCTCATTCTCTTAGACTTCCTTTACTTCTTGCAATGGAATAGGCTCTTCTTGATGTATTTCACAATTCTTCTTCACTTCTAGAGTTGAAGATCAAATTCCATGACTAAATGCTCCAAATAAGTCAAGTTGCACTACTTTTGATAGTGGTTGTATCTCCCTTAATGAGGCCGACTTGATGAAGGGCAGATCGACTTGGTGGAGGAGGATTTATATGACCAGTTTACATCAAAATAAATTTCTTTCTTGACATAAAAATCCCAAGAAGGTTCTAGATCATAGTGACAAGGACGATGGCTCATGACATAAACCCTAGAAGTACATAGTGGGTGCTTTGACCTAGAAATAAAATAAATAAAGCATGAAACCCATGCTAATAAATGAATTTTATTTTACAAATAAATTTTATTTTTCTTTCTTTTAACAAATACATTTCATCATGACTCAAATACAATTATGAAGACCGATACTAGTTACATTTCTCAACACTTTCACCAAGTTATTTATTATCTTAGTGAATCCTCAATAATGGGCACAAACCAATCGCAATCAATAAAATAATTTAAAACAAAAAACAATCAGTTGCAATGTTGAATGTCAACGAAATCAAGACAACTATGTGAAATTATATTAGGGATATGGTGTAAAGGGGAAAACCAATTTGTGAAAACCCTTTGTGAAATTCAATGGAAATAAAGGAAATTAAATTGGAGAAGAGTATAGGGAAAAATTAGACATTTATGTAGGTGAGCTCCTATGCGACAGAGAGATAGTTGGCCTCATTAAAAATGTTGAGCAAGAAGTCAATTTGGCTTTCCAAAGATGGAATATCATCATCATGGTTGTCATCATAAACCCTAACATTCGGCCTTGCTTTACAAAGATTGTGATTACACCTCTATGGTCCATAATATGAATCCAGATTGATTGTCTTCGCTGGCCTTCAATCCATGGAGGTAAATAATTTATTCAATTCTCTTCTCTCGCCTTTAGTGTATGGAGTTAAATAATTTATTTAAGGCAACAAAATTTAAACATAGCATAACAATGCACATAAATAATTTGTGCACAATCACACTCACCCTCTCTAAATAGATGCACATGTTTTGGGCAACCTCTCTCCAATGAAAAATTTGGGAGAAACGCGTGAAGCTCAAAACTTGTAATTGTTCAATCTCTGAAATTGTAATCGGCAAGTTCCACAACTGAGATGGACCCTTCATTTGTAAATAAAAATCAGTAAAATCTTGGCTTCATTGGGCATGCCATACAAAGAAAGCACAATTTTATTCACCTGCTTCTAATGGGAGGGATTTTGTATTGAACATGAAGGCTGTGGGTCAGAAATATTGTTTCAATGGACTTCATGACAAAAATTATTCTTTGTCGGAGGAGAATGAATCTTTGAAGAGTAAGTTTACCAATTTGAAAAAAAATTAGATGTGCGGGAATTGGAGCAGGAATGCTACATATATGGAAAAATTTATATCATTAGTATTCTTCTATGAGATTTGGGTCCCATACTACTTAAAAAAAACCTATAAATATACGGTGAAGATCAATGGGGACCCTTCACTTAGGGAGATCAAGCTTATCATGGAGGCACTAAAAGTGATTTGAGAAGGTCACGCCAAAGTTAGCACCAAATTCGACACTAAATCCGAAGCTAAAGTCAACTATTGAGCCAACTTGGAAGCATGATAAGTTTCAATGTGATTGTGACATGGTGAGGCTTGTCATCAAGCCTTACCCTATCCACCATAGCATCTATGAGCCCCATTAAGTTTGACTTAGGAGCGACCATTTATTCCAGAGTGATGGGCTAATTAAAGGTAAAGTCTAGTAAATAGATATACTTGAACACAGACCTAATAAAACTTAACCCTCTCCAAAAGGTCCACAACTTAAAAAGACTATAGCACATAACTAAAAGGTCCACAACTTAAAAGGACTATAGCACATGACCAAAAGGAAATTAGAGAAAGCCAATCAATAACAGATAAAACCCTAAATTCAAAACCATCACAATGACTACTATAGATGTGACTAAGAAAATCCATGCAAAGACCCATCAAAAGATAACAAGAATGCAAACCAGAGGAAATGACATATAATTAAAATGAGATAACTAAATGATAACCATAAATGCAAAACTAGAAAATAAACTTAAGGCTTGTACATGCTTGGAATCACTCTCATTAAAAGAGACCTTCCACTCAAACACATGATGTTGAACATCTTTACCATGACTAATAGAAATGACCTCATGAAAAAGTTCAAGCTACTACCATAATAATTCACATACGATAATCCTCCCATATCATCCTACGTCTAGAATCAAATCCTAGGCTCGATAAAGGGCTTCATCAGACTCTCAATAATGAATGCATAGGCCCCATTAATGGGATTTCCTTAATAGCCATTACATGCAATTAAAACTCATCATGGTCCATAGTATGGCCAACTCAAGTTCACATACCTACGTTATCACCCAACTTGGGATACAATGTACTTCTCATTTAAACATGTCTCGTTTATTTTTCTTTTATTTTTTACTTTTGTCTTTTATTTTATATTTTAGCAATGAAGAATTGATTAAGTCAATGAGAGTGTCTTTTTGGAATATGATTTTTAGAATTAATTATCAATCATAAGTCAATAAGAGTGTCTATTTTGGAATACGATTTTTAGAATTAATTATCAATCATTTTTAGATGGTAGGATATAATCTCTATAAAATACTTTAAATATTCATAGTGGTATACACAAATTAAATCAATAGTTTAGATTTATATTTAAAGTTATTATGTTTTTTTTGTCTTTTTATTTAAATTGATTAATTAAAAATAATTGACATATGAACAAGTGCTATATGAAATAAGTTATGTTTTTTTTGGGCATGTGCTATTGCTAAGCCATGGTATTGTAACAAAACCTATTTACAGACTATGAATCTTCATGGTAAAGTGGGGGTAAATCTCCATGGTTAAGAATATTGTTCCATGTTTTTTTAAATGCATATATGTTTAACTTATATATTTGTTGAGATTTTCTGTTTGGAGTAAAATAGGCAAAAATCTCTGTAGGTGACAAAAATAGAAATTCAGTTCCTAGATTAGCTCCAGGTTGTTGGGAGATGATTAATGCCTCCTATATTTGATGTGAGTGAGTTAATGAGGTTGTTAGATTCTCTTTGCTATATAACAGGCAACCATTCGGATTGTTTGCTATGAGGGTGAGAGTTTTGTGAGGGTTTCATTTTGTAATCTCCTATTTGATTAATAAATTGCCGATGCCTATGTTGTGTGGACGTAGCCCAAATTGGTTGGGTGAACCATGTTAAATTCTTGTGTCTTATGTGCTTGACATATCAGCTGTATATTTTTTTGTTTAATTTCTGTTGTGCATCTGATCTCCAACAAGTGGTATCAGAGCTTGTTGGAGGTGCTGTTGATGGCTGTGCGTTGAATCTGGAGTGAACCTGCGTGCTGTGTGAAGTATATAACTGCGTGGCGGAAACCTGCGTTTGCTGGTGCGTGGAGCATTCTGGACCAGCGTATTGTTGGTGCAGTGAACCGGTGCGGAATGCTGGTGCATGAATCGGCTTGCTTCTGCGATGTGTATTGCTTTAATACTCCAGCGTAGAGATCCTGTAGCACATGATCGCAGTAGAGGAAGGATATGAGAGGGTGACCATAGGCAGTTACAACAACATGACAAACTCAGACTCGTCGCTTCTGTGTGCAGTTTCACAACAACCCATCAGCATTGGATTCGTGTTCCATCAGCGAATTTGCCTGGTGCGTTGAGATCTGCTGCTCGATGAAATCTCTGCCTGCTTCCGTGGATCGAGGTAATGTTTTGCGTTGTTTTTTTTTATAATCCTGGGTCATTCCGTAACTGTTTCCATGAATGGGGTCCTTCCTTTGGTCTGATCTGATGTATGAGTGCAAAAAGAAACTGTTTGTTGCCTGCGTTTAATATAAAGGAATGCGCGCAGAGAGAAAAGTTGTATATGACTGCGTGAACAGGAAATTTTTTGTTGCATGCGGTAAATATAAAACAGAAATCCTTTTTTTTTGTTTTGTTGCATGCCAAAAGCATTAAGGATAGAACAGCAAATTTGTTGTTTAAATGGGCATTGATGAATTAAATAACAAGAGGAGAAGCGTTGAGATAAAGCAGAGATAGTTGAAGTGCACAAATCAAACAAAAGTTAAAAAAAAAAAAAACAAGCAACGGCATATGAGGCATAGGCAATTTGTTTTGCTAATTGCTGGTATTGAAACATAGGTTTGTTTTTTGGAGATTATTGTTTTTTGATTGATACAAATGGCGAAAACTCAAAGTGCCCGGTTCGAAATCGAGAAATTTAATGGCAAAAATAATTTCGAGATCTGGAAGGTAAAGATGCATGATCTGCTGGTACAGCAGGGCGTGGCAAAGGCATTGTTGGGCAGGTCCAAATTGCCTTCCCCCGTGACAGATGATGAGTGGAATGAATTGGATGGAAGAGCCTTGAGCGGAATTCGGTTGTGTTTGGCTGATGATGTTTTATTTAACATCGTGTCAGAGAAGACTGCAGCTGGTTTGTGGACGAAGTTGGAGAAGCTGTATATGACGAAATCCTTGACAAATCGGATTCTCTTGAAACGGCAACTTTATGGTTTGCGGATGAAAGAAGGTACCTAGATTACTGATCACCTGAATGTTTTTAATACCTTATTGGTGCAATTAGACAGTCTAGATGTGAATTTGATTCAGAGGATAAGGCAATAACTCTCTTGTGTTCATTGCCCGAATCCTGGGATCACTTTGTTACTTCCATAAGCTTTAGTACAACAGACATTCTTGAGTTTGACGATGTTGTTGGAGCCTTGTTGTCTGAGGAGATGAGGAAGAGGTCAAATGCAGACACCTCTACATCAGAGGTAATGATGGCCAGAGGTCGCTCAAGAGAGAGACACTCCGGGGGAAAGCATAACGACTCTCGTTCAAAGTCCAAAGGAAAGAAGACAAAGGTGAAGTGCTAGCATTGTGGCAAGGCTAGACATCTGAAAAAGGATTGCTGGAAGCGAAAGCAGGCTGCTAAATAAGGCTCTTCGACAGAAAAGAAGGAAGCCAACACCACAGATACAGGTTCAATATCTGGTTCAGGTATGAGTGATGAGGTATTGTCTGTTAATGTTTCAAAACATGATCAACATTGGTTGTTAGATTCCGGGGCATCTAACCACATGTGTATTCATAAAGATTGGTTTAAGAAATATAGATCTGTTGATGATGGAGTCGTGTACATGGGTAATGATGTCACTTGCAGTATTGTTGGAATAGGAAGTATACAACTGCAAATGTTAGATGGCACAACCAAATTGTTAACTAATGTGAGACATGTTCTAGATCCAACAAAAAATCTAATTTCATTAGGAGCACTGGATACGAATGGATATAAAACTGTAATTCAAGGTGGAGTTATGAAAATCTATAAAGGTATCTTACTAGTGATGAAGGCTAAGAAGGTAGGAAATCTTTTTCAATTAGAAGGTATAACTGGGTTAGATCATGTGTCGGTGTCGGAACAGGACAGCAGTTCCATTCGCCTATGGCATCAAAGGTTGGGCCATATGAGCGAACGAGGGTTGAAAATTTTGGCTGATCGCAAGTTACTTCCTAATCTAAGATCTGGAAAGTTAGATTTCTGTAAACATTGCTTGTTTGGAAAACAAAGTAAACAAAAATTTAAAACAGGCAAACATACTAGTAAAGGAATACTTGATTATATTCATTCAGATGTTTGGGGTCCAGCCCCTACAGCGTCATATGGTGGCTCGTCATATTTTGTATCATTTATTGATGACTTTTCTAGAAAAGTGTGGGTCTACACGTTGAAAAGGAAGTCTGATGTTTTTACCGTTTTCAAGCAGTTTAGAGCATTGGTAGAAAACAACACTGGTAGAACTATAAAATGTTTAAGAACTGACAATGGTGGTGAGTTTACTTCCAAGGAGTTTGACAGCTATTGCAAGGATGCAGGGATCGAGAGACATAAGACCACGGTTTATACTCCTCAGCAGAATGGAGTTGTTGAACGCATGAACAGGACTCTTCTAGAGAGAGCAAGGTGTATGCTGAGTAACGTCGGGTTGCAAAAGGAGTTGTGGACAGAAGCAGTGGCAACAACTTGTTATGTGATAAACCGATCTCCATCAACGGCGATAGGCTGCAAGGTTCCGCAAGAGGTATGGAAAGGACACCCTTGTGACTATTCTAAACTCAGAGTGTTTGGTTGTGAAGCATATGCTCTAGTGCCTAAACATCAACGAACTAAATTAGATCCGAAGTCTAAAAGGTGTATCTTTGTTGGGTATGGTGATGGAACAAAGGGATATAGATTGTGGGATCCTACTACCCGCAAAATCATCATCAACAGAGATGTAAAGTTTAATGAATCCTCTCTTGTACAGTTAGATGTAGATAGTAGATTGAAACAGGATGATGTATTTGATTTCCAGCACATTCAGTTTGACAACATTTCTAATGATAGTCATAACGACCATAGTTCAAATTCTAGTCATGAACAGGTTTCAGGATCAGATTATGAACAGGGTTCAGATGGAGGTCATGAACAGGTCTCAGATGGCGATCATGAAGAAGTTCCTACAGATGATAGATAGCCAATTGTGGAAGCACCAGAAACATTCTTAAGGAGGTCTACAAGGATCAAACGCCCTCCGAGAAGGTATGATGATCATGTTACTTCAGTTGCTTTGACCGCTAATGATGATGAACCTTTATGTTATCAGGAAGCTGTAGAAGGTTCAAATAGTGACAAGTGGAAAGCAGCCATGAAGGACGAAATGATGGCCTTAAGTAAGAATGGTACATGGGATCTGGTTGAGCTTCCGAAAGGCAGGAAAACTGTGGGGTGTAAATGGGTTTTCAAACTAAAACGGGGTGTGAATGATACGGAAGATAGGTACAAAGCACGACTGGTTGCAAAAGGGTTTTCTCAGAAAGTCGGTATTGACTTTCATGAGATTTTTTCACCAGTGGTTAAAATTGTTTCAATTAGAATTGTGTTAGCATTAGTGGCTTTGCTTGATTTAGAGTTGCAGCAGTTAGATGTTAAGACTTCATTTCTACATGGTGACTTAGATGAGGAAATATATATGGAACAACCGGAAGGGTTTGTTCACCATCGCAATGAGAAATTTGTCTGCAGGCTCAAGAAGTCATTATATGGCCTGAAGCAGTCGCCTCGGCAGTGGTATAAGAAGTTTGATTCTTTCATGTTGAGTCAGAAATATGTTAGAAGTGAATATGATCATTGTGTTTATTTTAAACAGTTGAATAATGGCATATTCATTATCTTGGTATTGTATGTTGACGATATGCTTTTAGCAAGAAAAAACATAGAAGAAATCAACAGGTTGAAGGCTCAGATGGCAAGGACATTTGATATGAAAGATCTAGGAGCAGCAAGACAGATTTTGGGCATGGAGATTTTCAGAGACAGGAGCAATGGTAAGCTATGGCTATCACAACAAAAGTATATTGAGAAAATACTTTTGAGGTTTGGTATGAATAATGTGAAGCCTGTTTCAATCCCTTTAGCTTCCCATTTTAAGCTTTCTTCGAGTTTATGTCCTAATACAGATGAAGAAAAGGATTATATGTCTCGAATTCCATATGCCAATGTAGTAGGGTGTTTAATGTATGCGATGGTTTGTACTCGACCAGATATTTCACATGCAGTTGGGGTTTTCAGCAGGTACATGGCAAATCCGGGTAAAGAACACTGGTCAGCAGTGAAATGGGTGCTTCGGTATTTGAGAGGCACAAGTAGTTATTGTATCACTTACAATAAGAGTAGTGAATTTGTTTGCAGATATGTTGATTCCGATTTTGCAGGTGATTTGGATAAGAGAAGGTCAACTTCAGGGTATGTCTTTACTCTTGCAGGTGGAGCTATAAGTTGGATGTCAAAGCTACAGAACATTGTTTCTTTGTCCACTACTGAAGCAGAATACATTGCTGCTTCTCATGCTTACAAAGAAGCGATTTGGTTGAAAGGTTTGTTTGGTGAATTTGGTAGGTTGCAGGACATCATCAAGTTATTTTGTGACAGTCAAAGTGCAATACATTTGGCTAAGAATCCGACCTATCATAGTAAATCAAAGCATATACCGATCAAGTACCATTTTGTAAGACAGGTTATCACTGAAAGGGGAGTCTCTCTTGAAAAGGTGCATACAAAGGAGAATTGTGTAGACATGTTCACGAAACCAGTTTTGTTAGAGAAGCTACGCTGGTGTTTGGCTTCTCTTGGCTTGCAGAAAAGATAAAATAATAATAACAGGGCATCAGGCTAATTGTTGTCAAGGTGGAGATTGTTGAGATTTTCTGTTTGGAGTAAAATAGGCAAAAATCTCTGTAGGTGACAACAATAGAAATTCAGTTCCTAGATTAGCTCCAGGTTGTTGGGAGATGATTAATGCCTCCTATATTTGATGTGAGTGAGTTAATGAGGTTGTTAGATTCTCTTTGCTATATAACAGGAAACCATTCGGATTGTTTGCTATGAGGGTGAGAGTTTTGTGAGGGTTTCATTTTGTAATCTCCTGTTTGATTAATAAATTGCCGATGCCTATGTTGTGTGGACGTAGCCCAGATTTGTTGGGTGAACCACGTTAAATTCTTGTGTCTTATGTGCTTGACATATCAGCTGTATATTTTTTTGTTTAATTTCTGTTGTGCATCTGATCTCCAACAATATTGAATTTTTTATAACTAATAATAATAATAACAATACTTGTATGGTCATATAAATTAAATGGATGGTCAATGTCGATAAGAATCAATCCATAATAAGCATCAAAAGACTTCATAATGGGGAAGATTAAAAAATAATAAAAATTAACTAAATTATAATTCTATTTAAAATAATAATAGGTATTGTTAATGATAAAGAATAATTAATATATAATAAACATACATACATTTAAAAAAATATGTAACAAGATTCATAACCATGGACATCTATCCCCACTTTATCATGGAGATTCTTAATATGTAAATAGATTTTCTTACAATACCATGGCTTATCAATACCACATGCCCAAATAACCATAACTCATTTTTTGTTCATATGACCTTTTTTTCAATTGTTGAATTTAATTAAAAGTGCAAAAAGCCTATAACTACTTTATTTACTACTTTAGAAATAAATCTCAATCTTTGATTTATGTATACTACTAAGAATACTTATTTTAGAATATTCTATGAACTTTAAATCTCTATCATTTACCTAATAGTTATTGACAATTAGTTTAAAGTTCAAATGTATACTACTAAGAATCTTTTAGAATACTCTATGAAGCTTAAATCTCTACCATTCACCTAATAATTATTGGCAATTAATTTAAAATTCCAAAATAGGCATGCCTATCTACATAATTAGCTAGCGCAGCCATGTATATTAAAGGGATGGTAAACGCTGATAAGCATCAATCATTATTTTTTAAAAAATATAAATTTCAACAACTATAAATATTTTGATGCTTATTATACATTGATGTCTATCAACATTTACCAATCATTTAATTTATATAATTGTCTTACTTTAAATAAAAATATCAATAATTTGTGAATAATACTTATTTCCAAATAAATATTTATGATTTTAAAAATTTAAATCTTATAATTAAAAAAAAAAAAATTTAAAATAAAATAAAATTATTAACTGTTAATTTTTTGAAATCTTTATTTCGAACATCAAAACAAAGACAGTGGAAACATAAAAACTAAACATCGAACTGAGGTTGACCAAATTTGACGACAGGTCAACAACTCAACCGCTCCCCCAACCCAACAAAGAGCAAGAGAATCACTGAACAGGAGTCATGCAGATCATATGCAACCAATAAAACAAAACAAAACAGAAGAAAATTTTGAAAATTAAAACCTGGAAAATAAATAAAAAACAATAATTGAACGATTTTCTTTTCACTGGAATCTAATTATCTTACAGCTGGATCTCCATCGATTTTTCAATTATTTGAGTTACAGACTCGTGGCCTCCTTCCAATTGCCAATGCAGATCTTCAAATCAAATTTGATGAGATTAAGTCACTTGATTCAACCTCTGAAAACATTTGCGATAGACATATCTCCTCCATGAACTCATTAGTTGCAGTAATTCCTCGAACATTCAACTATTTGAGTTACTGGCTCGTGGCTTGCAATTGCCAACCGGAAGATCTTTAAGTCAAATTTCACGATAACCGGAAGATCAAGTCACTTGTTGCGACCTCTGAAAATACCTGGGACAGATATATCAGCCAATCCAGTGTTCTCCATGATCTCATCAGTCGCAGTAATGATATGTGCATCCGTCGACATAAGCATTGGGATCACCAACTTTTCTACGTGTAGGATGCATGAAAATTTCCCTGGCATAAAAAACTTCCCATTGGATCTGATCGTAAGTTCGCATCAATTACTTGTGGAAAAGAAAAACAAGTACATTGACCAGTCTTTAATTACATGTGGATGGGTATTTTAAAGATTTCAAATTCTGTCATATTAAAATGGGAAGGAGTTGTTTTAGTTTTATTTTTTTTTATTATTTTGTGTTGGAATTTTCGGAAAAATTGGAGGTGAAATCTTAATTTGTGTTTTTTAAATTGGTTTTTTTAACGGTATATATGGATTCAGCACCCTGAAAAACTTTTAGGGTATTTTGATTGTGCAACAGTTACCTATCAAACTTAAGCACCATAACTTTGGGTTTCACTATGTATGGTTGATAAAAGTTTATAGGCATCTATTTATAATTTATAATCAGTATTGAATTACTTTTAAAAAAATTAATTAAATTATAATTTTATTTTAAATTTTTATTATTAATTATTAAAAAACTAATATAGAATTTAAACATATATAGATTTATAAAAACTAAGATAATTAGGTGAGATATTCTTGCTACTAAATGCAGAGGATTTAGACTTACAATGACTTTTATTGATGTTCATAATAGCTATATTGAATGCTATGTTTTGCAACTTTATATTAATATGATTACTAACCTTTTTTTATTTCCTGAAAAAAATATATACATTTAAAAAAAATAACTAATAAGATTATCAAACATGGAGATTTTTAGTTTGTAAATAAACTTTATTATAAGATCATAGCTTATCAATACCATATGCCCAGAAAAATCATAACTCATTATACATGATATTTAGTAATTAATCAATTTAATTAAAAGAGAAAAAATGGCCTAATTACCTAGGAGATAAATCTTGATCATTGACATTGTAGATTTATCTTAACTCTGGTTATATAAATTAAATATTTGATAAAAATCCATAGGCATCAATTTATAAGAAGCATCAAAACACTTTAAAAAATTCATAAAAATTAACTAAATTATAATTAACTATATCCCTACATAGAAGGGGTATCGCTCATAAAGTTCATCGGTTTGAACAAACTCGGTTGCCATTCTCAAAGAAAAAGGGAGATCTTACGTTTCTGAAATGCTACCGGATACATCAGTAGTTCCACTATGGAACACAAAAGTCTGAGATCAAAAATTAACCCTATACGGAAGGGATATAGCTAATAAAGTTCATTGATTTGAACGAACTCGGTTGTAGGTTTCAAAGAAAAATGCAGATCTTACATTTCTGAAGCGCTGTAAGGATGCATCAATAGTCCCACTATGGCCCACAAAAGTCTGTGACCAAAAATTATAACCCTACATGGAAGCGATATAGTTGATAAAGTTCATCGGTTTGAACGAACTCGATTGCAGGTCTCAAGGAAAAAAGTAGATATTGCATTTATGAAATGATGCAGGGATGCATCAGTAGTTCCACTATGGATCACAAAAGTCTTAGATCAAAAATTATAACCCTACATGGAACTGATCATTAGGGGAATTTTGAGGTCTAAAATGGACCTCCTAAGGAAATTATAAAATAATAGTGGAAATAATAAAATAAGATTAGATTACATCATCAATTTTTAGAGGGAAACAATAAAAAACTACTTTTTCAACTCGTATTTTCAACTTATCTTCGTAAAGTTTTACTCAAATTTCGAGCGGGAGTACTCATTAGATGTAAAATTTAGTTCCTCATCCAAGGAGTTCCCATGTTGCTTATTTTCAATAGACCTTGCTACACGAAAAATGAGAAATACATGAAAAAGGTGATTGCAATCACTCTTTTTAATGTATTTCTCATTTTTCGTGTAGCAGGGTCCATTGAAAGTATGCAACATGGGTACTCATGGATGAGGAACTAAATTTTACATCTAATGAGTATTCCCGCTAAAAATTTGAGTAAACCTTTATGGAGATAAATTGAAAATATGAGTTGAAAAAGTTATTTTATTATTTTATTATTTTTTAATCTCTTACTTTTTTACTCCAAAAATGGTGAATCATCCCCCATGGTTGACATCATCATCTTGAATCATATTGATTCTTATAAAGTTTATTTTGGTTGTATATTTTTCTTAGGAGACCCATTTTAGGCCTCAAAATTCCCCTAATGATAGTTCATAAAGTTCATCAGTTTGAATCAACTTGGTTGTAGGTCTCAAAGAAAAAAGCAGATCTTACATTTTTGAAATGCTACAGAGATACATCAATAGTTCCACTGTGGATCACAAAAGTTTGAGATCAAAAATTATAACCCTACACGGAAGGTATATAGCTGATAAAGTTCATCAGTTTGAATGAACTCGGTTGTTGGTCTCAAAGAAAAAAAATAGATCTTACGTTTCTAAAATGCTACAGGGATGCATCAGTAATTCGACTATGGATCACTAAAGTCTGAGATCAAAAATTATAACCCTATAAGAAAGGGATATAGCTAATAAAGTTCATTGGTTTGAATGAACTGGGTTGCAGGTCTCAAAGAAAAACGCAGATCTTATGTTTCTGAAACACTGCAAGGATGGATCAGTATTTCCACTATGGATCACAAAAGTTTGAGATAAAAAATTATAACCCTACACAGAAGGGATATAGTTGATAAAGTTCATCAGTTTGAACGAACTTGGTTGCAAGTCTCAAAGAAAAAAGAAGATCTTACGTTTTTGAAATGCTGCAAGAATGCATCAGTAGTTCCACTATGTATCACAAAAGTCTGAGATCAAAATATATAAGCCTACACGAAAGGGATATAGCTGATGAATTTCATCGGTTTGAATGAACTTAGTTGTAGGTCTCAAAGAAAAAAGCAAATGTTATGTTTTTGAAATGCTGCAGGGATGCATCAGTAGTTCCACTATGGATCACAAAAGTTTGAGATCAAAAATTATAACCCTACATGGAAGGGACAGAGCTGATAAAGTTTATCAGTTTGAACGAACTCGGTTGCATGTCTCAAAGAAAAAATAAGATCTTACGTTTCTGAAACACTGCAGGAATGCATCAGTAGTTCCACTATGTATCACAAAAGTCTGAGATAAAAAATTATAACCCTACACGAAAGGGATATAGCTGATAAAGTTCATCAATTTGAACAAACTAGGTTGCAGGTCTCAAAGAAAAAAGCATATCTTACGTTTCTGAAATGTTGTAGGGGTGCATCAGTAGTTCCACTATGGATCACAAAAGTCTGAGATAAAAAATTATAACCCTACACGAAAGGGATATAGTTGATCAAGTTCATCAGTTTGAACGAAATCGGTTGCAGGTCTCATAGAAAAAAGTAGATCTTACGTTTCTGAAATGCTTCAGGGATGCATCAATAGTTCCACTATGGATCCGAAAAGTGTGAGATAAAAAATTATAACCCTACACAGAAGGGATATAGCTAATAAAGTTCATCGATTTGAATGAACTCGGTTGCAGGTCTCATAGAAAAAAGCAAATCTTACGTTTTTGAAATGCTCTAGGGATGCATTAGTAGTTCCACTACGGATCACAAAAGTTTGAGATAAAAAAAATTATAACCCTACACGGAAGGGATATAGCTGATAAAGTTCATCGGTTTGAACGAACTATGTTGCAGGTCTCAAAGAAAAAAGCAGATCTTATGTTCCTAAAATGCTGCATGGATGCATCATCAGTTCCACTATGGATCACAAAAGTCTGAGATCGAAAATTTTATTTTAAATTATTATTATTAATTATATATAAAATATATATAATTTAAACATATATACATTTTTAAAAACACATTTAATAATATTCTTAACCATGTAGAATCATTCCCACTTTATCATGGAGATTCTCAATTCCTAAATAAGCTTTATTACAACACCATGGCTTATCAATACCATACACCCAAAAAATCATAACTCATTTCATATGAATTTTTTTTAATTAATTAATTTAATTAAAAGAGAAAAAAGGGCATAATTACTTTGGAGATAAATCTTAATATTTTAACCCATGAGGTGTAGACCAATTGGTTTGTGTGGGGTTTAGTTCCCACTAGGTCATAGGTTCAAATCTCATGGGAAGCGGGAGGGGTGGAAGCCACTCTTGGGGAAAGTAATTAAACTTTCCGAGAGGGATAAGGGCATAACCAAACCTCTCTAGATGAAAACCTCTTTTTGAGTGAAAACATGAAGAAAGGTTGAAGAAAAGTGAAGAAAGATTTGATTTATCTTGGCTCTTGGTAGATATAGAGTTAATATGGATCTATTCTGGGGATCTCTCTAGATGTAAACCTCTTTTTGAGTGAAAAACTTGAAGAAAGGTTGAAGAAAGATTTGATTTATCTTGGCTCTTGATAGATATAGAGTTAAGATGGATCTATGCTAGGGATGCAACATCAGTTCCACTATGGATCACAAATTTTATTTTAAATTATTAGCATTTATTATATAGAAATAATAAAATAAAATTTAAACATATATACATTTTTAAAAACACATTTAATAAGATTCTTAACCATGTAGATTCATTCTCACTTTATCATGGAGATTCTCAGTTCATGAATAATCTTTATTACAATACCATGGCTTATCAATACCATATGCCCAAAAAACCATAACTCATTTCATATGAGATTTTTTTAATTAATTAATTTAATTAAAAGAGAAAAAATAGCATATTTACTTTGGAGATAAATATTAATCTTTGAACCCATGAGGTGTAGACCAATTGGTTTGTGTGGGGTTTAGTGTTCCCACTTGGTCATACATTCAAATCTCATGTGAATCGAAAGGGGTGGAAGCCACTCTTGGGGAAAGTAATTAAAACTTCTCAGAGGGATAAGAGCATAATCAAATCTCTCGAGATGTAAACCTCTTTTTGAGTGAAAAACATGAAGAAAGGTTGAAGAAAGGTGAAGAAAGTAACAGCATAATCAAATCTCTCGAGATGTAAACCTCTTTTTGAGTGAAAAACATGAAGAAAGGTTGAAGAAAGGTGAAGAAAGATTTGATTTATCTTGGCTCTTGGTAGATCCAGAGTTAAGATGGATCTATGCTAGTTTTGAGTTACACAAATGTTTTAACTAAAAAAGTTTTTTTTATTATTTTATGTTCATTTTATATAATGTTTTCAAGTATATAAAAAAATATTTATTTTGTTCATATGTTTAAAACAACACGAAAAATAAAAGAATCTTCCCCCAAATAAATAAATTCAAATACATACTACATAAATGGATCTATGCTAGTTTTGAGCTACACAATAATAAAATGTTTTAACTAAAAAAAGATTTTATTTTTATTTTCTATTCCTTTTATATAATGTTTAAGTATATATATAAGAAAAAAAAATTGCATATGTTTAAAACAACATGAAAAATAAAAGAATCTTCCCCCAAATAAATAAATTCAATACATATACTACATGATTCATTAAGGCAGTCACATCCAACAACTCCTCGCTTTACAATTTTAGAATCTAAATTGCTTTCCTAATCGTTTGGATGCATATCTTTCTTTTGGTTATGTCCTTCAATTTCTGACTCTTAAATTGCAGTTATTGCCATTATCATTGCACAACATTAGATTATTCATTAATAGTAAGTAATGATATGAGTATGTCACTATGGGTTTTTGAGTTTTCTTCTAAAAATGTCTTATAAACATCTTGGGTTTTTTCATCCATCATGATATATGTGTACAAAGTGTTTAATAGAATTTCTTACGCTGTTTTAATTTTTCAATCTTTCTCTGTATCACAACAAGCTTTTAGATTTTCTATTCCTTTATATATGATTTATGGTTATTTTGGTTCTGTAATTCATTCGATATTTTATCACAATTTTTCTTTCTATAAGCATTTGGGTATTTTGTGAATTGCAGTGATTGTAGTCTTATGGTGTTTGTGACTTCAAGAGATTTGGAATATTGCAATGACTACAAATATTTTAATTATATCAGGCTCTACAGAACAATTTTGATAGTCACATAGGCTCTTGAATAGGTGTTTTAGCTATCCTAGTAGAAGATACAAGAATTTATGGTTTGACATTGTTTGTATGCATATATTATAACTTGCTCATATGGAAAATACGAAGATAAATTTTATTATAAGGAAAATACCTTTCATTTTCTTGAGTTGTAATGTCTATGGAAAGAGAAGTGTTGTCCTAGGTGAATTGGCACCCACACTTTTTCATCTATGTGACATATCTTATATATTTAAAAATAAATTTCTTAATTTTTTACTATTAAATAAATATTAGGATCCAAATGATTTGATGCCATGGATATTTACAAGAATTTTATCTATCTCAATATATACCATCCAAATTAATTGATGCAATGGATATTTGAGCTTTTACACGAGTAAATTTGTTACATTATGATTACAATGGGTTTGAATCCTCATGTTTATGTCTCTCTTTCTATTTAGATGGTGGAGAGTCGAATATAGATGAGTATGGATACTATTTTTTTTCATGTGCACAGTTATTACCCTTCACCTGTCTCAGTGTTGGTTCAAATCCAATGCAATATTATTTTTACATAATAATACAAAACCAAATTGAAATCCCTAGTTAAAACAACTTTTTCTTTTAAAATATAGAACTACCAAGGCGAATAATACTAAAACATGAAAGCAGTTTATTTTGCATGAAAGATCAAGCTACACAACCATGAAGTCAATTTAAGCATCATTGGGAGATATATATATTCCTGAAATAAATGGGTTAATTGGAATTAAGTACAATAACCATCGAGTTTAAAAAACCATGATCTACAAAAAATTCCTGAATCAAAATACAACATAAACTAGCAAAAACCACTATTATTCATTTTTGTATGGACTTTTTGAAAATTCTACAATAGAGCAAGGGGAGAATTTTACCCTAAATATTTTTTTCCCTTTTTTGGTGACCACAAGGATATTAACTCCTATCTCAGGACCCTCTTATCCAATCATGAGAAACAGTAGGGAAGAAAATGGTTCACTTCTTCTATATAAATGTGGCATGGAGATGGTTAGGGCTATTGATCATAATGACCCTAGCCTACTTCTCCTAAGACTAGGTTAATCACATTACAATTTCTCATATTTATATTTATCTTCTCATCTTCAAGCCATCACGGTCCTTTGCTACCATGATTTTTAAATATTTGTGCAATGATTTTTCACTGTTAAGCTTCATAGGAAACCTACCTAAAATTAAAATCCTTGAAAATAGCCCATACTCATGTAAATAACTTATTTCCCATCTGCCAAACATAATTTAAGCAAGAATTTGCATAAAAAATGAATAGGAACAAGATGAAAATAAATATATCTATTGTTATTTTATGTTTTCTTCAACCCTTTAACATGTAGGAGTAAAAGTGTAAATGTGCAAACTTAGTAGGCCTTACTACCCACCAAAGTAGGCAATTAGCTTTTCCATTCCATATATCATTTTGCATTTTTATAAAAACATAACATCCACTTAAGTGGCAAGGACTACTTGCGCTACAACACTTGTTTAATATGGACGCTCAAATATTCTAGCTAACAAAAAAATATCTTTTGTGATATATATATATATATATATATATATATACACACACACACACACACACATGTGATTTCTCAACTTCATATTAAATGGTAAAAAGAAATTAGATTTTTTCCTCAAGTAAAATTTAATTTATTTGTTTACTTTCAATTACTCCTATATATCTATATAAAGTATTTTATTTATAGTTAACATTAATTTTCTTGTTATTATAATTTTTTAATTTATTATGTAAGTATTATTTTCTTATTTTTAAATTTAATGTATATTTTATAATATTTCGTAAAGGTTAAATCCCTGTCATCCACTTATTAATTGTTGATAAATAAATTAAAATTCTAAAAAATCTATTCCAAAATAGATACATTTATCAACATAATTAGCATAATTAATTAATATATTATTTTCTTTCTAATTTAATTTGTGTAATACATTTTTAACTCTTATGTAATATTCTATTATTAATATTATTAATTTCTAAGTAAACATATTAGTTATATTTTGTGTTTTAAATTTAAATGGATGATATCAATCCTATTTATGTTTCATATTTTCCAGATATTACTAGGTTTGATATTGTTAATAGAGTTAGATTTTGTAGTGAATTATAATAATTTATTGATTTTTAAAATTTAAATAAATAAAAGTTTTAATTTTAATGATAATTTAAAATAATAAGTATCGATCATAAATATTTAAAATTAAAAAATATTAATCTTCCCATAAAAATTATACATAATAATAACAATGGAATGTTCTCAAAACTTATAAAAATTTAGGTAAATATATAATCTACTTGCTATAAAAAAAAATTAGGTAAATATTATAACGATAATGTTGATACAAGCACTACAATAATGAGATCCATACAAAATCCAGTGTGATATACCCTATTTAATGCCTCAACTGAAGCTTATATAATCTATATATTATAAAAAATTAGGTAAATATTATAACGATAATGTTGATACAAGCACTACAACAATGAGAACCATACAATATCCAGTGAGATATACCTATTTATTGTATGAGTGATATACCCTATTTAATGCATGAAGTGTTGGTGTCATATTGATAGCATTAATTGGAGTGAAACATTACATTTAGGGATTTTGAAAATCTTAGCATTACATTTTTTACAAGTTTCTATGCCTTATATTTTGGCACTCTTTTATGCTTTAATGTTTTTTTAATGCATTTAACGATTTCGAAAATCTATATTATTAATCTGCCAGTGTATTTAGGTTTTTGTTGTATTAGTTCAGAAAAATCCTTGATTTAGCTAAGTTTTTAGAAAAATAACAGATAACGGTTAATTGTCCGAAAAGCATAAAATAAATATAACATTAAACAAATAAAAATAAAGTATGCATGTAATTAGACTACAAACTTAATAAAGTATGCATGTAATTAGATTACAGACTTAGCTACGAGAATGATATTTAAAACACAAAAGGTGGAGATAAAGAAAATCATAAAACATGCAAGTGGGATCACATACTCTCCTTAGGATGGCTCGTTTACCTCCTTGAAAGCTCTCTCCAAGTATGGTGAATGGAATATCGGTATGAAAACATATCGGTTCATTCAACAAAGAACACAAGAAAGTATCAATACAAAGAATGGTTTGAATTGAGTGGTTTGCAAACTCATTCTCCCACGATAACCTTATAATTATTCTTTTTAAATACTACTCGATGGTTTTTCATTTATTGGAAAAACTAGAGCTCCCATGATGACCTAATCCCAATGTTATGCTCTCCATTTAAATGGGATCCCAATTGCTTCATAAAGACCTTTGGAAAGCCAGAGTATTCACAATTCTTAGTTCATTGCTTGATAAAGACCTTTGCAAGACGAGAGCATTCACAATTCTTAGTTCATTGGCATAGATCTACTTAACTCAAGCCTATTAACCTTTCCATTATGATCAACCTTTAATGCACCATGGAGGCCATTTTCCCATGCTTTAGTAGGGTTATGTGGGTATCAAAGGATATTTTGCATAACTTGTACAATTAAATGGAAGCTTGGTCATGAGAGTGAAGAAATAACCACCTTTAAGATTGATTTTTCTCCAAAGGATGTTCAAATAGCAATGATGTAGCATGATTATGTTGAATTATTGCTAATTAGTGATGCTTCTAACAATAATCACTTAATTATCACTTATGAGTGAAGTTGAGGTGATAATAGTCATCAATAGTCTTCACAATTCTAAAATCTGCCTCCATATTCCAAGGATTGGATTATATTGCTTTAAATGCAATTACAAATTCAAATTCAAATTTGATATAATATAAAAATAATTTGCATGGAAATTTTCAATATGAAAAATATTGCTAATATATCTCTTAAAAAATAGAAAACATCTAATTATTCCCCGAGGAAAACTCAATTGGTGATGACCATGTTATGAAATATGATGTAAACTATGAGATCTAAGGTTCATATACCCTTGATTAACCCATGTTAGTGGAAAGGGTTATGTAAGCAGCTAGAGGTTATATTGGTAGTGGTTGGAATCAACTTTGTGTCAAGTGAGTATGAAGCTAACCTGGTTGTTGATTCCTCTAAACACCAAAAAAAACTATAATCTCCCTTCAAAATTGTCTAATGATCTATAATTTATAGGTGGGTTAGTTATCTTTGTCTGTTGATGACTTTTTCAAAAAGTTGTGACTTGAATTATCATTATTGAATGAAATGATAAGCTTGGCATTGACTAAGAGGATTTAGTGAAATTTCTTCTCTAGGTAGGCCTTCGACATCTCCACTAGGTGTTATATGCAAACTAAATTGGTAGAGATTTTGTGTGTGATGAGAAATGATTATTGTAGCCTCATTGTTAGAGAAAGTGGAAGAGATAGAGGAAGGTTTGCAATGCCCTATATGGTATAAGAGTGGTTGAATAATGCTACAACACAAGTTAAATCAATTACAATTTGAATTGAGACTGAATAATTTGCATATCAAAGCGGAGTTTCAATTTTTTGCATTTAAAAAAAAAATCCCAAATTTTATAGCTATTGCTCTAACACTTATAACTATTGCTTTAACATTTCTCTCCTTGACGTTTAGTTGGCCTTGCAAAATAATGGTCAAATTTATTAATGGCAGTGATGACCAAATGATATGGAAGATGAACTAGTTAAAAAATGCATCCAACATGAACTACGCATTATTGTTAATTTTCCCTTATTTAAGTCATCAAGGATATATTAATTTCTCCTAAAATTCTTCCTTCTTTATCTTTCAAGAACCGTAAATCCTTAAATTATAATTATTTTTAGTAATACTCCACACCTGTAGTTTTTAGGTTAGATGAGGAAAATGACTCTACGATCTTCGCATTTGAATCCACCGTGGGATACATGTTAGGGTTTTTTAGAGTTTTCTTGCGAGGGGTCTTGGATGGTTAAGGAAATCCTCTCGTCATAGTCATGGTCTCGCCCTCAGTTATACCTCCCCTCTCATGGTCATAGTGGTTAGTTTTTTATGCTAGTTGGCAGATAAGTTTTGTTTAAGATACATGTTAGTCAGTGACCATGCTCATCGTTGGAATTCAGGGATCTCTTAGAAGTACTACGAGTTACATGAGGATGAGTGTCGGTGATGAGATGGAGGAGGATATTGTGGACTACTCAACTGGCCCATATGATGGGGTGTTTATTTGGGAAGAGATGTCGCATCAAACCCTACACAGATTTGCATCTTCCATCTAGCTCCCCGGACGCTGGGATTTATACAAATTTGTCTAATATAGTAGGTGATTATTAGTTAACTGATTCGTTAGGTTTTCCCTCTTCGACCTTAGGATACAAGTTTCAACAGGATGTTGGGTTTTCTGAACTAATGATTTCAGAATGGCTAGAGACGAATGAATTAGAGACTAATGTTGTCAAAATTGCCTTGGAAGCCCTCCACTTTGCTGAAAATTGCATCAACCCTGGTAGTTGTTACACGTGATTTTGTTGCATTAGGAAAATGACCGTCAATTTTGATATTTTTCTATCCACCAAAGTGTTCCAAGGCACCCCCCTACAAGGTTAGAACCCAAACAATCCCAAAGAGAATGAAATTCCTGGATCTCAAGACTCATAAACCTATTTTTGGCTTCCTGCGCAGTTCCCTAGTCCATTTCTATGCATACATAGAGGAGACCATTAGAAGTTGCACAAAAGTGTGTTATGTCTGACACTATGGCCTTTGTACATGACTTAACGCAAGTAAAAAATAAAATGTAAATTCTAGAGTCTTTGTTAGTCGAATCATTCCCAACTAACAGCTTCGAATCGATGCATACTCAAGCCTGATCCCTCTCATCATGGAGCTACTTCCCTCCCTATCCCACCATTTTTGGATCTCATCCCTTAGGAAGAGGATCCCAAACCTCCTCCTCTTTGTCTATAAATCAAACATAGGCCAAAGGATTGGAGAGGACCATTGAAGGTAGGATTATGCTGTAAAAATAAGGCTAGGATGATTTTCATCTAAGGAGAGGGTTGGAGATTGTGAGAAGAGGTTTGTAACATCAAGGCTTTGAGGTTGTAAGTTTTTTCTCCCTTTTATTTAATAAAAAAACAATTGTTCTTTACAAATCATGTCTTTTCCCATATCACTTATTGGATTCCTTGATCACCCACATAGGTTATGATTGGTTATTGATTCAATTTATGATATACTATGAGTTAAGTGTTTCATTTATCTTTTATTATATATACTAGATGCTTTGATATTTTGTGTATTTATGTATATGCAGATATCCTTCGAAACATCATGGAGAAGTTGTGGAAAGTGCTAGAATTATATCTAAAGCATTAAGGAGAAGTTAAATGTTGAAGGCACTGAAAGGGACTTCAACATGCATTTTGATAAAAAGGTAAGTGATCTCTCGCATATTACATGTCTCAATCAATTGTAAACTAAGGAAAGGTAGCAGTTATTTCTTATTTGTTACTAGATTTCATTTCAGATTTAGGGAGATTTGTATTGTCTGTAAGATAGATTAGTCTGCCTAACAAATTGGTGACTTCACTGGGGAACTTCTCACTCTCCATCATTCTCTTTTGTTTTTACCTTTGATCCTTTTGTCATAGCCCTCTCTAATTGTTTGGAAATATTGAAAGTATGGATTTTATGATTTATTTGACTTGTTTTTATTTTTCAAGAATTTCCCACTGTGTGCACTTTATCTTTAGGCATAAAGCATATTTATGCGTAGCTTTTCCTTTGTAACAGTGCGTATGTGCACTGGATTGATCTATTTCTTGAGTAAACACCTAGAATTTTTTAAAATTTTAGCTTTCTCTTCATCAAGTTTAGAAATTTTTGTTTTTGTTGTTTAATTACACTTGTTTACATTCTGGAAATATCCTCCTTATTTCGATTTGACTTTTGGGGTTGTCTTTTTTAATAATTCTTTACTTTTTCAAATTAATGTTTGAAGTTTGATTTGGTGAATTACAAATTAATCAACAGAAGGACTAGTCATTGCTCAATAGTTTGAGATAGTCCTTTTTTTGTCAAAGCATCAGATTAAGTACTTTGTTTTCTAAATTGCAGTGTAATTTGTATTAGGAAAATTTAGGGTTTTTCAAGGCAACACTTATGATTGGGAGTTTGTTGTTTTGTTAAAGTGAATACTGATTAATTCTCTCTATAGGACAATACAATATTCTCATTACAGTGATTTATAACTCATTATGTCAAATTGAAATTATACCTTGTGTATGTTGAAGGAAGAATTCATTGTTTGTTTTTGGGTATGAAAGAAGTTGATAAGATCAAAATTTTGCTTCTTGTAACTTAGATTTTGAGGAATTTAGGTTGCATTTCTCGAAGAAGAGCCAAGAATCATGTATTTTTCATTCTCTCTAATGTGTATCTTGAAAATGATTCATTCATTCTTGTATTTTTGAAAAGTTAATGAAACCTCTTCCTTTATTTTAGTTACAATTCATCAAAAAAAAATATTACAATATCATGTTCAATTGCATTAGGTTTTGAGTCAAGTCATAACACCATCAGTTTCACATCCATTTACCCATTGAGTAAGTAAAAGCTCTTAAAAATAGCGCTAATAAAATCAATTTGGAAATTTTTATTATTTTATGGCTCTTTTCCACCTATGATTAGATGAGGTTGTAGGTTTTGGAATAGGGAAGTGAGTTAACTTTCGAAATCTACAAACAAACATTAGAATCTTATGATAGGTATTAAATCCATTTACTGCAATTTGGCTCTGGGAAGCTCCCCTTACAAAGGAGCTAAGCACGAGATCATGTCAGACCGAGTGGAATGATCAACCCCACTTCATTGGTTACGGTAGAGTGATTTACAAGTATTAAAAATGGTGTCGAAAGGTACTTGGGAGTCACTTGGAATAAAACCTCATATTAACCATGTTAAGGAACTTTCAAGGGGATTGAGCTTTGTTACTCTTCCCTTGCATGTATGTCTGATTTGCGACTGTCCCCCCAGGTTAAATTGTTTTGTGTGGTAACCTTAGAGACCATAATCTTAGGGCTATTACCTGAAGTGACAGTGGAGGGGAAGTCTTTGATGTAGCTAGAACAGACATTGGCTAGACTCACTTGGACCTTTTTGGAGGGTATTCTTCACTTGAGATGGAATAAATGAAGATTACTTGCACCCGATCGTGTACATTAAGCAGGTTGTCAGTGTAACTGGTTCCACCCACTCTATCTTTAGCCACTTTTCACATTGATATTTTCAACATTGGGTTCGTCACCAACTAGTGATTTCACTGTGAAAAGCTTGTTTGCATGGTTTGATTCCTTAGATTTACTAGCGCATGTTATTTGCCCATTTTTACTTTTTACAGACCTTAGGTGTGGATTGTGATTTTCAATTATTAATATTGATAACAAATTTATCTAAGTTAAATCTAATGGAAACATGCCAGAAGTTACCGATAAAGAAACCCCTTTTAATGGGAATCCTAGTCCTTTTCCTAACTTTGTAAATGGTGGTCCTCCTTATACGGCTACATTGTCACTTCCCAAATTCATGATAGGTTTATGAGTGTGTTTGTTTTCAACTTTGTTGATCCCAAATACCCAAACTATTTCACTTGAACTGAGTTTTTCACCTCAACCGAGTTCGTCATCTCAACATCACCAACCTCATGCTGACCCTTTACCTTCTTCGCCTAATATGTCCTCCTCCCTTTCTTCTTCTTCACTTGGTAAAATCCTTGATGCTAGTAACTAGGTGACTAAGAAGAAGAAGAAGACAAAGAAGCAGGCTTATAAAGATGTCAACCAACCAAACATGGATGTAAGTATTGGGAATTTTGAGGAAACTTCCAACATGGATCGCAAGCCTAGATACCCTTGCAAGCTTTGTAAGGGTGACCACTTCCTTATTGATTGTCTTGGTATTCTTAAGGTCTTGGAAGTATGGTCAGAAAATTCTTATCAACCTATTGTTGATCCATCAAACAATGATTGTGAGATTTCTGGGGAAAAGGGTAAAGTTAGGTTTCCTTGTAGGTTGATATTCTTGGTATTCTTGAGGTCTTGGAAGTATGGTCATAAAAATCTTATCAACCTACTATTGATCCATCAACCAGTGACTGTGAGGTTTCCGGGAAAAAGGGTAAAGTTAGATTTCCTTTCAAATGGATTCATCATTGTCACCTTTGCCCTCATATGGAAAACACCTCAAAATTGTTGGAAAAACTTATTGTTCCATGGCAACAACTTCCAACTGGTTATCATAAACTTTCTCCCAACCTACCATCAATTGACGAAGTGATGGATATAATTCCAAGTACAATCAATCCCACTCTTCAATTAGAGAGTGAAATACACATCACTCATATTGATGAACCATTGGTTGATTAAGTGGTCAACTTGATACCATCTTCAGTTGATCCCACTTACCCTTTAGAGAGTGAAAATTATACCGCTCGGGTTCTTCTTGTTACCTCAGATTCTTCTACACATGGGGGCATTTCATCTATTTCCTTCGATCCCCCTCTAAATAAAGAGGTTATTTCCTTTAATTGGAGTAGGCTGACAAGACCTTGTCTTCCTTCTTCCACCCCTTTCCAAATCATTGTGAAAACATATGGTAATAATGTGTGGCACACCAATGTAGATGAAGGTGATTTTGTCAATATTTCATCCTCATCCGCTTGGAAAGGTTTGGATTCTCCTTAGCTTATGCCTATCACACAAAAAATTTTGGTTTTTAACGAAACCATTAGCGAACCTTAAGGGATCATTCCTAAGTTACCTATTAACCTGGAAGGAAAAACTACCTGTATTGATCTTATGGTAGTCCAAGGCCCCTTAGATTTCAATTTTCTCCTTGGGCGGGATTATGTTGATGCCATGAAAACTGTCATATTGACACTCTTTTGCGTGATGTCTTTCCCTCATAATTGAAGCATTGTGACAATTGACCAGCTTTCGTTTGTTGGTATTGATTCAACTAACTTCCATCCCACATCCCTTAATGTTCCTTATATGTAAGTGGTATCTATCCCACCACAATTTAATTATGTGGAAACTAGCCCTGTGTTTTTAGTTATCGATGCAAGCGAACCTTTCATTGTTTGCTCAACTTCTTATGACGTAGATACGATAATTGGCATAGGGAACTTTATGGGAAAATTTGAAATGGATTTTCTTACCCCTTTTGATTCTCTTCACATGTCTTCTTTTAAGAGAGTTATTCTTCCTTATGATGAAGATCTCTTAGAAGCCATGGTCGGGAAATATCCCTTGGCATGTGTTTCTTCCAAATGGAATCCATGATCCAAATACTTGTGAGGGTGGTTATTTTACTGTGTTAACCTCGCTAAAAATGAAACGGGTTCTTAAGAGCATAGTTATTTTTGTTTCAAACTCACATAAACATGAAACAACCCCTCTGAGGATGGTTATTTCACTGTGTCAACCTTGTTAAAAAATGAAACAAATACTTATGAGCATAATTACTTTTCTTATGTCAATATTGTTAAAAAATTAAACAAGGTTCCATTATCATAGTTCTTTTCCTGTGTTAAGCTCGTTAAAAAATGAACAAATCCTCCCCTAATTAACTCGAGCCTTTCACTTGATTTCATAAATGAACCTTCATTTCATCCACCTATTAGTAACCAGTAGTCTACTCAGGTGGATCAAACAAAGCTTGGGGGCATGTACTTCTGCAGGTTATGCATGAGGGGCATTAAAACTTATCTCAAGCACAATTTTTCTCTGTTAAAATCTTGTGAAAAAATGAAAACTATCTCAAGCACAATTTTTTTGTGTTTCAAGCTTGTGTAAAAATGAAACCTATCTCGAGCATACTTTTCTTTGTTTCAAGCTTGTGCAAAAATGAAACCACTCTCAAGCATATTTTTTCTATATTTCAAGCTTGTATAAAAATGAAACCTATCTTGAGTCCATTTGGTTATTATTTTCAAGATGTGTTAAACCCATGAAAATCCCGAGCGTCTTTTGCTATCTTTTCATGCTCATAAAATGTACATGAAAATGTCGAGTTATTTCTGTATTTTCCTGCTTGTTAATTAAATTGAAAGTCAGTGATATGAGTGTACTTTTATCACTTTTCAGACTCGTTAAAACTTATGAAAAATAAAAATATTGGAGTTCTCTTCAATTACTTTTCAGACTCCCTAAACATGAAAATGTTGCCAAGTATTTGACTATTCGAACTCATAAAGTAAATGAACAGTCATCTATTCAGTATAAGTTTACCCCTTTTATGGAATGAATTAGACTATTTATGAAAAAGGTATATGTTGAATAATCATGGTCAATAGAGTTATCTCCTACATTATTTTACCATTTTTCAGGCTTGAGGGACTAATTTACAAAAAAGGACATTGTGGAGTTTACTTATGTTTTTCTCCTAACTTCATCAAACTAAAAAACATCGAGCTTGACTTTCTCCAAGATTATTGAAAGAACTAAACAAGTTTTCTTTTTGTCTCTTTCAAACTCTTTAAACATGAAAATGATATCGAGTTACCCCTTCAATGGACTCGTAAAACTTAAACAATGTAGGACTCGTCAATCATGATAGTACCAAACCACTCTTTCCTAGGATTTGTTAAAAATACTTTGAAGTACTCATCTAAAGGATGAGCTTACAAGACAAGAATATGTTATCCTCCTCAATATTGCCAAAAATAAAGAGGTACTTGCTAGTAATGGTGGGGGAAAATTGGGAAAGAATGTTTGTTTATATTTTAAAAGGAATTATATCACTCTTGAACATGACACTCCATCACCTTTGTGTCCGGGTTTGGAAATCCATTTACCTCATAGTTGACGACACCTCATTGAAATTCTTCAAACCAGTTTCCGGCCCTACTTTTTAGTCAAAATCTATCAAGTTAGAATGTTGTGTCTCCAATATGTTCAATAGAAGTCCAACCTCAGTCAAAATTACTTTGCAATTCATAGCCTTCAATCACATCGAACATCCCTACGTTAATCTTGGATTACTCCAAACTAACGTTCTTCAAAACTTGACATGAGTTTTGTGTTGTAGGCCCTCCTGTGATGGTCCAATTCCTATCGACTTTAGCTCACTATCTAGGAAGTTGATCTAGAAGCCTTCAATGCCTTGGAGCCTGCATGCCTTAATGGAAGGTTTCTCACCTTCAATGATAGGTTCTTATCGTTGACCTTTGATCGAATGATTCTATGAGTGTTCAACATCAACACATTTATTCATGCTTCACAGATTGTACTAGAAGTACCTTGAGAACCATTGTAAATATTGGTGATTTCTCGCACGCTTGTTAACGGTTGACATAATTGACCAGTAATAAAGTGGTTTCTACCATGTTCGACTACGAGACATTTAATCACGTGGCTAGATTCATACTATGGATCGAGAAATGGAAATCAAGACCTTGGATCTAGTTTCATCCATCTAGGGTGCGTAGAGTTATTAAATATTCATGACTTTAAACATAGATCCATTGGTGGATGCATCCATGTTATGTCATCGATTGACATGGATCTTCAAATGTATTTATGTACTGGTTCTTTGAGATATTTATGCTCTGAGTATGGGAATTCCTACCTCAGTGATGATTTTATATTGCATTGTAACATTTGATTGATTGTTTCAGTCTCTGACTGTAGTCTCTAACCCAAAACTTAGCATGATAAAGCGCTTCAGTTATCAAACATATTTTCTGAATTTTCACTTCAGGGGGAAATTTGTTACACATTATTTTTTCGCATTAGGCAAATGACCATTAGTTTGGATCTTTTGCTATCCATCAAAGTGTTCCAAGGCACCCCCTTGCAAGACTAAAACCCAAACAATCCCTAAAAGAATGAAATTCGTAAATCTCAAGGATCAAAAACCTATTTTTTGGTCCCTATGTAGTTCCATATTCCATTTATGTGCATCCACAAAAGAGACCATTAGAATTTGCGCAAAATTGCACTCTATTTGACACTATGGCCCGCGCATATGAATTAATGCAAGTAAAAAATAAAAAGTAAAGTCTAGAAGCATTTTTAGTCAAATATTTCCAAACTAACAGCTTCAAATAGATACCTACTCAAGCCCAATCCCTCCCATCATGGAGCTACTTACCTCTCTTTGTGGATCCCCTATCCCCCCTGTTGTCACTCACTGCTTTACAAGTTATCAGTTGCCTAGAATGCTAGAGAGCAATGAATTTTGAAGACATATTCTAGGCCACAGGATCTATCAGAGCTTAATTAGACCCTCTCCATTGCATAGTGCTTAGAAGGAGATTTCCAACAGTATATGGAATTCCAGAAAGGGACCTCTTGATCATACGATATGGCTTGTTGAAGTTACCCATGGAAAGCAAGAAGACAGGGAGAAGAGACTTAAAGAAAATTGCAAATAGGAGGTCCAGGAGCTAATCTCATCGCATATCAGTCATCCCAAAATCTCGCACATCGCAGTCCTACAATATTGGCACATCGGCTAATCGGCAAGACAAAGAGGTCAACACTCCTAAACTTTGCGATGTCACGACTTTTTATGATATAATGTGAAATCGCCAGGGGGGGCAAAAAAGTTTAACAAAGGAAATGCGTGCAAAGACAAGGACATACGGGCCCTTTCTCTCTCCTCCATGTGGTGGTATGGTTTATCGGTGGTCAGGGGCCCCAAGCACAGTAAATCCTACATATCTTCCATATCGCATGTCATAGTCCCGCAGTCTCATTGTCCCGCGATATAAACAATCGGCGAAGTAAAGGGGTTACCACTTTAAAAACATCGCAATCTCATTGATTTGCAATACAGTTTTAAATCGCCGAGGAGGGGCCGATTCTATTTAACAAGGGAATTCATGAAAAAACCAAGGTCGGGCGAACCCTTTCTCTCTCCTCCACATGGTAGTATGTAAGGTGATGTGGCCATACGGGGGACACTTGTCACTCAGTTTCGGCATTTTTAGGGGTCCTATAGGGGCATTTCCAAGTGACATGTGTCACTACTCATAGGGTGACACGTGGCATTAATGACATCACCCCCCGCAAATTAGCGATCAACAATCACACAGGTTAAGGCACTCCTGCACCTCAGTCTCTCCCGGCCTGCGATTGAGATATGCGGGAAATCCTCCCAGATGTGATATTTTATTTATTATACCTCATGAGGATTTCACGTCCAGACAAGTCAACCCATGCTATTGTAAAAAGGTAATGGGACTTTCCCTTCCCGCAGTGCAATTGTGATATCTCTAGTGGGCCTGACCCCACAGATCGGCGATCGCAAGGTTCAAAGGGAAGTCATAGGGGCAACCACTGTGAACCATCAGGATGCGGAATTTTTCACTACAAAGGACAAAGGCCCCTAGTCATAGCCCCTATTCATATGATAATAAAAGTGGAAAGCGGCTAAATCAAAGGGGATTGAGGGGGATCATAGCCTGCGGATTCGTAATGTTTCAAAGGTAAAATCCCCAGTTACAGCAAGGCCTTGATAGCACAATACAACGCATTGAAGGCATATGGGTCAACAGTTGAAGGAGTGAATGAAGTATGGTGTGGCAGTAGATCATTATGGGGGGCATTCAAGAAGACCTAATGGCCTAGCATGGTGCTTCACTCCGTCCCGCAACAAAGGACTTCCTGGACACACTCCATTCCCAGTCCATGATAGGCGTTCACAGTCAACCCACTCCCTATTCCAGTGAACGAGCTACTTAGATAGTTATGGAAGAATTGACATAAACCGGTCGAGCAGCAGGGGAAGTGCATCACGACAAAGACATGGCTTGACCAGGGACCTCCACAGGAATAGTAGAGGGACACTTCCTCCATCATATTTTTTTTTTCCTTCTCTTTCTCATTATTCTATAGTTTCTTTATTTCCAAGAAGGGATCGAATCCCAATTCTAATCATTTTTGGCAATAATGTCATACATAGGTCGAGACAACTAGTCTAGCAAGACATTTGGAGCACTGGATAAGACATTTTTGTAACTGTAACCCAAGCTCCCCCTCTTCTTATAAATAGAAGGGAGAAGCACTTATTCAAGGTTCCAAAATTTCGCACTCGTAGGGTCTGCATTCTGAGATGCCACTTTGGTTCTATTTTCTTATTCATGGGGGACTTGACTGATGTTGTGCTGAATTTTATGGACTGGCTATTTGGACCCTCTAATTATTAATGAAACTTCCCTCGTTATTCCAAGCATGATCAATGTGCAGCATGTTTCCTCTTGGTAAATCTCATTTAATTTGTGTTTTCCCATTTCTAAAATAGTTTAATGAAGTTGTTGGTTTCTCCTTGATTTATGGATTTATCTAGGCTACTAAATAGAGAATAGTACCTCAATTATATTACATATTTACTTGTGTTATTCAATATCCTAAAATACCTGTAATAATTGCAGATTTATTTGTGTTATTGGATTAACCTACAGTACCTGTGTGAGCCCAGATTTACTCATGCTATTTGGTGCTAATGATACCCATGTTATATCCGACATGAAACCTGAATTAGCATACTGTTGTTTCTACCATTTCACCTCCTTCCTCTTACATATTTCTATTGGAACATGGTTGTTGAGGATTATATTTTTTTACAGCCCTATGCATCTATTCCCTCCTTCCTCTCCTCCTTTCAATCATCACTACAACTTCAGTATTAAGTTGTCTCATTGTTGTGTGTCAGCCACCAGAAGAAGACATTTCTCTTTGATATTTCCCCAATATACCCCCCGCATTCTAATCCATGTGTTGGCTTGAGTCTACCTTAATGAAGGCCTATTGAACCAAGCCCCTTTTATTATCTTTTTATTACGTGACAATTGTAGTGCTGCAAAAACCCCCTCATATATAATCTTCCATGCACTCCTCTATTTAAGATGTTATAGGCATTGGTCTATAATCAACCCGGAGGATGTCTCTAGGAAGCTTTCTCTGTCTCCCAGAGCACTTTTGCTCTAGGTGCCATTTGAAGCCACAACATCTTTTTGGCGCCATCGTCGGGGAACAAATTAGAATACATTTCCCTGGCTATGACAAAAATTTACATTTCCTTTGTTAGGCGAGTAAGGGATGTGTGGGTTGAAGATCTCTCACCTTGGTGACTCCACTGTCAATTTTATGGTAAACATCCTGGCGACTCCACTGTCCATATCTCTATTTGATCATCCTGGCTTTCAAGCAGCCCCATACTCACTCTAATGCTACAACAACCAAAAACTTTCCCTACCTTTGAACCTTCAATCACTCGTATAGGGAGGTTTTCAAGATGGTCATTCCTGCATTCCTAGCCAACAAATTTTCCCCACTGGATTTCTCTACTGGTTATCCCAATCATGTCCCTACATTTCATGAATGGAATACCTATTTGCCTAGATTCGATGGAAGCACAACTAGAAGGTCTAACCAGCACCTCAAATAATTTCATGAATGCATGGAACAACAGAGCATTTTCATTGAAGATGTACAAATGAAATTGTTCATGTATTATTTAGAGGAGGGTCCTAGAGTTTGGTACAGAACAATACCTTATGGCAGTATATCTTCCCTAAGAATTTTTCATATAACATTCAATCACTATTGTAAAGAATTATATCCACCGAATGCTCTATTTGAAAATTTATGCGCTCATTTTAACGATGAAGACATTCCCGAGGTCGAAGACCCTGCTGAAGATGTTTGTGGAGCTCCACTCCAAGAAAACATCCTCTTGCATCAAGAAGCATCACCCAATGAGAAAGAAAGAGAAGAAGGGGATGCCTTCGAGCTGCCAACAAACCCTCATGGTTCTAATTCGGTCGAATGTGATGTTTCCCCTTCCTATGATGAATACAACTCTGGTGAAGAGTCAAGTGATGCAAAGCCACCATGCTCCTAGTCATGGGAAGCTATGTAGGAAGAGAAATCCCACTAGGGATTCACTAAAGAGGTTCCAGTCCATGATGCACATATTTCACCTAAAGAACATGATCAAGAACCTCCTACTATTTTTTATTCTTATTATTCAGAGGAGGAAGAGGTGGTTGTGGAGTTTCAGAAGGAATCGTTTACCTACAAGTGGATAGAGCTCCCAACAACAAGTTTTCCAAGAAGAGCCCAAAGCTGAAAGACCACGCAAAGTCTGTTGTTGCATTCTATACAAAGATTCCTGCCAAGAATTTTCAACAGATTCTCCAATATATGACTCTTATAGTTCAAAAAAATGAAAAATTTGTTGCAGATTTACAAGAGGGTTGGCCCATTGAAGAATGGGTAGTAAATGATCAACAACAAGTTTTTCTTGAAAAACCTAAAGTGGAGGAGTTGGACAATGTTTGTGGTTGCCCTGTCCAAGAGGATATTGGTCAGTAGACTGCTCATGAAAAAGAGGCAGCTGCAAACTTTCCCAATCAATTCCATGACCGTGTGGCCAATTACATGAGCATATTCTTAAGTCAGCAGCAAAGGTTATGTCTAGAGCATGCATCAAGCTTTTCTTTTGAATATTTTTGATGGTGCATGCTTGTTCTAATTTTTATTTTTCAGCAACATGAAGGCATTAGGTCCACCACCCAAATGCTGGCCTGGCTCCATTGGAGGGTGGAACTCACTTAGGTGAATTGAGCCCTATGCATAAGTAGGAACGTATATAAATAAGCTCACTAACTGAGCATTTACTTTCCAGTTGTTAGGATTTATTTTCTACATTTTAGATCGATGAGGAAAGCCCCATGGAGATTTTTTGGTTTCAAAGTTCCATTATATTTCTGACTCCATGCCCAATGGTTAATGATACTGGTCTGCGGGTTCTCAACACCTTTCCAGCAAGGCACTGTCCCTAGTAGGAGCCAATGTTGTCACTCACTGCTTTACAAGTTATCAGTTGCCTAGAATGCTAGAGAACAGTGAAGTTTGAACCCATCTTCTAGGCCATAGGAGCTATTAGATCTTAATAGGACCCTCTCCATTGCATAGTTCTCAGAAAGATATTTCCAACGATATATGGAAGTCTGAAAAGGGACCTCTAGATCATAAGATATGGCATGTTGAAGTTACCCATGGAAAGCCAGAAGACAAGGAGAATAGACTTAAAGAAAATCACAAATAGCAGGTTCGGGAGCTAATCTTATCGTATATTAGCCATCCTACAATCCCTCACATCGTAGTCCCGCAATATTGGCACATCGGCTAATCGGCAAGACAAATAGGTCAACACTCCTAAACTTTGCAATATCACGACTTTTTGTGATATAATGTGAAATCATCAAGTGGGGGGTCGAAAACATTTAACAAAGGAAATGCGTACAAAGACAGTGATAGGCTGGCCCTTTCTCTCTCCTCAAAATGGTGGTATGGTTTATCGGAGGTTAAGGGCCCTGGGTATAGTAAATCCCGCATATCGACCATATCGCATATCGCAGTCCTGCAGTTCCGCGATCCCACAGTCCTGTTGTCCCGCAATATTCGCAATAAGCAGAGTAAAGGGGCTACCACATTAAAAACCTAGGGATCTCACCAATTTTTGATAGTGTTAAATCGTTGGGGAGGTGCTGATTCTATTTAACAAAGGAATTCACAAAAAAATCAAGGCTGGGCGGACCCTTTCTCTCCCCTCCATGTGGCAGCATAGAAGGTGACCTGGCCATATGGGGGACACATGTCACTTAGTTTTGGTGTTTTCAGGGGTTCTATAGGGGCATTTCCAGGTGACACGTGTCACCACTCATAGGGTGACACATGGCAGTGATGATGTCACCCCCCATAGATCAGCAATCGATGCTCACACAAGTTAAGGCACTCTTGCACCTCAATCTCTCCCGGCCTACGATTGCGATATGCGGGAAATCCTCCTGGATGTGATGTTTTATTTGTTCTACCCCATGAGAATTTCACGTCCAGACAAGTTGTCCCGCACTATGGAAAAAAGGTAATGGGCCTTTCCCCTCCCGCAGTGCAATTGTGATATATCCAGGGGCCTGCCCCCGCAGATCGGCGATCACAGGGTTCAAAGGGAAGCCTTAGGGGAAAGCATTGTAAACCATCGGGATGAAACATTTTGTGCTACAAAGGAAAAAGGCCCCCCGGACAGGAGCCTGAAGGCCTTAGTGCCCAAGGGCTAAGCCCCTGGTCATAGCCCCCATCCATATGATAAGAAACACGGAAATGGGCTAAACCAAAGGGGGTTGAGGTGGATTATAGTCCACTGATTCGTAATGTTTCAAAGGTAAAATCCCCGATTACAGTAAGGCCCTAATAGAAAAATACAGGGCATTAATGGCATATGGGTCAGCAGCTGAAGCAGTGAATGAAGTATGGCGCGATAGTATATTAGTATGGGGGGACTCAGGAAGGCTTAATGGCTCAGCATGGTGCTCCATTCCATCACGCAACAAAGGACTACCTGGACACACTCCATTTCCAGTCCATGACAGTTGTTCACAGTCGACCCACTCCCTACTCCAGTGAACGAGCTACTTAGGAAGTTAAGGAAAAATTGATAGAAACCAGCCGAGCAGCAGGGGAAGTGCATCACAACAGAGACGTGGCTTGAATAGGAGCCTCCACAAGAATAGCAGAGGGACACCTCCTCCATCATCTTTATGTTTTCCTTCTCTTTCTCATTATTATGTAGTTTCTTTATTTCCAAGAAGGGATCGAATCCCAATTGTAATCGTTTTGGGAAACAATGCCTTACATAGGCCAAGACAACTAGTCTAGTAGGATAGGTGGAGCTTTGTTTAAGACATTTTTGTAATTGCAACCCAAGCCCCCCCTCTTCTTATAAATAGGGGGGAGAAACACTTATTCAAGGCTCCAGAATTTCGAACCCGCAGGGTCTGAATTCTAAGATGCCACTTTTGGTTCCATTTTCTTATTCATGGGGGACTTAACTGATGTTGTGCTGAATGTTATGGACTAGTTATTTCGACCCTCTAAGTATTAATGAAACTTCCCTCGTGATTCCAAGCATGATCAATGTGAAGCATGTTTCCTCTTGGTAAATCTCATTTCATTTGTGTTTTACCATTTCTGAAATAGTGTAATGAAGGTTTTGGTTTCTCCCTAATTTATGGATTTATCTAGGCTGCTAAATAGAGAATAGTACCTTAGTTATATTACAGATTTACTTGTGTTATTCAATAGCCTACAATACATATGGTAATTTCATATTGATTTGTGTTATTGCATTAACCTACAGTACCTGTGTGAGCCCGGATTTACTCATGCTATTTGGTGCTAATGAAACCCATGTTATATAGGAAGTCTAGAGTCAACACATCATTGTATTATCTGAGGTCACAACAATGTCCAAGGGATGATTTGCCTTCAAATTCAAATGTGAAGAGCTAGCATCTTAGGTTCTCTCGAGGTACTAGAACATCAAAAGGGAACCCATTAATTTTAATCCATGGAATCCTCTATGCAACCCAGAAAGTGAGAAATTGGGAGAATGGCCTATACGAGTGATGTTGTTGGTCCTTCCTCTACATTTGTGGACTGAAGACATATTTCAATGCATTGGGGATGACCTGGGAAAATTCTTGGACTATGATAGAGGGTATGTGGAGTCTGGAAATAAGGGTTATGTTAGAATTTTGGTACACTTGGACATGAGGGATGGTCTGGTAGCTAGTTTGGCACTACATTGTCAAGGGCTTGTAAATCTTTAGAAATTATATTATGAAGGTGTTCCATCCTGATGCAACTATTGTCATGAGGTTAGTCATGTGTATAGGGATTACCCTCTGTTGGAGATAAAACCGACTGATGCTAGACAGAAGGGTGGATTACAAGAAGGGATTAATGGGGTTGGAGCTCCCATACCTATTTTAGGGTTTTCACAGTATGCGGACGCCCCGTGGAGCTCTCTGTCAGGTAGGGCAATAGACGATGTTCGTAATTCCCATAGTGGGGCTTCAGCAGGTATCACCTCATCCCATATGGGAGAGCCTCCAATTGGTAAGGATGACGAAACAAATGAGTGGAAAAAGGAAAAAAATATGAAGTTCCTAAAGGTCAAGGAATGAGGTAGAGTCTTGATTCTGGATGATGGTATGCGCTTTGAAAACATTATGGATATTGTTTACAGGGTCATAGTAGGGTAGGTTTGAGGAATAAAATGTACAACCTAAAGGCTAATGAAATGGGCACAAGAAGCCTAGAGTCATGATATGACTATATTACCTAAGGTCACAAGCATGTCCAAGAAATAACTTTCCTACAAATTTAGTTTTGCAGAGGTAGCATCTTGATTTCTCTTTAGGTAATTGAACATAGAAAGGGAACCCATCAATTTTAAGCCATGTACTTCTCTATTCAACCTAGAACGTGATAAATTGGGAGAAACACCTATATGGGTGAGGTTGTCAGGCCTTCCTATGTATTTGTGGACTAAAGACATCTTTCAATGCATTAGGGATGAACTGGGGAAATTCTTGGACTATGATAGAGGGTATCTAGAATTTGGAAATAAGGATTATGTTAGAATATTGGTACACCTGGACACGAGGGAGGGTTTGGTAGCTAGTTTGCACTACATTATCACAGGCTTATCCATCTTCAAAAATTGGATTATGAAGGTGTTCCATTATGATGCAATCGTTGTCATGAGGTTGGTCATGTGTATCGGTACTACCCTTTACTGTAGAGAAAACCTACTGATGCAATACATAAGGATGACTTACAAGAATGGATTCATGTTGATGATCTAGTGAGGACAACCTCCTTCAAAACTCTAGGTGCACCATCGGTTGCAATTCCTGATAAGAGTCCCCCTACGGAGATGTCATTCCATCTGGGGTCTGCCAACAGTAAGGATGCTCACCACAGCCCAATGGTGGCCTCCTCCTCAATGGGTACTTTTCCTTCCTCCTTCTCTCCTCTTCGTACTTTTGATTGTCTACCTTTTTCTGATCCTTATATTGTGAGTGATTATTTAATTTCTCAAGGGTTGGGGGTTGCATCTTATCATATTCAAAACGCTCCTATATGTTTCCCAAATCCCATTTCCTCCTTTTGTGGCTGATTCCTATGAGAATAGGGCCCTTTCCCATTATAACTTACATTCATTATCCCACCATCCACATATCATTGATAGTCCTATGGATCGTGGCCAATGGCTTGGTACCCTTTCTCCCTCTAAAATTCCTAACATTCCATGAGGGAATCAATCTCATATCTCCAAGACAATTCAAGGGCCAGCCAGGATGTTGTAGTCAATCGTCAACTATCTCTTAGTGTGGTTATTAGAGAAAAGTACACCCTGACCTTTGATACCTCATGAAGTGGTCTCCTTCAATTTCGAGGGTTTAGCTAGTAATCCCAAAAAACTAGCTCTTAAGTGTATGATCACGACAAAGAGAATAGATATCATATTGCTTCAAGAATCCCTTGGGCATAGATCACATATCATTAGATCATTGGAATGTTTGCTTAAAGATTGGGTATTTTTTGTCATTGATAATCACGATCACTCCAAGGGTTTGATCCTTAAGGAAAATCAAAATTCCATTAATGCGTGAATTTTGTTGATCTAGGTTGTCATTGATGTCAATATGGCAATATTCTAGATACTAGAGGATGACATGAAGCCAAGCGGATGCAGCACAGATTCATGAAGAGACAGGAGCAAGGCAATCAGGATAGCCAAGCCATAAGCAAAGAGGAGTTACCTAAGGAGGTAGATCAAAGCATATCACAGGATATTAGAGCAAGAGAGGCATTCATATATGCAAGGAGATCTTTGAAAGACACTGCCAAGCCAGAGGAGCCACACATATATATAATATATATGCCATATATATGCCAAAGAAGAGGAGCAAACGGAGGAGCCATATATATATAACATATATATATGCCAAAACAGAGCCATCAGAGGAAGCAGATTACACAATCGGGAGCTATCGGAGGCAAAACCCATATCTATATATATATATATCTATATATATATATATATATATATATATATATATATATATATATATATATATATGCGTTAATATATATTATAGCATACAATGCCAAAGGAAGATAGATAGATAGATATGCATTAATAGCTATCGGAGCAACAATATAAATATAACTATATATATATTCATATGCCAATATATAATATATATATATATATATATATATATATATATATATGCGATATAATAACACGGACCCGCGGCTCCATTATAAACCGCCTTAATGTAATATCGCATCCACTGTGTCGCTAGTCTCAAAGGGTTGTCACCCTCGAAACCTCCGATTGCGATATACAGTTGCGGACCCAATGGTCCTATTATATCACCCCCTTATGATATATCGCGTCCGTCATATCGGGAGTTATGTATCGCAGTGTTTAAGCCTTGTCACGTTAAAACTGCGATAGCGATATGCATGCGGACCCGACTACACCATTGCAATATAGCTTAATATAATATCGCATCCGCAGGAGAATCAGCCATCAGCCATCGGTGATGCCATGGTCTCCCCCCAGAAGACGCAATTGCTGATTGCGATAAAGCATGTGGACCCGACGGGCATATAAATTATGGTTTAATACCATATCACATCCGGTCCATCGGAGCAGTGGAGGATCAGTCGTCAGCCATCGGTGGAGTCATGGGTGCTGATATATAAAGGACCTCATGAATTTCCAATTGTGATTTAAGCTGTGGACCTGATACAGTATAGTTGCGGGTGAATTAATATTGAAGTCCGCCCTTTAGCCATTTTGCCTGTGTTTCTTGTGTAAATGAATTTTTTGGCTTCCACGACGTTTAGAGGTAGAAATACATTAAGTAACGGTCTCAATAAGTTTAGGAGGCTGAAATAATGTCGATGGCGATTGTGATCAGGATGCGGTAGGTCCATTAAATAATGCCATCCCTGTGTATGCCTACTATCATGACAAAACAGGAGCGTTGTTACAGTTTTCTGAATATGTGTCCTCTGCATATGACTCAGTTCTTGCCATTGATTCAACATGTCTTGTGAGCACGAATAGACAGAGGAAACCAAAAGATGGGAAGCTGAAGAAGCAAGCGAGCACAAAGGAAATGACAGCAAGCGTTGAGGAAGTCTAAGAGGCGGTGTAAGAGGAAACGAATGGACAGAAGAATGAGGAATGCATAAAACAGTAAAAACACAGGACTGTGGTGACCGTTGGAGTGGTGAATGTTGTTGAATGCTGTTGAACATTTTTGTGGAAAATAAGCTGGAGGAGACAGAGGGAGCGAGAGGATCCAGTAGAATAGAAAGAGGGCCGAAGGGCCAACAGGACAACAGACAATCAAAGGGGAAAGTGGCCAGCAGAGAACATAAGCTTGAACAGAAAGTTGTTCTTTATGTAGAGCTTAGTGCAGCTAACACTACACTGAATAAAGCTGTGTGAAGACATTATCAGAAGTCATGAAGGGTACTGGACACTTTATGTGGGTAGTATGAAGAATTGGGAATACTACTTCATAAGAATACTGGTTATCATTGATGCTGTAGCTTGGAGACTACAGAGAAGTTGTAAATAGACAGAACTCAACATAGAAGAGTTCTGAGAGCAAAAGATTATTATCAAAAGTGCCTTGACAAGATTGGATTAGAACCCTTGGGGCTGGTGCCTCAGAAGTGAGAAGGATTGGAGTCCTTGGGGCTGGTGCTTCAAAAGTGAGTAGGATTGGAGTCCTTGGGGTTGATGCCTCAGAAGTAGGAAGGATTGAAGTCCTTGGGATTTTGTGCTCCTAAGTCCAAGATTGGTGTCTTGGCGAAATAGAGTTGGTGCTCTGGAGGTTGGAGCCTCACCAAAGTCCAAGTTGGAGCTTGGCAACTAATTGTAACCATCTATATATTGTATCTATTTTACCACACAGTTTATATTAATAAAAGCATTTATTCTTGTTGTTCATCTTATGTTCTGAATATATATGTTTTAACTGGTAAAACAATAGTGGGAAAAAGAAATACTGATTCATCCCCCCCAGTATTTCCAACAATTGGTATCAGATCAGGTACCTTCATTCAAAGCTTAGCAGCTTGAAGGTCGACATTTAGAACACAAATGGTGAGGTCAAGGAAGAAAGTCTCAAATCCTCCTAAGGATGTGTCTCCCTCTACTACTAAAATAGAAGATAATCAATTTGATGAGGCTCTAAGGCTCAATGGGAACTTTAATATATGGGAAGAAAGAATGAGGAATTTCTTACAGACTCAAGGCACTGAAATTTGGAAATCAGTGATTGATGATAGCAGGATGGATAGAGAATCCAAGGAGTACAATGCAAAAGCAGTAAAGGCAATCTTGAATGGGCTACCTAATTCTGTAAAGAACACTCCAGGAAAATATTCATCAGCAAAGGATATATGGGACAAAATTCATGACCTTCACTCAAAAGGAGCACTGACCATGACCATCAATCAAGAAGGAGATCCTGAACCCATCATAGAAGCTGAAAATGAGAATGATGACATCAAGGCTAAAGCAGACCTAGAAGATGAAGAGAATGAAAAAGACTTTGTAGAAGAACTCCTCACTCAACTTATGACTGCCATGTAAGAGATTAACAATTTGAAAAAGGAAAATGAGGCACTTAAGAAGATAGCTCCAGTTGGTGACCAAGACCAAACAATAAAGAAAGTTGACCTCATCAAGCTTCCAGTACAAGAAAGGGATGAAGAGCTTGCCAAGCTTAAGAAGGAATTTGATCAAAGTAAAAGAAAGCATCATGAAGAAGTTATATCCATGACAAATCAATTGAATAAAGCAAAAAAGTAGGAAGATACCTTGTCAAGTCAACTTGAATAAAGGCACAAGAGCTTGAACAAACTTGAAGAAGAGATTGGTTAATACAAGGTAGAGGTCTCCTCCCTTAAGTCTCAATTACAAGAAGCTAGGAAACAGGCACAAGGAGCTGAGAAGAGAATGGAGAGCACTCAAGCAAAGAATGAGGAAATCTTCAAAATGAAGTCAGATATCATCTCCCTTAAAATAGAAGCAGATGAAGCTACTCGTAGCAAGGAAGAAACTGAGAAACAACTTGCCCGGAAGAATAATGAGTGTGAAAGATTACAAGAAGAGGTTGTCTTCCTCAGAACAAAGGTTGAAGGGATGAACAAAATATTGAAGAGATCTCAAGCCTTAGATGACATGCTCAGCTATCACAAATGTCCATCTGATAAATCAGGTCTCGGATATGTAGGTGAATCCTCAAACAAGAATGAAAATGCTTTAAACAAAAGAGATGTGAAGAAGTCAGAAAGAAATGGTGATGCTCCCAGCTCTAGCAAAGGCTAGGAGAAAAATCAAGGCTACAATAGAAGAAATCCTGCTCCAAGAAGAAACCCAGCTCCAAGAAGAAATGTTGATGATGTCAAAGATGCAAGAGGCAATGGTTATCATCAAAGGATCTCAAGGCAGATAGGCTTCAGAAGTTCATCAAGGAAACCTCCATCTCCCAGGTACCAAAGTTCATTTTTTGGTTATTGTTATTCTTGTACAAACTTTGGTCACATGGCAAAAGACTGTAAATCATATCATAAAGATAGATGTTATGGTCCCCAATCATCTCATAGAAATAGATATTATAGTCCCCAACAATCTCCAAGAAACAATTTTGCAGAAAGAAAACATGAATTCTTATTCATGAACAATGTAGAATGCTTCAAGTGTCATAACATTGGTCATATGGCACGAGACTGTAACTTAACTTGGGCTCTTACACAAGCTAGAACTATGCAAAAGAAGAAAGTTACACAAGTATGGAGAAGGAATGAAATACAATCCGAGAGTCCCTTGAGCTCTCCAGCCAATAGCATATGTCATTGGCCTAAATTTTGAGAATCTAAGCATTTTATAAGAAGACTCTGCCAAAAGGAGATGATGCATACAATTAGGGGGAGCCTGTAATTCTTGATCATTATCGCTGAAGCTATTAGTGAATGGTTCCTTATGAAATCCTTGATGAACCATATTAACAATCATTCTTTGATGAATATCATGTCTCAGGAGCACTCCATTGAAGCATACAATCCTATAACCATTCTTTAGACTGTTGTTAAAGAAATAGGGAAAACAACCATGGTTTTGTTATCATAAAAGTTTATGTATTAACTCAGGAATTAAATGTGAGAACAGATAAATTCTGGACACTGATAGAGGCAGTATTCAAACAAACAGATACATCTGGAATGGAGTCTGAAGTAAGAGCAGCTGGCAGCATATAACAAACTTAAGCATTGCAAAAAGATGCAGATCAACAATTGTATTTAAAAGACAGTCACAGATTGGATATCTGAATCTGCAGAGATATGTACAAGAACACAAGGAAAATATGGCTCATAGGAAGGAGAATTTTGTGCAGTCAAGCATAGCTTAAGCTGATATAGATCACTTAAGACATATAGCAACAGTAAGGCACAACCCCTCACATTTTGTCCAAATGCAATGATGATTGAATACTAGATGGCAGTAACTTAAGAAGAAGCACAGAGACACAAAGGAACTCAGATATGAAGAAAGATAGCAAGAAAGACAATCTCAGAAAGACAATCTCAAGGGCATTTTCTCTTGATTCGGACTATGAAGGTCTCTCAATTCTGCCTATGGAGACATCAATATGGATTGAAGCATGAAAGCCTGGACTTGGACACTTGGTGTATGGCTGTTTGCAATCTAAATGAAAGCATTAAAGTAGAGCCTCCTTAAGCATTGTTGAAGCCATGATAAAGAAGTTCTGAGACATGAAGAGGTAATAATGTGCAAATTGATGATAAAATATCAATTCCTCTATCTTGAGTAAAAAGAATAAGAGCACTATGACAGGGGGAGTCACAGACCTATGAAGATCTACCATTCATGAAGAACAGAAGCAGTTTGATAGGGGGAGTTCCAGAGCACTCCTTTGCCATTGATGTCAAAGGGGGAGAGAAGAAGAATATTACCATCAATAACAAAGGGGGAGATTGTTGATCTATGTTGTCATTGATGTCAATATGGCAATATTCTAGATACTAGAGGATGACAGGAAGCCAAGGGGATGCTAAGCAAATTCATGAAGAGACAGGAGGAAGGCCATCAAGATAGCCAAGCCATAAGCAAAGAGGAGTTACATAAGGAGGTAGATCAAAACATATCATAGGATATTAGAGCAAGAGAGGCATTCATATATGCAAGGAGGTCTTTGAAAGACACTGCCAAGCCAGAGGAGCCCATTGGAGCAAGAGGAGCCACACATATATATAATATATATGCCAAAATAGAGCCATCAGAGGAAGCAGATTACACAATCGGGAGCTATCGGAGGCAAAACCCATATATATATATATATATATATATATATATATATATATATATATATACATATATATATACATATACATATACATATATATGTATATATCTATATATATATATACATACATATACATATATATGTATATATATATATATATATGTATATGTATCTATATATATATATATATATATATATATATATATGCCAAAATAGAGCCATCAGAGGAAGCATATTACACAATCGGGAGCTATCGGAGGCAATACCCATATATATATATATGTGTGTGTGTGTGTGTGTGTGTGTGTGTGTGTGTGTGTGTATGTATATATATGTATATATACTAACAGCTATCGGAGCAACAATGCTAAAGGAAGAACTATCAAGAGTATCGCATATGCCAAGAGTATAACGGAGGAGTACAAAGAGCGGAGGAGTATATATATATATATATATATATATATATATATATATATATATATATATATATATATATATATATATATATATATAGACATAGATATAGATATAGATGCGATATAATAACACGGACCCACGACTCCATTATAAACCGCCTTAATGTAATATCGCATTTGCTGTGTTTCTAGTCTCAAAGGGTTGTCACCCCCGAAACCTCCAATTGCGATATACAGTTGCGGACTCGATGGTCCTGTTACATCGCCCCCTTATGATATATCGCGCCCGTCATATCGGGAGTTATGTATCGCAGTGTTTAAGCCTTGTCATGTTAAAACTGCGATAGCAATATGCATGCAAACCCGACTACACCATTGCAATATAGCTTAATATAATATCGTGTCTGCAGGAGAATCGGCCATCAGCCATCGATGATGCCATGGTCTCGATGTGTAAAGGACCCCCAGAAGCCGCGATTTCCAATTGCGATAAAGCATGTGGACCCGACGGGCATATAAATTATGGTTTAATACCATATTGCATCCGGTCCATCTGAGCAGTGGAGGATCGGCCGTCGACCATCGGCGGAGTCATGGGTGCTAATATATAAAGGACCTCACGAATTTCCGATTGCAATTTAAGCTGTGGACCCAATACAGTATAGTTGCAGGTGAATTAATATTGAAGTTTTCCCTTTAGCCATTTTGCCTGTGTTTCTTGTGTAAATGAATTTTTTGGCTTACGCGGCGTTTAGAGGCAGAAATACATTAAGGAACGGTCCCGATAAGTTCAGGAGGCTGAAATAATGTCGATGGCGATTGCGATCAGGACATGGCAGGTCCATTAAATAATGCCATCCCTGTGTATGCCTGCTATCATGAGAAAACAGGAGCGCTGTTACAGTTTTCTGAATATGTGTCCTCTGCGTATGACTCAGTTCTTGCCATTGATTCAACGTGTCCTGTGAGCACGAATAGACAGAGGAAACTGAAAGATGGGAAGCTGAAGAAGCAAGCGAGCACAGAGGAAATGACAGCGAGCATTGAGGAAGTCTAAGAGGCGGTGTAAGAGGAAACGAATGGACAGAAGAATGAGGAATGCATAAAACAGTAAAAACACAGGACTGTGGTGACCGTTGGAGTGGTGAATGCTGTTGAACATTTTTATGGAAAATAAGCTAGAGGAGACAAAGGGAGTGAGAGGATCCAGTAGAACAGAAAGAGGGCTGAAGGGCCAACAGGACGACAGACAATCGAAGGGGAGAAGTAGCCAACAGAGAACATAAGCTTGAACAGAAATTTGTTCTTTATGCAGAGCTTAGTGCAACTAACAGTACACTGACTAAAGCTGTGTGAAGACATTATTAGAAGTCATGAAGGGTACTGGACACTCTGTGTGGGCAGTATGAAGAATTGGGAAGACTACTTCATAAGAATACTAGCTGTCATTGATGTTGTAGCTTGGAGACTACAGAGAAGTTGTAAATAGATAGAACTCAGCAGAGAAGAGTTCTGAGAGCAAAAGATTATTATCAAAAGTGCCTTGACAAGATTGGATTAGAACCCTTGGGGCTAGTGCCTCAGAAGTGAGAAGGATTGGAGTCCTTGGGGTTGGTGCCTCAGAAGTGAGTAGGATTGGAGTCCTTGGGGTTGATGCCTCAGAAGTAGGAAGGATTGAATTCCTTGGGAGTTTGTGCTCCTAAGTCCAAGATTGGTGTCTTGGCAAAATAGAGTTGGTGCTCTGGAGGTTGGAGCCTCACCAAAGTCCAAGTTGGAGCTTGGCAACTAATTGTAACCATCTATATATTGTATCTATTTTACCGCACAGTTTATATTAATAAAAGCATTTATTCTTGTTGTTCATCTTGTGTTCTGAATATATATGTTCTAACTGGTAAAACAATAGTGGGAAAAATAAATATTGATTCACCCCCCCCCTTAGTATTTCCAACAAATTCGTGGGGTGGGGAGGGTTATATTTCAAAAAATATCTTCTTAGCTACACTCGGGATGGATCTTCGAATCATTAATATATATGGTCCATGCTCGGGAAGATTTGAATTCTGGAATAATTTGATGAACCAATCCTTTATGAGAGTGAACACTTTGGTTTTAGGGTGGGACCTAAATTTCTCCACAGGGATTCAGAGAATTGGGGTGGACATGCCCATTTCCACTTGTTCTCTGATTTTTTCACTCAATTGATTGAAAATCACAACTTTGTAAACATCTACATGGCCAAGATATTTCTCACCTAGAGGAACAAGTGTGTAGGGGAAGTTATGATCGCCGCGAGACTTGATTGATTTATGGTTAAGGAAGCTATGACCCAAACTATTCCTCTCTTCCAACAATGGGTAGGGTTGGGTGGCCTCTTCGACCATTACCCCATCGTTTTGGAAATATCAAGGAAAATTAGCAAGCCAAAGGCGCCATTTAATTTTAATGCCTGTTGGTTGAAGGAGGAGGAGTTTCGTGGCTTGGTTACAGATACCTAGCACCCATGCTCATCTAATGGGGGATCTCTCTGTAGCCAAGAAGATTGTTTATAATCTTTGAAGGCTTAAAATAGATACCATGGTATGGGCCAAAAATAAAAATAAATATGATGAGGAAGCCTTGGAACAAATTGATAATGAATTAGCACTATTAGAACATCTTGATGGTGGTGGTTATATCTCTGTTGATTCTAAAATGTGATCCATCCGACTGGAAGCTGATAAACGTAGAATATTAAAGGCCAGAGAGGAAGCTTGGAGACTCATAAGTCGAGCTATTTGGTTACAGGTGGGTGATGACAATACAAAATTCTTTCAACAATTCCCCAAAGGTAGGAAGGCCATTAACACTATCTAGTCATTGGAATATGATAATGGCAAGAAGAAATCAAACTTTCAAGATATTTCTTATATGGGATCTTGTCATTTCAAATCCCTCGTTTCTTCCTACAGACACTCTACTCTAGCTGAAATCATATAGACTACCAGACTCTTTCCTCGCTTTGTTGACTATGACAACAATAAATATCTCATGGATCTAATTACATTCGATGAACTAGAAGGAACCCTTCGATGTTTTAAGAAATATAAGAGCCTTGGGTTGGAAGGTTGGTCAGTTGAATTATTTTTGGGTTTCTATGAATTGATTGGATTGGATCTTCTCAAAGTAGTGGAGGAACGCAGGGCTTCTGGAAAAAATTTTGAAACCTTCAATACCACCTTTATTGTTGTCATTCCCAAGACTAATGATCCAAAAAATATCAATTATTTCAAAACAATGTCTTTTTGTAATTTTATTTACAAAATTATAGCCAAAATCATTGCTAACAGGCTCTACCCATTCTCTCCCAACACATCTCTAGTGAACAATTTTCCTTTCTGGAAAATTGTTAGATTCATGAGGCCATCAATGTTGCATAAGGAGGATTACACAGCCTGAAAATAAAAAAATGGCAAGGTATGATTTTTAAGATGAACTTAGTAAAAGATTTTGATAAGGTCAATTGGATGTATATTTGTATGATGCTCACACATTTGGGGTTCAATATCAACTTTATTAATTGGATAATTTGTTGCATTACCACTCCAACCTTTGCAGTATTAATCAATGGTGCCCCATCTAAGTTTGTCCATGTTTAGTGAGGGTTGCATCAGGGTTTCCCTCTTTCTCCTGTACTCTTTCTCTTGATTATGGAAGTACTTAACGCATTGGTTTGGGAGGCTAAGAGGAGAGGACAATTAATAGGTGCTTCGGTAGAAATTAATATATATTTGACTCACTTTCTTTCTGTTCATGATGTCCTGGTTTTTTTAATGGCTCTCATCATGATATTGACTCTTTAAAAGCTATTCTAAACTTATTTTGTAGAGCCACTAGAATGGATGTTAATAATTTGAAATCAACTCTATTCGCCACAAGTGTTTCTCGGCCAGAAATCACATATGTGCTTGAACAATTCTCATTCCAACACATTACCTTTGACTAAGGTCTTAAATACTTGGGTTTTCATCTAGAACCTGTTGTGGCCAGCAACAACCCCCCTTCTTATTTAGTGTTATTCCTAATGCTAAATAACTGGGGACCCTTAGTTAAAAATTAAAAAAATCAAAGTAGTGCTTAAATTTCCTTTTTCTAATAAAATTACCATCATAAGCTTAGGAAACCCTCTTGAAAATCTAAAACTCTAAGTATTATGATAAGGTGAGATAATCTTTCCTTAGGAATATTGCATCACAAAAAAGATAACAAAAGACAACCTTACAAGCCAAATTCCAATATTGCGAGATCGCGATACACGATAATATCGCATCACATCCAGCAAATACAACTTACATTGAAACACTTTAAAATTTGCCAATATGCGATATCGCCAATCGCAAATCACATTTCGTAGAAAACAGGTTAACAAATATTGTCATGTATAACGTTCCTGCGATCTGCAATATTGCATATTGTGATTTCGTGATACAGCGACAATGCGATAATGCGATGACACAAGCAATCAACTCTGTGATGTTGCGATTTAGCGACATTATCATTTCGCGATGTTGCGATCTGCGATATTGCGAAGCAAATCGCAAAATCGATTCATCGCAAATCTTTCGGGCTCATTATTCAAGAAAAAGTATTTTCCATAAGCTGACACCTGGTTATGCGCTTTAATGCTAATAAATGTGTTAGTTTCCAGTTATTAGTGGAATTTGGTTGTGTGCTTATCAAAAAAATCATCTCACGTAAGGTGGTATATTTGATGTATCTTCGGCGTTTAAAACTTTCCCATCACCCTTCCTTGTCGTTCTTTTCACTTCACTTGTGAATTGCAGGAACAGAGAACAGAGGACGATACAAAGCAATACACAGGTTAAAATGGGAAAGAAAAGTAAAGCTTCGAGCTCTGAAGAAAAGGAAATGGCACCCTTATATACAAACACGGCCTGTAACAGAGACGCAGGAATTGCTACGTGGGAAGGCATGTATAATATGCTTGAAGAGGAGAATCCCAGAGTAATGGAAGTTGTTGCTACTGCGGGCTCAAATAGTTCTTCCGAGGCATCTATCACAGAGCTAGATTGCTCATTCTTACACCGGATAGTAGCAAGGCCCAAAATTCTCCCATACACGGACATGGTGAAGTGGATACTGGACAGCGCAGATATTAGAAACAGACAGTTTAAAACTCAGGGTCAAGGACTCATCGGCTCATTCGCTACATAGGATTTAAGGCTCATGTATCATTTACCGGAGCCACAGGCAACTTATAACAAGCAGTTTATGGAGAAATTTGTAAAAGAAAATCAGGACCTGGCAGAAACCACCAAAGACTGGTCTAGGAGGGACGAACCGCTAAAGAAAGATAAACACGGTATGTACAGTACTGGTTCTCTCACATCCCCATATTGCTTTGCTGCTACCATGCTCTGTAGATTGTTTGGAATGCCAGATATCAACAAATTTTCATCTGAATGGCTACCGTTATTGGATGCTGCCACAAATGCCACTATTGTAGATTGGGCCAAAATCTTGTCTGAAAATCTAGTCACGGCCATTGTAAGTTACCGATCTAAAAGAACTATCTCTCAGAGAATCTATCCTCCTTTTTACCTATCTGCATATGTAATGGATGCGATATGTTATGTTTCTAAATTTCCTGTTATGGGTTAGAAGTGGACAACCCAAGACCCCTTACCCATCCATGTCTATCATAAAGAATTGTGGGACTCTAAATTCACTCCGCACTTCTACCAGATTTGTCATGGAATTATGCTGCCCTTGTACAGAATGTTGTATGATAAAGATGCTCCGAGATGCTCTCCTGAAGCAGAGGTAGGCATCCTCCCCGTCGCAAGATGGTTCGGAGAGGAATTTTTTACTTATGTCAGGATAATTGGAAGTCCTGCTTCCCCTCATGTCCTACCTTTATATGTCCCTAATAAACTCTTAGCTCGAGAAATTGCTTATCAAACCTGTGGAAAAGGAGGTCTGGCTAAAGATTTGAAAGACAAAAAGAAGGCTATCTGGCCACAATTTCCTGTAGCCTGTGGGGCCTTTTTGCTATTTTATGTAGGCCATGCATTCACAGAAGTAAAAAATATGACGTGTTTACAGTTATTCAAATTTTCAGGAAGACCATTTGACCCTCATGATGTTGCCAAGAATTTCACTACTGTAGTCAAGATAAAGGTGTTTTCTGGGGAAGATGATTTATTTGATGATATATTCCAACAGAAAAGCACACTCGAAGAAATTCTTCATGCAGCCCAAATGCAATTCTCTCCAAAAGAATTTCAAAAGTTCAAAATATACAGGGAAAGAAGGTTAGCCAGTATTCCTTTGGAAAAGCTATGCCTAAAACCCGCAAGGGAACCAACTCCAAGTGTTATTCTTAATGGAAGTTCAGCCACAAAAGGATCTAAATCCAAGTCTGGAAAAGAAACATCTAAACAGTCTAAAAGATCCGTAAGTGAATAGGATAAGAGCGAAGAGTCAGTAAAAGATACTGCCCAGTCAATGGAACTTCTACAGCAACAGGTTTTTACCTCCCCGCAAAGAGATCCTCCCCCTCTCGTCGTTCAGCAGCCATTAGTCACAACCGAACTAGATAAAGAATGGGAAACCTTCAATGACTTGATCAATCTTGAAGGGAAAACCATAAAAACACCTGCGAGCAATGCACAGGTAACAAAAGAAGTAGTCACAAGAACAGTTAGCAATGTCTCAGATATGGATCATATTCCTATTTCCCATCCTCTGAGATTATGCTCAAAATAGAAGAAATTCCTCCTCTTGATGTATTTTATAGCCCACAGCACAAAGCAGTAGTAAGAAGACAAAGGAAGAAAAGGAAATTGGAAAACGTGCTCCCTCAAGACGCAGAACAAGTAGACGTCCTGTGGCAAGATCCCACTAGAAATCCCACTGAGAATCTCACCAAACTATCTCAGATCGCAAGAGCATATGCCTCTACAACTATTTGTAAAGCATCTGAGGTACAACAATTGCTAAAAGAAAAGGAATACCAGATACAAGTATTGCAACAACAATTTCAACAAGCTAACGCCAACAATGAAGCACAGAAATAGCTTGAAAGGTTACAGCAGGACTTCCAGCAAATGCAGATAGGATATCAGAAAAGTTTGGATGAGAAAGGAAAGCAATTACAGGATTTACAGGAGATGCACAAGGACAATCCTAAACTCACAGAATATATCACAGAGTCCATTTCCTTGAATGAACAATTACTCCAGCAGCAAGAAGCATTGGGCCAAAAGATATCACAGTGGAACTATTATTGTGAAATAAGTGATAAAACCACTAATCAAGTTGTAGATTTACGAAGGGAGTACGATTTAGTTGATAAACGGGTTATCGAATATTTGGCTTGGCAAGAAACAGACGAGGGAAAAAGAGAAGGTGCACCAAGGATCAATGAAAATCACAAAGAAATGCTCTTTAACAAATGGAACGAGCAAATCAGGGAGGCAGAGCAAGCAACAGAAGGAGCAGCCACGGTAGTAAGCAATATTATTGATTGTGTAAATGAAAATTTTCATAGGGAAAATTCGGTCGCAGAGACCACTCCAGGATATTTACCTAACGCACAGCAACTACAGGCAAATTGGAAGCAAAAGGCCCAATAAAAGGCAGAAGCAATCCAAGGGTTAACCAAGTTAAACTGGGATTATTACTGGGCATACTTGGTAAGGCCACATAGCCAGTGGATGACTCTTAAGTGTATCATCAATTCGGCCGAAAAGATGGCGCCAACTCTTGTTGATTCTGTTTTCTCAGCTCAGCTAAAATCGGAAGTCGACCACCCGACTCTTCTTAAACAGATGCTGCATGCGTGCGATTTCAAGGACCAAATACAGAAGTAGTTTTAATTTTAGATTCAATTTTAGTTTTAATTTTGTTTTATTTTCCTGAAATGAGGACAGTCATTTAAACTGCATCCTACATTTTTGTAATAATTTATTTTTAGATTTAGTTAGTAGTATTTAAACCCTTCTCATGCATTTAGAGAAGGGTCCTGAAATTTATCAAAAAATTATCCCCAGAACATGCACTTATGTACTCTCTAAGGAGGTTTTGATGAATGAATGGAACAGTATTTATTGATGTTTGCATTTGATATCTGCTACTGATGTTGCACTTGTGTACTCTTAGTGGATGTTAGATCAAGAAGAGATAAATCATTATTGCTTGAAGCTCATGAGTAGGACTAGTTATAAATGGTATTTCTATCTCTTAACTATTCCTGCCCTTGTGTTAGAGTGATTTTCATGTTCAGTTATTTATATATTAATGTATGAATGCCTGAGTTATCATTTGGCACTTTTGTACGGTGACAGCTATTTATTTATGCTTAGTGTATGAATAGCTTATTATGCGATATGTTTTCACAACTGTTTCATCTAACTTTTTATACGAAGTGATTCATCTTTATTGAATTCTTTTCTCATAACAATTGAATGATCTTTATTACCAGTTGTTATTTGAAATCATTTTAGATCGCATAAAGGAAAGATTACACCCCGGGTTAGTGTAGATTTAGATATTTTTGTTTATTAGAATACAATTTCCTTATTATTAGATTAGATTTAGAGTAGAAGTATTCCATTTAGAAACTGTTAGATCAGAAATATTAGTCTTTCTCACACACACATTTAAATTGGGAAATTGGTCCCATATCCCCAGTCGGACCCGCTATACCAAACGAAAAAGGAGCTGCCAACCAAGGTCTGGACCGGGCAGGTATCCCCCTTGTTGTAGACCTGATTTTCGAGGCTTCAACATATTTGGCACTAGAAGGAGGGCCACGAACTGTGAATGGCAAGAAAATCTAAATCTAAATACCATTATGAGAGTAAATCGCCCTCACCATCTCCCCTGACTTCTCCATTGCATTTAGAATCTTTAAATCCAGAGTCAGAAGTCACTGGAGTAACAGCCGCTGCTACAAACCCTGACATTTCAGAACAATCTACTATTGAACCTCCTGAAGTTGAATCTTTGATTCACAAACTTCAGCGATTTTCTATATCTCCTCAAAAATCTGATAAATCTCAAGGCAGCATGACTTCGCAATATAACCCTGCTCATCCTCTTACTAGGTTAAAGAGCAAAAATTTTGGTGTTCAGCCAACCGAATTACCTCTACCTACTAGGAAGAGAGCAAGGAAGTCTCCTAAAGGATCTGATAGCGAGACTTTTTCATCATCATCATCCATCTCAACCTCTTCACCGCGAAGTCAACCATCCACTCCTCCACTTCAGATCATTGTCCATCAGCCTATTGGAACTTCCCCAACTCCCTCTCAACCATCTGGAGTCGTAGTATCCCCATCTTCTCAACCGCAAGGATCATCTTCTGCACTTTCCTCTGTTAGTAGTTCAGTGATGGCCCAATCTCCATGGAATAACCCAGGGGCAGTCTTAATGCCTGCACCCTTGAGTCAGTTACCAGCCCATCCTGAAAAATGGTTGCCTAAGTTTAATCCTGAAGCAGGCATGCTAGCGGAAGAACATATAAATAACTTTATGTTATCTATAAATCTCAATGGAGTTGTTAATGAAGATGTTGTTGTTCGACTTTTTCCTTATACTCTGCAAGGAACAACCAGATCATGGTATTTCTCATTACCATCTGGATCTATTACTAGTTGAAACATCTTCCAAGAACAATTCCTGACCAAGTTTAGTGATGACAGGTATACAGCAACACTGATCAATGACTTGTCTAACCTTAGGGCCGAGTCAAGAGAACCTATCAAAGATTTCAATTTACGTTTCAATAAAATCTTAAACAAAATTCCTACTGCTTCTCAACCTAGTGAAGAAGTGCGAAGAGAATGGTACATTATTGCTTTACCATAAAACTTAGCAATATTTGTTGATAGGGCTAACAAAACAACCTTAGTTAAAAATATGAAAGAAGCAATAGCAGTAGAAAAACGTATTATGGCCCTAGAAAAGAAAAACGCGATAGAGGAACGAAAATCTAAGAAGGTGTCTTTCAAAGAAGATCCCAAGAAAAAACCACTGAAAGATCCATTTGATTTAGAAGGATTACGAAAAGTTTTGAAGACCATGTCTAATGAAATGGTCGACATTAAAAAACAAGTAGCAGAAACTTCTTCTAAAAAGCCATACAGGCCTTTCAAAAGAAATCCTTCAACTGATTCCAAACCCCCTAACGCTATTTCAAATGTTGAGTCAGAAGAAGAAGAAGAGGAAAACGCTACTGAAGAACATACTGATGAAGAAGAAGTTGTAGACTTACAAGGTATGTGGGATTTCATCCTCCCAGATGAAGAGGATCAAGAGGCATTCCCGGTTAGTACTCGCAGCAGAAATCAACTTGATCCTCCTCAACCTACACCTAAGCCAAAGAGCGCAAGCTCGATGACTAAGGATGAAGTCGCAGCCAAGAAAACATCACCTAAAGTGACTAAAACCAGCCCAATCCAAACAGACACATCAACTCCATCTAAAACGCTAATCGTTTTGGATGAAATGGAGTATAACATCGTGGAAGATATGAAAAAGACTAGGGCCAATATTACTCTTTTTGAATTGAGCAAGTTAAAACACCAACAGAAAGTACTTTTGAAAGAATTACATGCTGTACCAGTTGCACCTCTACCAGCTATTGTAATCTCTCAAGCTTCCCATGATATGGGGAGACCTCCAACTAATGCGATGAATAAAGTTGATCCAAATGATATTGCCTTAATTGGAGGAAGATCGAGATTGCATACTCCCCCATTTCTCCTTACTTATGAAATTTTCAATAAAAATGTGCATAATTGCTTAGTGGATTCTGGAGCTTCATCGAATATTTTACCAAGATCAATTTGTGCAAAATTGAATGTTCAATCACAGAAATCCGTTGTGCGCATAGTTCAGCTAGATCGATTGCAAGTCGAAGTGATTAGCGAGTTAAATCAGGTTACCATAAGGTTGTCATCCAACCCAAAGGTATGTCAAGTGATTGACATTTTAGTTGTTGATATTCTTGAATTTTACGGCCTAATTCTTAGCAGAGATTGGTCAGAAAAACTTCATGGATATTTTGCAACTGACTGGTCGCATATGTGGCTCCCATACAATGGTAAACCAAACCAAATAAAATTTGAATGCGAACAACATCAGAAATACATAGTAACGGAACTCGAGGGAGAAAATGAACCAGTAGCATATAATTCTAACATCATAGGCAACTATTCAGTAGATTCTTTCCTAGGAAATTTTAATGCTCACATTTCACCATATTTAGAACGTTTTGTTTTATCTCAAGTAGAAAATTTTTCTCAAACAAATAATTCCAAATGCATTAATTTTATAGATAATCATGTAAATAAATATTTGTTTTGGAAACTATTTTTTGATGGTTCTAAGTCTAACGAAGGAGCAGGAGCAGGATGCGTATTAGTAAGCCTAGAGGGAAATAAAACCATGTTAACTCGCAGACTTGAATTTGAGTACACCAACAATACCGCAGAGTACGAGGCTCTAGTCCAAGGGTTATACAAAGCAATCGGATTAGACGTCAAATACCTGCAAGTTTTCGGAGATTCTGAAATTGTAATCAGACAGGTACGTAATACTATACACTGTTTATCAAGTCATTTAAAGCATTACCAATCTTTAGTTCAAGATTTGTCTGAACATTTTATATTATTTAATATTTCATCAATTCCCAAACTCCAGAATGCTAGCGCAGACCTCTTAGCCAACGTAGCTTCCAAGCTCATTCCTTCAGAAGATTTTAGCCCTGACCGATTTTCAATTGAGTTAATTTTTAGACCATTTACTCCTGATAACATTACCAGTTGGAGGATTTTCAATGACGATCCTGATATCGTGAGTTTCCTCACATCTGAAGGATCCTACACCAATCAAATAATTGACAAAGACCAACATGACCAACAATTGCAACAGGATAGTACTAACAATGCTATACCTAAATCAGTAGTCAAATTAGAAGACCTTTATGATTTGAAAGATCGATTCAAGAGATCTACCAATTCAAAACTCCAAAGTTCAACTTTGAATTATGAATTAGTAAATCTAGGAACTGATGCCAAACCGCAGAATATCAACCTAGGACTTGGCCTAGCCCCTAAAGAGAAATTATCCTATATTCGTCTCTTGAAACAGTACAAAAGTGTATTTGCTTGGAGTTACGATGAACTCAAAACATACGACACCTCCATCATCCAACATACTATCCCAATGATCAATAATGAAAAACCTGTCCAACAAAAGTTGAGAAAGATCCATCCAAATTTAGAAAATCAAATCAAAACTAAACTCAATAAGTTATTGAAAGCCAAAATAATTTTTCCCGTTAGACATTCTAAATGGGTCTCCAATATGGTACCTGTTAGAAATAAAAACGGAGATATCAAAATCTGCATTGACTTTCGAAACCTTAACAAGGCCTTCCAGAAGGATAATTTTCCTTTGCCCCCCATGGAACAAATACTGTAGGCAGTTGCGAGCTCAGTATTAATGTCATTCTTGGATAGATTCTCAGGATACAACCAAGTACTGGTTCATCCCAACGATCAATTAAAAACGACACTCAGAACTAAATGGGGCACATACGCATATCAAAAGATGCCATTTGGTTTGATTAACGCGGGTGCCACATTTCAGAGAGCCATGGACATCGCATTCAAAGGGTTAGTTAATAAGTCAGTGGTAATCTATTTGGATGATATAACTGTTCATTCCAAGAAACGAAACAACCATCTCAGGGATTTTAAAAAAATCTTCCAACGTTGTTTAAGGTATGGGATTTCGCTTAACCCGAAAAAATCTTTTTTCACATTAAGTGGAGGAAAGCTTCTAGGATTCATTGTGTCAAAATCTAGAATTCACATCGATCCTGATAGAATAAGGGAAATTTCCGCAGTACCCCTACCTCACAATAAGAAAGCCATGCAATCATTCCTTGGCCAGATTAACTTTGTAAAGAGATTTGTGCCATATTTTTCAAGAATCGTATCTCCTTGACAAGCCATGATTAAAAAGAACGCAAACTTTAAATGGGGCCAATATGAACATGAGGCATTCAATCTGATCAAACAAGCAATTATCAATGCTCCATTTTAGCAACTCCAAATTTTTGTGATCCTTTTATTTTGTATACATTTGCCTCAGATAAATCATATGCTGCGATACTCACTCAAGCAAATCAAGAAAAGGCAGAAGCCACAATTGCTTTTTTCAGTTCCAATTTACAAGGAGCTGATTTGAATTATTCAGATGTGGAAAAACAAGCTTACGTTGTTTTTAAAGCAATTAAATATTTTAGAACTTTTTTACTTAAAACACATACCAAGATCATAGTACCGTTTCCAATGATAAGAAATCTTCTGGTACAGAAGGATGTGGGTGAGAAAAGGGCCAATTGGGTTACTGCCTTACAAGAATACGACGTAGAAATCAAACCAACAAATATTGTAAAAGGTCAAGCCTTTTGCAAAATGCTGGCAAGAGAATCGCTAATGCCCAAAAATCCATCTGAAGAGGTACAAGTATACGAGGTAAGCCTAAACGATGTTGAGTCATTATATGCTGATATTATTTATTATCTAAAGAACGGATATGCTCCTCCAAACCTCGATCATACTAAGAAGAGAGCCCTGAGATTAAAAGCCAAACAATATCAGCTTATGAATGACGTTCTTTTTAGAATAAATTATGATTCTGTTCTCCTTAGATGTCTTGAGAAAGCTGAAGCTGAAAAAGTCTTGCAGGAACTCCACGATGGGCCAGCAGGCAGACACTACGCTGGAGATGCAACTGCTCATAAAATTTTACGCGCAGGCTATTACTGGCCCACATTATTCAAAGACGCACATAATTACGTAAGGAAATGCCAAATCTGTCAAACCGCTGCTGGGAGACAAAAGAAACCAGCCTTTTCACTGCAACCAGTTACCATTGAACAACCTTTCGATCAGTGGGGATTGGATGTAATAGGTGAGATCGTTCCTCACTCTTCTAAACAACATAGATACATCCTTACAGCCACAGATTACTTTACTAAATGGGTAGAATCAGTTCCTCTCAAGACAGCTAACGCTGAAAATATTATTGAATTCATAGATCAATTCATAATCACCAAGTTTGGATCGCCTTCCGCTTTAATATTTGATAATGCATCATATTTTTCTGGTAATGCAATGACTAAATTTGCACTCAAAAGGGGTTTCAAGCTTAAATACTTTGCCAATTATTATCCACAAGGGAATGGGTTAGCTGAATCTACAAATAAGAACTTAATTAGAATCATTAAGCGAACCATTGACCAAAATCATAAAAATTGGCATAAGTCTTTAATATATGCTTTATGGGCAGATCGGATAACGCAGAAAGCCTCCATCGGCACTTCTCCCTTTAATTTAGTTTATAGGAAAGAAGTAGTTCTTCCAACACATCTGGCAATTCCCTCTTTAGCCTTGGTTCAATATATTGTTGAAGCACCAACTTCTTCTTTACAACTTAGGCAACTGGAATTAATTAAATTAGAAGAACAACGAGAACGGGCTAAGATAACTCATACTCATCATCAAGCACTGGTGAAAGCCTCTTTTGATTCCAATATGATATCCAGAAAAGATTTTCAGATGGGAGATCTAGTTTTAAAATGGAACAAGGCTCATGAGGAAAGGGGAAAACATACAAAATTTCAAAGAATGTGGCTTGGTCCTTTTCAGATTATAGAATTCATAGGTTCGTCTACCTTCATGTTACAAGATTTAACAGGGAAAAGAGATTCTTTACCTGTTAATGGTTAGATTCTTAAGAAATATTTTCCATAGAAGATCATTCTTCTATTTTTGTAGAGTAGTCATTTTTCTTTCCATAATAAAACCGTTGTAAATGGTTACTTTTGAGATTCACGAAAAAGACACAAATTCTCTTCTAGATTTTGTTTTTTTCGCTTGTATAAATAGAATTCTTTCTAAAAAATTAATCATTACTATTGAAAGATGCAGTTAGAGACTTTATGCCTAGAAATGATATTAGTTTCAATTGTATAAATTTTGATGAAAAGCCACCTTAAGTTAGAAATTGTTTTATTTTAGTCAATGAAAGGTATCAATAACAAAATGAAGATTCTCTATAGAAAGGCTCTTTCCAAAAACTCTATCATTGTCGTCCAAAGTTGTCTTAAGGAAACAATGACTTCCTCCCCACCTAGGAAACTACAATATTCAAAGAATGAACCAAAGATACACTTTAACTTAAAGAGTAAGAGGTCTCATCACGAGCCGACTTATCATGATCATAGATGTATAGCTTGTTGACTTTTCCAATACTGCATACCACAACAGGGCAATGACTCAAGATTGTTAAAATCAAAAAGACAAGTGGTCTCATCACGAGCCAGCTTGTTCAGCAATGTTATAAATCAGTGAACGACTGTGTCATGAATTGGCTACCAAACCAAGACATTGCTCTTTAAGGATAAAAAAGAAAATGAAAGCAAAAAGTGTGGAAATGGATTTTTCTTTGAAAAGTTGTAAATTTCTCTAAGTAGGATACAGGGTCATTGCTGGATAATAGGTAACCCTGTCGAAGCTATAAACGATTGCTAGAAGCAGAGGCTCTACCTACGACAAATGAGCATATTTCAAACTGATTTACATAGAAGACTTTGTTTTTATCTTTATAAACCAAGTAATGACTGATGTAGATACAAAGATTGGCTTGAGAAAGTAAATAATCAAAGTTGGGAAAAATAAGAAACAAAATATCATTGATAGGCAAAAGCATAATGTACTTAGTCTTTCTATAGTAAAGTTTAATTTTCTGGAAAATTTTCTGTTTTGGAAGTTTTGAAAATTCAAAAGAGCAGCAGAGATAACTGGTTCTTCCAAGTGAATCGCCAATTGTTGTGGCCAGCAACAACCCCCCTTCTTATTTAGTGTTATTCCTAATACTAAATAAGTGGGGACCCTTAGTTAAAAATTTAAAAAATCAAAGTAGTGCTTAAATTTCCTTTTTCGAATAAAATTACCATCATAAGCTTAGGAAACCCCCTTGAAAATCCAAAAATCTAAGTATTATGATAAGGTGAGACAATCTTTCCTTAGGAATATCGCATCGCAAAAAAGATAACAGAAGACAATCTTACAAGCCAAATTCCAATATTGCAAGATCGCAATACGCGATAATATCGCATCACATCCAGCAAATACAACTTACATTGAAACACTTTAAAATTTGCTGATATGCGATATCGTCGATCGCAAATCGCATTTTGCAAAAAACATGTTAATAAAGATTGTCATGTATAACGTTCCTACGATCTGCGATATTGTGATATTGCGATATTGCGATTTTACGATACAGCGACAATGCGATAATGCGATGACACGAGAAATCAACTCTGCGATGTTGCGATTCAGCAACGTTATCATTTCGCAATGTTGTGATTCAGCAACGTTATCATTTCGCGATGTTGCGATCTACGATATTGCAAAGCAAATCGCAAAATCGCTTCATCGCAGATCTTTCGGGCTCGTTATTCAAGAAAAAGTATTTTCCATAAGCTGACACCTGGTTATGCGCTTTAATGCTAATAAATGTGTTAGTTGTCAGTTATTAATGGAATATGGTTGTGTGCTTATCGAAAAAATCATCTCACGTAAGGTGGTATATTTGATGTATCGTCGGCGTTTAAAACTTTCCCATCACCCTTCCTTGTCATTATTTTCACTTCACTTGTGAATTGCAGGAACGGAGAACAGAGGACGATACAAAGCAATACACAGGTTAAAATGGGAAAGAAAAGCAAAGCTCTAAGCTTTGAAGAAAAGGAAATGGCGCCCTTATATACAGACACGGCCTGTAACAGAGACGCAGGAATTGCTACGTGGGAAGGCATGTATAATATGCTTGAAGAGGAGAATCCCAGAGTAATGGAAGTTGCTGCTACCGCTGTTGGGTTGTGTTATATTCTTTCCACGACTAACCTACGTAGTTAAACGGGGGGTTAGAGGGGGGCGGTAGCCCCCCTTCGTTGCGCCGATTGCACAGCGGGGGGGTCACAGGGGGGCGGTAGTCCCCCCTGTCCGGGGGGTTTGAGGGGGGCGGGTAGCCCGGAAAATTTTTTTTGGACCCTATATTAGGTTGGGCGAACCTACCTATGGTTTTGTGCATGTTTTTCACACATGGTATTGGACGCGATGGTTTTTCGGTCCATGGTATTGGATGCTTCGGCATGTATAAATATGTATTGTAACATTGAAAGGAACATAATGAAAAATCAAGCTGGTAGTCCCGGTTTTGGGATCCAGGGAAAAATCTCTGTGCATATGTGTTTTATGGGTTATGCTCTCGCATTGTTTATTTTCTTTGTTTAAGAATTCGTATGCAGGTAATTTCTGTACAGGGTTAAAACCTACATTTGGTATCATAGCTGTTTTGGCTTCAAGGGGACGCCTTTATTGCTGAGGGGTTTCGCTCGGGCCTGTGGTAGACCCTGTTCAGTGGGAGATCTGCGAGATCGATTCTGGTGGTGAAAGAAGATGGCGAGCAGTGGAAAGATTGAGATTGAGAAGTTCAATGGTCAGAGTTTTGAGTTGTGGAAACTCAAGATGGAGGATCTGTTGGTCGATAAAGATCAGTGGATCGCAGTAGATCCGGGTACTAAACCATCGGGAGTGACCGATGAAGAATGGAAGAAATTGGATCAGAAGGCAAAGAGCACAATACGATTGTGTGTCTCAGATTTAGTATTGCTGAATGTATCAGGGGAAGCTACGGCAAAGGCTTTGTGGGTCAAGTTAGGGACTTTGTACCAATCTAAGTCTCTGGTGAATAAAATGTTCCTGCGGAAAAAGTTGTATAACCTGAGGATGAAAGATGGAGACTCGGTGACAGAGCATCTGAATGCGTTTAATACTGTGGTAAGTCAATTATTATCTCTTGATATTAAAATTTCAGATGAAGATAAGTGCATCAGTCTATTGTGTTCTCTACCAGATTCGTGGGATAGTCTGGTTATTGCAATAGGTAGCAATGCAACTGCTTTGCAGTTTGATGAAATAGTCTCAGCCTTGCTGACGGAGGAGATGAGACGGAAGAATATGGACAACCAGAATGGTGATGCCTTGTCTGTACGAGGACGGTCCCAGAACAGAAACAAAAATAAGTCATCGAGTGGGAGATCTAAATCTAGAGGGAGATCTAAATCTCTGGAAAACCTACAAAGGTGGTGTGCTGGAAATGCGGAAAGGAAGGGCACTTCAGAAGGGATTGTAAATCTAAAGCTCCTGATAAAGGAAAGGGATCTGATGATGCTCCTTCTGCAGAGGCGAAAACCACCTCAGATGAAGATGGGGATGTGTACTTGGCTTCTTCAAGTACACATGTAGATCATGAGGCATGGTTGATTGACTCAGGTGCATCCTTTCACTTCACTCCCCATAGAGAGTGGTTCTGCGAGTATGAGAAATACGATGGTGGTGATGTCTTCTTAGGAGATGATAGGAAGGCTAGAATCATTGGTCGGGGAAAAGTAAAGTTGAAGTTGCAAGGTGGAAGGGTTAGAACACTTCCGGGTGTTCTACATATTCCTGCATTGGCCAGAAATCTGATTTCTATAAGCAAGTTGGATGATGCAGGTGTAAAGACGGTGTTCGAGAAAGATACCTGCAAGATGGTTCGAGGAGCACTGATATTGATGCGGGGAGTTCGGATTGGAACTCTGTACAAGCTGCAAGGTAGCACTGTTGTTGATGGGTGCAATAGTTCTATGGTTCCTGAAAATGGAGTAGAAAATCTAGTGGTCTCTGGAGAGAAGACCATGTTGTGGCATCAAAGGCTTGGACATATTGGAGAGAAGGGCCTTCGAATACTTCATGGTAAAGGTATGGTAGAAGGTATGAATGATAGCTCTCTGGATTTTGATTTCTGTGAAAATTGTGTGTATGGGAAGCAGAATCGAGTGAGTTTCCCCTCTGGTGGTAAGAGGACGAAACATATATTAGAGCTTGTGCACAGTGATGTGTTTGGACCTGTGAAGGTTCCATCACTGGGTAAGTCTGTGTACTATGTATCATTCATAGATGACTTCTCAAGGAATACATGGATATATTTCCTTAAGAAGAAATCTGAAGTCTTTGACAGGTTTAAAGAATTTAAGGCTCTGGTGGAAAATCAGACAGAGAAGAAGATAAAGGTGCTGAGGACAGATAATGGTGGAGAATTTTGCAGCAAGGAATTTGAAGAATTTTGTAAGAAGTGTGGTATAGCACGGCAGAAGACTACTCCATATACACCCCAGCAAAATGGAGTCGTAGAAAGAATGAACAAGACGTTGATGGAAAGGGCAAGAAGCATGCTCAGTGGTGCCGGGTTAGGACAGGAATTCTGGGCAGAGGCGGTGGATACTGCACGTTACCTGATCAACAGATCACCCTCATCAGCGTTGGAGGATAAGACTCCACAAGAAGTATGGACTGGTAAGAAACCCTCTCTTTCACATCTGAGGGTATTTGGATGTGATGCATATGTACATGTTCTAAAGGAGAAACGAACCAAGTTGGATAGTAAATCTGAAAAGTGCATCTTTATTGGGTATAAGGATGGTTTAAAGGGTTATAAGCTTTGGAACCCAGTCACACGGAAGGTTTTGTACAGCCGAGATGTGGTGTTCAGAGAGGTAAAAGATGTTATTCAACATGAAGTCCAACCAAAGGAACCTGAGAAGATAGAGTTTGAGCCAAAGGAGGAAGAATCAGACTCTGCAGCAGAGGAGGAATCAGAAGATGAAGAGCCACAAACTCCGGCTGTGAGAAGATCAGGTCGAGAAAGAAGGCAGCCAGAAAGGTATAATCCATCTGCTTTCAGTTCAAATTTTGCTTTGTCTGTTACTGATGATGATCCCAGAACTGTGAAGGAAGTAGTGGATTCAGAGGATGGAAAACTCTGGAAAGAGGCCATGGTTGATGAAATGGCATCTTTGCACAAAAATGAGGCTTGGGATCTGGTAGAGTTGCCGGCTGGAAGGAAACCCATTGGCAGCAAATGGGTGTTCAAGAAGAAGACTAATGCAAAAGGAAAGGTGGAGAAATACAAAGCTCGGTTGGTAGCAAAAGGTTATTCCCAGGTGCCGGGAATTGATTTTGGTGATATTTTTTCTCCTGTTGCCAAGGTAGCTTCTATTAGATTACTTTTATCTGTTGCTGCTGCTTTTGATTTTGAGGTAGAACAGATGGATGTGAAGACAACATTTCTTCACGGGGATTTGGAAGAGGAAATCTACATGAGGCAACCTGAAGGCTTTGCAGTGAAGGGTAAGAAAGAACTGGTATGCAAGTTAAAGAAGTCTCTGTATGGGTTAAAACAGTCACCAAGGATGTGGTATCAGAAATTTGATACATTTATACGAGGACTTGGCTTCACCAGAAGAAAAGCAGATCATTGTGTGTATTTTAAATTAATTGGTGACCGTGTTATTTATCTGGTCTTGTATGTGGATGATGTGTTGCTGGTTGGAAATGACAAAGAAATTATCCAGGATTTGAAGACCCAATTGTCCTCCAAATTTGACATGAAAGATCTTGGTGCTGCAAACTATATTTTGGGCATGGAAATTAAAAGAGATCGGGTAAAGAGGAAGCTCTGGTTAAACCAGAGGAAGTATGTCGAGACAGTACTACAAAGGTTTAATATGCAGGATAGTAAACCGGTGAAGGTTCCTATTCCTGTAGGTGTGAGGTTATCTGCTGAACAGTGTCCCAAGACACAAGAAGAGGAAGAGGACATGTCCCGTGTTCCATATGCAAGTGCAGTCGGTAGCCTGCTGTATGCAATGGTCTGTACTAGACCAGACATTGCACATGCAGTGGGAGTATTGAGCAGGTTTATGTCAAAACCTAGGAAGGAGCACTGGACAGCAGTGAAGCAGGTTTTCAGGTATTTGCGTGGCACTAGTGATTATGGTTTGTGCTACCAAGGAAGACCAGGATTGGACAGAGTGTTGGATATTCATGGTTTTGTTGATGCAGACTGGGCTGGAGATCTGGATCAGAGAAGATCTACAAGTGGGTATGTGTTTAACCTATTTGGAGGTGCAGTCAGTTGGATGAGTAAGAAACAATCTGTAGTGGCAATATCAACTACAGAGGCAGAATACATGGCAGCCACTCATGCAAGCAAGGAAGCAGTTTGGTTGCAAAGATTGTGTTCAAGTATGGGGTTAGTACAGGGAGCTATAAGAATAGACTGTGACAGCCAAAGTGCAATTTTCTTGGCAAAGAACCCTGCTTATCATTCAAAGACAAAGCACATTGATGTTCAGTATCACTTTGTGAGGGATATGATAGAAGACAAAAAGGTGTTGCTGGTAAAGGTGGACACTTTGAAGAATACTGCAGATGCATTGACAAAATCTGTGAGCTCTGAGAAGTTCTCTTGGTGTAGAGAAACAATGGGTGTTTCAGGGCTGGAAAAATGACTAAGCTCTCCTGTGGCCCCCTGTGGAAAGAAAACAACAAGTGGGAGATTGTTGGGTTGTGTTATATTCTTTCCACGACTAACCCACGTAGTTAAACAGGGGGTTAGAGGGGGGCGGTAGCCCCCCTTCGTTGCGGCGATTGCGCAGGAGGGGGGGCGGCAACCCCCCCTATCCGGGGGGTTTGAGCCCTCTACGGGGTCCGGGGCAGCGCCCCAGGAAAAAATTTTTAGACCCTATATTAGGTTGGGCGAACCTACCTATGGTTTTGTGCATGTTTTTCGCACATGGTATTGGACGCGATGGTTTTTCGGTCCACGGTATTGGATGCTTCGGCATGTATAAATATGTATTGTAACATTGAAAGGAACATAATGAAAAATCAAGCTGGTAGTCCCGGTTTTGGGATCCAGGGAAAAATCTCTGTGCATATGTGTTTTATGGGTTATGCTCTCGCATTGTTTATTTTCTTTGTTTAAGAATTCGTATGCAGGTAATTTTTGTACAGGGTTAAAACCTACAACCGCGGGCTCAAGTAGTTCTTCCGAGGCATCTATCACAGGGCTAGCTTGCTCATTCTTACACCTGATAGCAGCAAGGCCCAAAATTCTCCCATACACGGACATGGTGAATTGGATACTGGACAGCGCAGATATTAGAAACAGACAGTTTAAAACTCAGGGTCAAGGACTTATCGGCTCATTCACTACACAGGATTTAAGGCTCATGTATCATTTACCGGAGCCACAAGCAACTTATAACAAGCAGTTTATGGAGAAATTTGTAAAAGAAAATCAGGACCTGGCAGAAACCACCAAAGACTCGTCTAGGAGGGACGAACCGCTAAAGAAAGATAAACACGATATGTACAGTACTGGTTCTCTCACATCCCCATATTGCTTTGCTGCTGCCATGCTCTATAGATTGTTTGGAATGCCAGATATCAACAAATTTTCATCTGAATGGCTACCGTTATTGGATGCCGCCACAAATGCCACTATTGTAGATTGGGCCAAAATCTTGTCTGAAAATCTAGTCACGGCCATTGTAAGTTACCGATCTAAAAGAACTGTCTCTCAGAGAATCTATCCTCCTTTTTACCTATCTGCATATGTAATGGATGCGATATGTTATGTTTCTAAGTTTCCTGTTATGGGTTGGAAGTGGACAACCCAAGACCCCTTACCCATCCATGTCTATCATAAAGAATTGTGGGACTCTAAATTCACTCCGCACTTCTACCAGTTTTGTCATGGAATTATGCTGCCCTTGCATAGAATGTTGTATGATAAAGATGCTCCGAGATGCTCTCCTGAAGCAGAGGTAGACATCCTCCCCGTCGCAAGATGGTTCGGAGAGGAATTGTTTACTTATGTCAGGGTATTTGGAAGTTCTGCTTCCCCTCATGTCCTACCTTTATATGTCCCTGATAAACTCTTAGCTCGAGAAATTGCTTATCAAACCTGTGGAGAAGGAGGTCTGACTAAATATTTGAAAGACAAAAAGAAGGCTATCTGGCCACAGTTTCCTGTAGCCTGTGGGGCCTTTTCGCTATTTGATGTAGGCCATGCATTCACAAAAGTAAAAAATATGACGTGTTTACAGTTATTCAAATTTTCAGGAAGACCATTTGACCCTCATGATGTTGCCAAGAATTTCACTACTGCAGTCAAGATAAAGGTGTTTTCTGGGGAAGATGATTTATTCGATGATATATTCCAATAGAAAAGCACACTTGAAGAAATTCTGCATGTATCCCAAATGAAATTCTCTCCAGAAGAATTTCAAAAGTTCGAAATATACAGGGAGAGAAGGTTAGCCAGTATTCCTTTGGAGAAACTACGCCTAAAACCCGCAAGGGAACCAACTCCAAGTGTTATTCTTAGTGGAAGTTCAGGCACAAACGGATCTAAATCCAAGTCTGGAAAAGAAACATTTGAACATTCTAAAAGATCCGTAAGTGAACAGGATAAGAGCAAAGAGTCAGTAAAATATACTACCTAGTCAATGGAGCTTCTACAACAACAAGTTTTTACCTCCCCGCAAAGAGATCCCCCCCCTCTCGTCATTCAGCAGCCATTAGTCACAACCGAACTAGATAAAGAATGGGAAACCTTCAATGACTTGATCAATCTTGAAGGGCAAACCATAAAAACACCTGCGAGCAATGCACAAGTAACAAAAGAAGTAGTCACAAGAACAGTTAGCAATGTCTTAGATATGGAGCATATTCCTATTGCCCCATCCTCTGAGCTTATGCTCAAAATAGAAGAAATTCCTCCTCTTGATGTATTTTATAGCCCACAGCACAAAGCAGTAGTAAGAAGATAGAGGAAGAAAAGGAAATTGGAAAACGTGCTCCCTCAAGATGCAGAACAATTAGACGTCCTGTGGCAAGATCCCACTAGCAATCCCACTGAGAATCTCACCAAACTATCTCAGATCGCAGGAGCATATGCCTCTGCAACTATTGATAAAGCATCTGAGGTACAACAATTGCTAAAAGAAAAGGAAGACCAGATACAAGTATTGCAACAACAGTTGCAACAAGCTAATGCCAACAATGAAGCACAGAAACAGCTTGAAAGGTTACAACAGGACTTCCAGCAAATGCAGATAGGATATTAGAAAAGTTTGGATGAGAAAGGAAAGCAGTTACAGGATTTACAGGAGATGCACAAGGACAATCCTAAACTCACAGAATTTATCACAGAGTCCATTTCCTTTAATGAACAATTACTACAGTAGCAAGAAGCGTTGGGCCAAAAGATATCGCAGTGGAACTATTATTGTGAAATAAGTGATAAAACCACTAATCAAGTTGTAGATTTACGAAGTGACTACGATTTAGTTGATAAACGGGTTACCGAATATTTGGCTTGGAAAGAAATAGACGAGGAAAAAATAGTAGGTGCACCAAGGATCAATGAAAATCACAAAGAAATTCTCTTTAACAAATGGGATGAGCAAATCAGGGAGGCAGAGCAAGCAATAGAAGGAGCAGCCACGGCAACAAGCAGTATTATTGATTGTGTAAATGAAAATTTGCACAGGGAAAATTTGATCGCAGAGACCACTCCAGGATATTTACCTAACGCACAGCAACTACAGGCAAATTAGAAGCAGAAGGCCCAAGAAAAGGCAGAAGCAATCCAAGGGTTAACCAAGTTAAACTGGGATTATTACTGGGCATACTTGGTAAAGCCACATAGCCAATGGATGACTCTTAAGTGTATCATCAATTCGGCCGAAAAGATGGCGCCAGCTCTTGTTGATTTTGTTTTCTTAGCTCAGCTAAAATCGGAAGTCGGCCACCCGACTCTTCTCAAACAGATGTTGCATGCGTGCCATTTCAAGGACCAAATATTAAAGTAGTTTTAATTTTAGATTCAATTTTAGTTTTAATTTTGTTTTATTTTCCTGAAATGAGGACGGTCATTTAAACCACATCCTACATTTTTGTAATAATTTATTTTTAGATTTAGTTAGTAGTATTTAAACCCTTCTCATGCATTTAGAGAAGGGTCCTGAAATTTATCAAAAACTTATCCCCAGAACATGCACTTCTGTACCCTCTGAGGAGGTTTTGATGAATGAATGGAATAGGATTTATTGATGTTTGCATTTGATATCTGCTACTGATGTTGCACTTTTGTATTCTTAGCGGATGTTAGATCAAGAAGAGATAAATCATTATTGCTTGAAGCTCATGAGTCGGACTAGTTATAAATGGTATTTCTATCTCTTAACTATTTTTGCCCTTGTGTTAGAGTGATCTTCATGTTCAGTTATTTATATATTAATGTATGAATGCCTGAGCTATCATTTGGCACTTTTGTACGGTGATAGCTATTTATTTATGCTTAGTGTATGAATAGCTTATTATGCGATATGTTTTCACAACTATTTTGTCTAACTTTTATACGAAGTGGTTCATCTTTATTGAATTCTTTTCTCATAACAGTTGAATGATCTTTATTACCAGTTGTTATTTGAAATCATTTTAGATCGCATAAAGGAAAGATTACACCCCGGGTTAGTGTAGATTTAGATATTTCTGTTTATTAGAATACAATTTCCTTATTATTAGATTAGAATTAGAGTAAAAGTATTCCATTTAGAAACTGTTAGATCAGAAATATCAATCTTTCTCACACACACATTTAAATTGGGAAAGTGGTCCCATATCCCCAGTCGGACCCGCTATACCAAATGGAAAAGGAGCTGCCAACCAAGGTTCGGACTGGGCGGGCATCCCCCTTGTTGTAGACCCAATTTTTGGGGCTTCAACAGAACCCATTGACTACAAGAAGGCTACTTGGATGTGGCTTCTTGCTAGGATTAAAAAAAGGCTAAATTCTTGGAGTCACATGTGGTTGTTAAGGGCAGGCGGACTTGTCTTAATCAAGTTTGTATTAGAATTTATCATCATCTTTTCGATGTCCTTGTCTTGGATTCCTAAATGTATCTTGAACAAAATACAAAAATGTTTCTATAATTTCTTATGGAGAGGGACAAAGGAGGGCAGGATGTCCGCATGGGTCAGATGGGATAGAATTAGCTTGCCCAACAAATGGGGAGGATGGGGTATAAATAATCTAGTTTGGTTTTCACAGGCACTTGCAACAAAATGTGGATGGAGATTGATATCTACAAATAGGTTATGGAAACAGGTAGTAACACATAAATATATTCACTTGCTCTCTTTGAATCAATGGATTCATCTTCAAAATAAGAATATGACCAACATATATGTGACATGGAAAGCCATCCTTGACACATTTTATATTATTGGTTCAGGTCTAACTTGGAAAATCGAGTCCAAATCACAGGTTCATATTGGCACTCATCCATGGTCTGGAAGCAATGGACAACACATTCTCCCACCATATTCGGTATCCTTTATGGCAGAATAAGGAAAGACCACCATTTACCAAATAGCTTATATGGATAATTAATCTATCTAGGGACAGAAATGGGTGACAACACTAGACTTAAATATTCCAAAACAATGGCATTAGGTTTAGAGAGCTTAGACTAGAGCTCTCACAAATTCCCACATTAGGCTTCATGATTCTAAGGATGATATCATTTGAACTCACTCAAAAAGGGGACACTACACACCAAAGGAAGGTTACCTATTTATACATGCAAACAAGGAACCAGTTGAAATGAAATGATGGTGGAAATATTCATGGAAGTTGAAGAGTCCAGGTAAATCTAGGCTCTTTCTATGGTGTCTATTGGAAAATAAAGTTCCTATGGGAGACAATTTTATGAAAATATCCTTTTATGGACCAATATAGCATGCACTTTGTCAATCTGTTGAAAAATCAGTGGACCACTTATTTATTACTTGTCAATATTTGGTCTTTGTTTGGAGCCTCTTATACCAAGCACTTAATATCAACATCCATCGGGGAGGAGATATTTTCAACAATGCCTGGGAGGAATGGTAGAACATAGCTTCCCCTAATAAATTAAAGAACCTTCCTCTCTTAGTATGTTGGAGCATATGGATTGGACAGAACCACAAATTTTTTTTTCTGAAGTAAATTTTCTACCTGAACACATCAGAGAACAGATCCGTGTGATCTATAATCTTCTTCCCAAGGAGGAGATTCATAACAAAAACTCGCACTAGACTCCCTAAGACTATTGATTATGACACCCCTTAGGCTTATTTTGACGGATCGACACAGAATGGTCACTACGGTGGTGGGGTCGTTCTATATCTCAGCAATCAACCGTATTTTAAAATTTGATCTCGTTTAGGCATGGGCACAGATAATTTTTATGAACTATACAACCTCAAACTACTTCTATTATTTTCACTTGAAAAGGGATGCTACCATTTATATGTTTTTGGTGACTCTTGTATTGTCATTGATTGGTTCAATTTGCGTACTACATGTCACATGCACACACTCGAGAAATTACTGGAGGAAGTTCTTATGATAAAAACACAATTTGATCATATTACATGTCAACACATCTACAAGGAAAGGAACTCTCTTTTCGACCAACTATCCAAAGTGGGCATGCAGCAGGTTCATGGGACATGGATGATCACTGAGCATACTGGCAGTGAACACTATCAATATTACCATCGGCCTTTCATAGATATACAACTTTCATATTCAAAACTAGATACAGAATGAACTATCACAACATGTTTTTGATATATTACAAGTCGTAGTAGATGACATTTTGACTTCATACATCATAGTTTAGTAATGTTTATGTATATTTATTTTAGACTGATACACTCTATCAATAGTATAGGATTTTGTATGACATGTTACATGACATTTACCAGACACTATGATTGATCCATAGATGGTTGTTCAACACTCAGATGTTTTTTGAGTGTTTTAACAACAACAAATTTTGATATGCTTCACACATATAGAACATGTAATTTTCACTATATAATTAATGGAAATCACGATTTTTCCTGGGGGGGGAATCCTCCACACCTGCATTATACATTATTAGATATATATTTTATTATTCGTTGATGATGGTTGGTGTTTTTTTTAAATAAACATAATTTAATAACTGGTGTTTTTTTTTTAAATAAACATATTTTTAATAAAAAAACTTTTTAAATTTATTTAATTGTTTCAAGTAAAAAATTAATTAAATTTTTTCATTAAATGATACTTTTAATCATTTAGTTATTAAAAAAATAAAACATTTTTTCCTCAACTTAAAAAATAACTTGTATTCAAATAAATAAACAATGTCAATGTGAAATTTTTCTTTGAATAACTTGTGATTTTACGACAATCAACCAGCATCCATAACCAAATTCACTAGACCATTTAAAACTCACCTACTATGTAATAAATTAGCCATTATTACTCCCTATTTTTGGTAGCACAAGGATTATAGCAATCATTAGACGTTGAACCAGTATTAATTTTGTTTGAAAATCCTGTGCATTCAAGGTATTAACAAAAATATTCTTTCAAACAAAATTTTTCCCAAAGTTTCACTTTAGACCTCTTGTTATCGGCAAGAATGTATGATTTTTTTAATTTTTACTAAAACTTAGAATAATCTTCATTGAAGTGAGTTTAAAACATTTATGAACTTGACCTAATGCTAAATTTCAAGTTAACATTAGTCTAAAACATTTAATGTGACTTTTTTTTGTATATGCACAGTTATGAAGGTGTCCAACTGTGTTTCCACCTACTACCTCAACACCTGCCTCAATATTTCGCCTCAACACCTGCCTCACATTTTTGCCTCAACACCTGACTCAATATTTCGCCTCAACACCTGCCTCACATTTCTGCCTCAACACCTGCCCTGTTGTCTCATTACCTTAAGAGATTCTATCATCTTGATACCTGCTTTACCCCAAATCATCCTAATCTTGCAGTTTGTACCTTGTATTTTTGAATACATGGAACATGATCTCACAGGTATTGAAATTTGTTCTGGAAGTGAGTTCACTCTCACAGGTGTTGCAAACTATCTTTGAATTGATTTCACTAAACCATAGGTAAGTTACTACTCTCAATACCTTTGATTATGTGGTTTTCCTTTTATATTTAGACTTTCTTCTTCTACCATAGATCTTGAACTGTATTGTCACTCTACAAGAAAGGTATTCATAGCATGAAGTACATTATATTACCCCTCTATAAGAAGGTATTCACATCCTGAAGTAGTCTAAAGCTTTTTCTTAAACCTTTCTCGCATTTTCTTAATCTCAACCTTCCTGTCGCTCTAGGTTAGTCCCATTTCCTTACCATTGAGTGTTTATTTATCTAATTTTCCTAAGGATTCAAACTTCAGGAATTTTATAAGAGAATATATTGTGCACAATGCCAAAGAGAGAATAAAGGATAACATAATTATGAATATGTGAAAGATTAGTCTGAAAATTATTCTGCAAGCAGGAAGATGAAGAAGTGATGGTGCCTCGTTATCTTGAGTAACTCAATTCTACTACTCAAGGAAGACATTGGTTGAAGCAACCTCTAACCTGATCACCAAGCTTCATTCATTCATAAATCCATATAATAAGAGATCTAGTGATTATGGGTTTGTGCATTATACTAGGTGGGTAGCATAGTCTAGATTCGATGTGGTAAGAAGAAGGTGGGATTTAAGGGAAGATGGCTGAAGACTTATGATATGGGTTAGCTTGTTAGTCTAACAGGAACCCATTATGATATAGAATTTACATACAAATATTTGATTTCCAATTTACTGGAATGGTCATCAAGGTTGCATGTGTGGTGTTGGAGCTTCAGTTAATTGGAGTCTTCTTCAATTTGAATATATGTCAAAATGGAAGTTACAAGTTCAGTTATAAAGAGCTAAGTCTTCAATGTTGATTGGAAAGAGAATGAGTAAAGACTTTAGTGTTAATTGGAGAGAAAACAAGTTGAACTCTCGGATAACTCACAATCACAACTAAAGACTAGGGCTCCTTGTATGCTTGAATTCTATCTACAAAGAGAAGGACAATGGCAACAATCGATCATTCTTGAGAGATAAATTATTTTTGTGTGGAGTGTGAAAGAATGAGGATCTTGTGTAAAACGAAATAGGAGGCTGCAAGTGATCTAGGTGGCTCTAGAGAGACACACAAGCCAAAGATGGCTAAAAAATCAAAGTGCTTAGAATGACTTCGAACTAGGACTAGAGCGTAGATCTCATCGTCCTAATCGTGGAGGTGTGAACGGTTTGTCAAACTGAGCTCGTATGAGGGAGAATGGGCCAGTCAAAGTTTGGTCAAAGTTGGGTTGTGGGCCAAGTTTAAGTGTCCTACAATTTGACCGACCCCGAGGCATAAACCTAGCTCTCGAAATTGGTCAAAATTGTTGCCTCATTAATTTGCCCAATGACCCTTATTTTCTAGAAGTTTAAAAACGACCTCCCTCTTTATAAAAATCAAGATATATATATAATTATTATGAGGTGGTAGGCCACCACCCCCACCACCCCAAAATTTCATAACCAAACGAAAAATTTTATTTATTATAAGGCCAACGGCCATAACCCCCATTGGCCTAATCGCCCCAACCCTCTATTGCGACAATAATACATATATTTGGTTCGGGTTGGCAGCCATAACCCCCACCGAACCCTCCAACTGCCGCATATCATATATTCCATGTATTACGAGGTGGGCACGGTCCACCGAGAGTGGACCTGGCCCACACCCCATCACCCCAACCATATATATATATATATATATATATATATATATATATATGTATATATATATATATATATATATATATATATATATATATATATATATATATATATATATATATATATACATATATATACATATATATACATATATATACATATATATTAAAACATTATGTTACACTGTGGGCCGGCCTCCGGCGGTGGACTCAGCCCACACCCCATCAGCCCATAGCAATGCCGCCACATACGCGCCGATACCATATTAAGCACCGATCATTGATTTTGTATTAGCCGATCACCGATTTTGATGCACCGACAACACAGTTTATATGGGACCAGTGGGGGTCGAACCTGCCCGGCCCACGTGGCCAGCCCCCAAGCAGGCAGTCCCAAACATATATTATTGTGCCCAAGTTTAAAGAAACTATATATATATAAATAAATAATATATATATATATATATATATATATATATATATATATATATGTGTGTGTGTGTGTGTGTGTGTGTGTGTGTGTGTGTCTATATATATATATATATGTGTGTGTGTGTGTGTGTGTGTGTGTTACATGCGGAGGAAGGTACGGGGCCGGGCCGCCCAAGGCGGGTCCAGCCACCTAAAACTTGTTAAAAAACAATTTTTGTGTAAAAGGAGGAAGCGGGGTTTGACGGCCCGACCTCCTCCCTATTAACCTGCGATTTCTACCAATTCTGCTAACCAATTACATTGGTAAATCGTCCCTCAATTTTATTTAAACTCATACTTTTACTAGTGCACACAGTTCGAGGAGGTAGAAGGCGTGCATGGATTTTGAGGCAGTGAATTAATATTTTAATGCAGGAACCATGAATTTTGCAAGAGGGAAAAATTTTCACTTTGTCAGAATTTGACAAATTTTATATGGATTCTACACCTCTCGTCGCCAAAAGCATAGTGCCGTCGTTCGTTTCTCCATCAGAGTTCTTCATTTTTCGGTCATTTTCAGAATGCACGTGGAACCATGATCACTACAAAAATAAGGAGCAGAACCATGAGCCTTGAAATTTCCCCAAGGAGGTAAAATTTTGCCATGACAAAATATAGTCAAGTTTATACTTGTTTTCATGGTTTTCCGTAGGGATCACAATGGCGAGATTAGATTCGCCATCTGAGTTGCAGATTTCCAGTCCATCCATGGAGTAGAATCTTTGAGGAATCCGGGGGGAATCTAAAAGATTCCTTGAACCCAGAATTCTCAACCTCTAAGAATTTGGATTTTGGACAGTCGATTCAGCACTACTCGATGCCACAAATCTGATGGTGTCTTCAGATTTCTTATTCTCTCATTCCTTCTTCTAGCCACTTTTCTAAGTGCAAGTGCATATGTCTACATTCTTGTGCGAGCAGCCATCTTCATACAATCGATGGTCCAGGTAGCTTTAGCAGTGTGACATCCACTTCTTCAGATGGCCCTTAGTTGTGAGGTATATGATGTCTTCATGTACTTATTCTTTATGCATTATGTTGCACAGATCCTTGACTGATGTTGATGCAGGATCTTGTTTATTGCATGTTGTCATGATTCCTTGCTTGATTTGATGCGGAATCTTCTATGTGATGTACTTGTTGTCATAACTCATCATGTTATGCTTTGAGATCCATTTTTGTAGGTTGTCGGGATACTCTTGTTGTCATCATGCATGTTTGTTTTTGAGATCCCTTTTGTGCCATGTTGGTGGGATACTCATCATGCATGTTTTTGGGTCATACTAATAGGAGTCTTTTGATAGAGAGTTCCAGTTGTGGAACATCTCTTAGAGCCACTCCTGCATGAGGGAATTTTTCCTTGTCTGATTGAGACATCATCTCTTGTGTACATCATCATTATTGACAACACTTAATGCAGCGGCCTACACCATCTTGACACCAGGGCCCGGAGATGTATTCCCTCCTGGACGAACTCCATTATCAACGTCTTATGTTTTCATGTGTTGATGATTGACTTGTTCCTCTTCTTTACAGCATGTAGATGTATTCATTAATGTTCTTTTAAAATGCAATTTAACACATCATGAAAGTAAAAGGTCTTGGAAGGGTCCTTCGTCACACCCGGACCTGGATCACTAAGAGCATAAGGAAATACAAGATTTGCACTAGAAAATAGTAGCCCAGTGTCCACTAGGAAATAGGAGCAAGTGTGCAAGGAAATAGGATCTCTAATGTGCAATGATTGTGGAGGAGGGATCATGGATTCTTAGGGAAAGTCAAATCTATTCAAGAGGAGAACATTTTTTTCTCAGAGATAGTTTGTTGGCTCCATAAGTAACATGAATTGTAATAGATCCAATTTCTCAAGAAAAATCAATAAAATATGACAACAAAGAAAGTAGGTTTTCCCTTTTGGGTTTCCTGGGTAGTAAAACAAATGTGTCAATTTTGTGTGCATGTGTTTTTTATCTCTGGTGTTTTTCCATTTCTTATAGATTGTTAATCAACTTTGTATCTTGGTGAAAGTAAATTTGGTTTCATTTTTCAGTTGCCTTGTTTTCAGTAATTCATCTAGGTAGTTGCAGAGTTTCAAGGAAAATTAATAGGGTGAATTAGTATTATATAGTTTTTGACAATTATTTAGCGAGTCAAACATATTCACTCACACAATAATTCACCAATCACATAAAGCATTGAACACAGGATATTTATGTGGAAATCCATATGGGAGAAAACCACAAATCTTATTTTAATCATAATGTAAATGGAAACACCAACTTTAATTTGCATCATATTTTGTATGCACAAACCCCCTTTTCTTTTCAAGAACCCACTTGTTGGAAGCACCGATGCCCACTTGTTTGCAAGAACCAACCTGTTAGAGACACCAACCCCGTGATCTTTACAAGCACCAACTTGAAGGAGACTCCAATCCCCTTATATGCAAGCCCAACTTCCTTTAGCTACTCAAATCCCTCTTTCATTCATTTTTAAATTCAATTCTATGGCACCTTTTACATAAAATGACACATACAACAAACTTTGTTATCATATCTACTTTTCTATCTTGCACAAGAGCTCCAAAATTTTTATAGTATTCACTTTCAACCATTGTTTAGTACACTTCAATAGTCTTTGTCTTATATCTATAATAATTGGTTCATCACTTCTTTAGATATGTGTTTTCTCTTTTATGAAAAAAGTTTAGATCTCAATAAAAAATGCATTTTCTCCCTTTGCACAGCATAAACCTAGCTATTCTAACTTATATCACCTCAAATTAGCATTCGATTTCAATTTATTTTGTAGCAATGCAACTCCCTAATGTAATTCCCCACTAATTCATTTGTTCTGTGTGTTCATAGAAGTTACATGCATTTATTTGCATGATAATTTCACTTCTCATGTCATATTTCTATTTATAGATTTTGATCTCTCAAATTTGTCTTATTTATAATTTGTTTATTCATTCCCTTTAAAAAATTTGGTGTGCGAAAACACCAAATTTATGATCTCATCTCTTAATTTTTAAGTCCCTTGAATTATATGACTAAAGGCCAAAACTAGAGGCTTAGGCTGGAAAGGCAATAAGCCTAAATTTCTACGCAATCTGATCAAACCACATTATCATTTCTTCTGCTGTGAAATCTAGTATCTATCCAATTTCCTCCTCCACTAGCTAGCACACTCTTGAACACAAACTAAGCCCATATGTTTGCACATCTGGATAATTCCAAGGATCTAGTTTCTAACCCCCTTTTCCAAACTTCACTTTACCACAAACTTGTATTTCTCCAAGCCCATATAGGCCTTGAAATTGTGATGCTTTGATATCAGGCCCACTACTTCAAAAACTACATTTAGGCCTATGTCTAGAGTCCAAGAGTTTCATTAAGAGTTTAACCTTGTATGCCCTAGATGGTTGGATGGTTGGATGTCCCTTTGGGCATGGAACCTTGACACTAGATGGAACCCTAAACTTCCTACATGCTTGGAGGCTCTAATACCTCCTCTCACCTACAACCTTGTCTAATATGGAATTTTGCATGGATGGCTTGAGTTAAAATGCATGTTTATTATTATTCCTTGGGATTTATACTAAGTGACATATACCATTGGAAAGGACTTTGAGATAGCTATCTAACTAAACATCTTTATAGCTCATTTGGACTGAGATATTGTAGACAAAATTCCCACAAATAAACGCCACTTATATTACACATCCAACACTTAGTAAATAGGATAGAACACCAACACTCAATAAGAAACCTAGACAAAAATCACATCATAATCTTAGCTTACTGTTGATACACTCAAAAAGCTCCACTTAAGCTTGAAATCATAATTATAGCACATTGTTTTATACACTAAATAAGCTCCCCATGAACTTGACATCAATGACAACACACTGTAAACACACTCAAAACACTTTTGGTGTTAAAATATGGTTTGAACCCAAGTGTGTGAAATACCCTTGAGTTAATTTCTCCTTAAGGCATCAATATCTGGCACAGGGGTCTCAATTTGTGAGAAAATTGCAACACAATTGAGCATATGGTAGGGTGGGGTGTGGCTCACCCTACTTTAATTTCTAGTATATTTTTATCTACAATAGATAAATATTCATTTATGTGTTAATGATATTTATGGCATAGATGGTTTAGTGACATGAATGATAATTTTTTGTTGTTATATCATTTAATTTATTAATCTTAGTGTTGGTTATGATAGTAAGGTTTGAAATTGGATCAATGAAGTGGTTTTGAATTCACTTGGTTGTGGAATTTAAATGAATTGGGATGAATGGGAAATGAATGATGATTTTGGTAATTGCATGCCTTCCATGTTAATTACATGCTACATTTTCTTGAATTTCCTCTATAGGCTATAAGTACCAATTTTTTCCTCTAATTTAAATAAGCTAAGGAAGACTTTTGGGGTTCTTGAAGTTTAAAGGTGGAAGCCAAAATGTGATTTATGGGTAAACATGACATCTTGGAATTTTTACGAAAACCTTTTTTCTGGGAAGTTCTTGAGGATGAAACTTGGACCCTATTGAAGGGTAATCTCACTGAAAATATGGTTCATTTTTTAGATATTGGTTCACTATATTTTCAAATTTTTCATCTAAGGAAGTTAGGCTTCTTGAATGCTACTTTAAACAAGCCATTTTGGCAGTGTCACTATAATGTCTTTTATGTAAGCTTTCAAAGGCTGAAACTTTGGACCATATTGAGAGGAAATGTCATTGAACATACGATTCAATTTTCAGATCTTGGTTCTCTATATTTTAGGGCATATGGTGTGATGAAGTTGGGATTCCTGAATGCTCCTAAAATCATGCTTCAAATAGTGCAGCTTGGAATTCTTGCTATAACATTCTTTCTGAGATGTTCTAGACCCTGAAACTTCGAGGAGATAGAGGAGATATCTCAGGAAATATGTGGTATAAGTTTTAGATCATGGATTGCTATAATTTAGGATATATGCCCCAAGGATTTTGGATCTCTTCAATGCTCCTAAAATTACATGCAAACTATTTGAAGAAATTCCTGAACGTTTTCATAATTTTCTGCATAAAAAGTGTTTGATAAGATATATCAAAGAAAAAAAGAATAAATTGCATGATTGAGTAGTATATTTTAGCAATGTTTGTGACAGAGTGGTAACCCCATATACTTAATCAAGCTTCGAAGGACTGACTTTGAGAACAATGTGATGCCCTAGAGCCCTAATGTAAGATTAGGTGGTTGGGTGTGTGAAAGAGTCTTAATAGAGCATATTGTCAAGCTAGTAAAAAAGAAAAATAAAAAATTGGGTACCCTATAACCTTTGTAAGTCATCGAGGGAAATAGGTATGTGACATCTAGGATCATCATCAGTATTAAACAAAACAAAATTTGAACAAATGTAATGTAGTCTTATGCAACCAGCTCACAAAATAGAAGAAATGAGAGATAAATGCCTTCAAAATCAGCCTCTTCAAGTTGGCAACCTGCTTTACATTACACAAATGAACAATTCTTGGATGATACAAATGACAAGGGCTCCTTTCTATATATAGGAGTCTAAGGGGTCACAATATAATCAGAGCCAACATAACAATAATAATGTTAGGGCATAACAATAACAATAGTGGGCTTCTATTGGGCACAGTAATAACAATATGGGGACAACATTGGAACAACAATAATAATAAGGGGTACAACGACAATAATAATAAGGGAATACACTAGTATTATAGGGACCTAACATGCCCCTCTCCTTCAAAAAAGTGTTGTCCTCAACGCTTGAGTAGTTTTGGATGCTTCTGTATAAAATTCTCATCCTCCCATGTATAATCTTCAATGAGTAAGTTCTTCCACTTGATGAGATATTATGAAATTGATAGAGTTCACATCTGTCAAGTTCTTTTTTCTGTTACTGCTTCAGGTTTGAATATGATTTTTCCTTCCTCATCAAGCTCTAGCAATATTGTTTGAACTGGGAGCTTGTCACCTATAACCTTCTTTAAGCATGAAACATGGAAAACTGGGTGCCCTCAGGAAGATGCAAGAAGTTCCAATTTGTATGCCATAGTACCAATCTTTTACAACACCTTCTACAGACCATAATACTTTGGTGATAATTTATTATCCTTCTTAGCTTGCTTGAGGGACATTTGTTTGTATTGTTGTAGCCATAGAAATACCTAGTCACCTACATCAAAACTTATTTCGTTGCGATGTTGATCTGCCTGTTGTTTCATTCTATTCCGCGCCCAAGTGAGGTTATCATTTAAGAGTTGGAGAACTTTTTTTTGATTCTCAATGTGATTTTCCACTGCTTGAACCTTAGAATTTTTTCTTAAATATGATGTGATGGATGATGGATGATATCCATAAAGCACCATAAATGGGGTCATTTTTGTTGTAGTATGGAAGGAAGTGTTATATCACCATTCAGCGAGAGGAAACCATTTGACCCATTGTGTTTGTTTATCAGATACAAAGAAATGGAGATATCCTTCCAAACTGTTGGGATGGGGTCCCCTAGGGTCAATGTTGAGGCAAAATCCCAAGTTTTGTTGTATAAAGATGTAAAGTCTCCACAAATTATGGTCGCGGAGCACATAGATAGTTAGAGAGTCATAAAGGGTTTTACCCTTCTTTATGTAATTCAAGTCGGCTTCTTGAGGATCTACCCATGGTCCATGGACCATGGGATTCTATAAATAGGTTTGTTTTAGGATGCCTAAGGAAAGTAATGGAGTTTGTCTATGGGAGAAGTCTAGAGAGTTAGCGGAGAAGAGTAGGAAGAAAGGCTCTGTAGCTATGTGTGCAAAGGCCTAGAGTAGAGTCTGCAGCCGAGTACGAAGGGAAGTCTTGAGTCTGTAAGTTGAACTGAATATTAATAAAGAAGATTGTTGCAGAAATACCCGTGTTTATCTCTTTACTTCTATTTATATGAATGCACTTTATGTTATGATGAGTTATGAAATAATGATGTATTGATGCGTGAATTTTACATGATTTATATTGTTATATGAATGCAATTGATGTTGACTGTTTACGTGAAGATTATCTTGTTGTATGTTAAAGTTATCAAACACTCAAGCCGATCTGAGTAATTTTTGGGATAAGAGTAATCTTTGATTTGCGTAAGTAGCTGATTGGTCTATTCAAGGTCCGTGGAAGACAGTCGCAGAACTTCATGGAGGTTTAGAGGCTGATTAAAGGGAGTTATATCGATAAGCCATAAATGCTTAATCGATCCATGCGAAGGCATATTTAGGGCATAAAACGACATCATTCTGATCTCTAGGTGTGGAAAGTTGGTTCCAACATCCCCCCGTACTGCTTCGGGTGAGACTTCAGTCCGCACTCTGCGGATTGATGCTGAAAGGGCCAGTATTGTAGGGATTTGTTTGGCACAACTAACTCTGAACCTGGGTCAAGACCCACTAATCCAATAAAGAGATGTATGATGTCACATCATTGGAATCTAACAAAGAAAGGAATAGAGAAGTGGTTGGATAGACAGATCCACAAATTTGCAGTGCAAGAGAACAGAAATCCACGCCTGCCAAAAGAACATTGGTTGGACATGTATCTATACACAAAAATACATGAAATATTCTTTTGCACCTTTTTTATTGAACTGTATGAGTGGATCGCTAAATTGGCAGACGATCAAGGAAGGTGGAGGCTTGATGGTCCAATAGTGTGAACCCCGGAGATAGTGTGGAGGTTGGAAGCTTCTGAAGATAAGATCGCACGCGCTGGTGATCACTGGATTGATTGAGTCATAGGAGGATTTGTAATAGAATTCGTATTTGATGCCTTAGTTAGCTACAGTGAAGTAAAGCATTGCTTTTTCAAAGGACCGCGAGGTAAGTATTTGAAATATTTGAATACTTGGATTAAAATGCTCTTGTGTGAAAAGTGGGTTATGCCACTGCCTTGATGTTTGGATCTACGCGAAGTGGATGAATATTTAGAAATCAGGAAAGAGCGGGTCCTAAATACAGTCCATTGATAGAGCCTCCTTCGAGTGACGATGAGGGAGCGGTATAGGCCTCACTATGAAGCATTGTATAGTTGATAAAGCAGGGTTTTCCACGAATACCTCATCCGCCCACACCACCTCCACCTTCACCTCCACAACATACACCTTCACCCACACCACCACCACCTTCTCCACCGTTCAATATGTCGAATACCATGAAGTTGCCCGTTTTCAAGGGCTTGGGAAGTGAGGACCCAGACCAGTTTTGGTTCATTGTGAAGGCTATATGGATGGCACAGAATATTAAAGATGATCATATAAAGAAGGTGCAGTTCATTACTGCTCTACAAGATTGTGCGTTGACATGGTACATTAAGTATTGCACTGATAACCCATTTGCATCGTTAGCGGACACTCTGACTGCTCTAAATAAGGAATTTGGTAGGCCCAAGTCTAAATCACAATTTGTCACTATATTCAAGGAAATCATGATGATACCTGGTGAAACACCCTGGGAGCTAGATTAGAGATTGAAGTGCCAGTTCCGCGAAGCTAACATGAATCTCACGGATAGTAAACATTATGAATGGTTTGTAGCCTCACTTCTACCCCACCTAAGGGTTGCTTTATCACAGCAAAAGATAGGGACCTAGGCGGAAGTGTTGGAGATTTTGATGATATTGCATGAATGTCTATTCAGGACATTGCTTTGGGAGTTCAATAGATTCATGCAAAGTTGCAAAACCTCTGCTTGGAGTTGCAAAGCTTGAATAAGGAAAAATTCACTCGGCCCGAGGTGCGTGAAGAAGTTTGGTGCCTAAAATGTAAGAGAGAGGGGCATGATAAAGATCACTGCCCTTTTTTTGTGAATTATATTACAGGGGGAGGGCCAATGCCCCTGAGACAGGAGGTTGCTGTGGGACCAAGTGCAGGGCCCACACTATGGTGCACTATCTGTCAAGTGGTTGGAAAACATGTTATAGATAATTGTCATTTGCTACAGAAATTTGTATAGAAGTCACAACAACTATTCTGCAATTTCTGTAAATCGATGGGCCAGGATGAGCATAATTGTCATAGCTATGAATTGATGATGGAAAGAACGCCAGCATATCGAATGCAAACAGAAACTCGGCCTTCGGATCAAGGCACTAGAGGAGTGCACAAAGGATATTAGGGGTGTGGATGAGGTGGAGGGGGAGGAAGACTTGGTAGAGGTCAAGGACAGGTTATTTTCTATAAGTTCAGAGTGCTAAAACACTACGCACGAGAATGTATGAGCCAAATGCGACCATCATGCTGGTACTACACTCAATTCGACCACACGATAGAAGAATGACCTATACTGATAGATAAGATGCAGGAGAAGAAGGTGCAGCCTCAGCAGCCTACCCAAAATATATAGATGATGAGGGCCCAGCCCCGCGAGGAGTATTCTAATGTGAATACTGTGCTGTGAAGCGGAATGATAACTAGTGATGATAAAGGAAAGAAGCCTGACAAAAATGAGTGGGTTTGCAAGGCTCCAAAAAAGGAAGTTGGGTTTAACCTGGATCGTGCGAAGGAAACATTCATGGAAGTGAAGAAAAGCTTCGTTGAGGCCTCTACCTCAGGAAGTCAAGACAAGCTATGTAAAGAAGTTGACCCCTCCATGCTTACCACTTTCTTGGAGACTTGTGTGAAGCTGCTGCATGATAGCAAGGCTGTGAAAGGGTTACAAGAACTGATGAATAAGTGTGCTGGTAAGGAAGGTTCTCCTAAAGGACATCGCGTAGTCAGAAAGATAGGCAAACACAAGACAAGAACAGGGCGCTAGATGAGGCTTACTGCACAAATAGGAGAGTACGAAATAGATCAAGTTATTTTGGATTTGGGGTCAAATGCAAATGTTTTTCCTAAAAAGACATGAGAAAGAATGGGGAGACCTGTGCTGTAGTGGTCTCTGATTCAATTGAGAATGGAAAATCAACAGAAGATTATCCCTAATGGGAGATTGCATGGATTGACCGTAGATATAGAAGGTGCGAGCGCGTTGGCCAATTTTGAAGTGATAGAGATTGTTGAAATCCATACCCGTGCTCCTAGGAATTGATTGGGCTATTGACATGAACGGGGTAATCAATTTGAAGAAGCAAATGATGTCATTTGAAAGGAAATCGCTCCACATAGTAGTACCATTGGACCTTGCAGAAGGACCGTGCTATACTAAACCAGTCAGCGAATATGAGGAAAGCGATGATGATTTGGACCAGATCTATAAAATAATAGCGTGAGACCAAGATTGGGTTAATCCAATAGTTGATGGATGTATTGGATGGGACCGCGAAATTTCTTGTACATCAGATTCTAATGAGGAATTGGAATGTTGGCAGAATAGATTGTATGAAGTATCTACACTGCGTTGTAATATGATGACTAAATCGCTATGCTATGTGTCATCGGAGGTAAGAAATTTACCTCATTATGATGGTTTTACTGATGTAGATAAATTTTTGGACGCATTTAAAAGGGAAGTATCAGAGAAGCATCGCTTCCAAGCAATGGATTTGGCATTGCGCACTACACCTACATGATGGAGGGGTACACATAAAGACAGTTTTGATGAATGGCGTGAGTACAAAAGAATGATGAGATTGTGGTTTGGTCGCCCGAAAGTTAGGCTAACTGAAAAATATGGTGGAAGAAATGATCTGTGTGATCATTTAGCGAAATGGACTAAGGTTTATGGAATGGAGCCGCAACCAGAGTGGGTGGATATTTGCTGTCACACTTTGGACATCATTCCTATGAATTGATACCTGGAAACAGAGCTCCGCCATGGTACCGTGGAGTGGGACATCTTAAGAGAAGATTTTTTATGACCTTCATCTTTGAGTATGGGTTCGAAAGCATTGACGAAGCGTTGCAGGAGGTTAAGGCAGCGATCTTTAGAATACCACAGGATCCTTTAGAATTGATTCAACTGGATTGGAGCACCCAATTGTGCCATGTGCTAGAGTGCTATAATGTGACCTCTGAAGGAGATGATGAGGATCCAAGGAATATTAACATCCCAGAGGCTGAAGGCCACCATGAAGTTGAGCGACCGCAGACAGAAAATCCAGACATCACTGCACCATTGAAGAATAGACAAGTGAACATTGGCACAGAGGCGGAGCCGAAGTTTGCAAAGATTGGAGATTACTAGGATGATGCTACCACAGATAAAGTCACTAAGTTGCTCTGTGAATGCCAGGACTTATTTCCTACGAAATTTTTGGACTTAAAATGCATCGTAGGTGATTTGGGAGTGATGAAAATTACTTTGAAACCAGATGTGAAGCCTGTTAAACAAAGGCCATATCGCCTTAATCCCAAATACAAGGAAAAGGTCCGCTTGGAGTTAGACAAGATGCTTGCGGCAGGTATTATTGAACCAGTGGAGGAATCTAATTGGGTGAGCCCAATGGTAGTTCATGAAAAGAAATAGAATGATGAAATAAGGATTTGCGTAGATCTCAGGAAGCTTAATGATGATTGTGTTCATGATCCTTTTCCAACTCCATTCACAGATGAAGTACTGGATAATGTTGGAGGGAAGGAGGAATGTTCATTCAATGATGGGTTCTATGGATACCATCAGATAAAGATCACGCCAGAAGACAGGAGTAAGACCACCTTTGCGACTTAATGGGTATGTTTCCAGTATATAGTGATTCCTTTTGGACTTAAGACTGCACCAGTGATCTTCTCGTGCGTAGTCATCCCAACGTTCAAAGAATTCATTCACAAGTTATTCGAGGTATATTTTGATGATTGGATAGTGTTTGGGCTAGTGAAGTGCCATGTAGCCAGTTTGCTCTTGATGTTGGATACATGCCGAAGGTATCAGATTGCACTAAACCTGAAGAAATGCTTGTTATGCGTCCCTTTTGAAATCTTGTTGGGTCATGTGGTATGTAGGCTTAAGATCGCGGTAATAATTAATTTGGAGGCACCAAGAAGCATTAAACAGCTGCGTGAAACACTGGGCCACACTGGGTACTATCGGAAGTTCATCAAAAGTTATGCTCATATTACCACACCTATGGAAAAGTTATTGAAGAAGGATGCTACATTCTATTGGGATGAAGAATGTAAGTGCAATCTAGATGTACTGAAGTAGAAAATGGTCACCGTGCTGATCCTAGTATTCCTGGATTGGAAGAAGGAATTTCATGTGCATGTGGATGCCTCATGTATTGCGCTAGGAGTCGTGCTGACAAAGGTTGGCAAAGGAGAACTAGATCATCCTATAGTGTTTGCAAGCAGGAAGTTGTCTAAGGCTGAAAATAATTATTTGAAGACAGAGCGTGAAGGCTTCGCTATGGTGTTCACACTCCAGAAGTTCATACTACCTGCTAGGTAGACATTTCAAGATGTACACAGACCATTCTACATTAAAATATCTAGTTAATAAGCCTGTGTTGGGGGGGGAATATGCAGATGGCTGTTGTTGTTTCAAGAACATGATTTTGAAGTAATTGTGAAGCAAGGGCGATTGAATGCAAGGCCAGACCATCTGTCGTGCATTGAAACAAGAGAGGATCCTACTAATTTGGGGGAAGGGTTGCCTAACACACAGCTCTTCGTGGTGCATGTAGCGGATAATCACTTTGCAAATATTATCCACTTCCTGACTACAGGAATGGCTCCAGAAGGATATACCAGTCAGCAGAAGAAGGAATTGGTGGTGCGTGCAGCAAATTTTTCTATAATTGTACGCCATTTATATAAAATTGGATCAGATGAGATACTCTGACGTTATGTGCCAGATTTTAAATGAAACTGTATCCTCACTGAAGCTCATGGAGGAGCCTTGGGAGGGAATTATGGAGGAAAAGCAACAGCGCAAAATATTTTGTGCATTGGGTTGTGGTGGTTGGCGCTGCATAAGGACTCTAAAGCCTATTGTAAGGCATGCAATGCTTGTTAGATAATGGGCAGGCCATCATGGAGGGATGAGATGCCTTTGAATCCACAGGTGTCATTGCAACCATTTTAGAAATTGGAAATTGATTTTGTAGGACCAATTCAGCCTCTAGGCAAGAAAACTAGCGCACAGTATATAATCACCGTAACCAAATATTTGACCAGATGGGTGGAGGCACAACCTATGAAGGACTATACATGTGAAACAACAGTGAAATTTTTATTCGAATATGCGTTAACCGGGTTTGGTTGCCCAAAGGTACTAATGAGTGATCACAATACGCATTTTCTCAATGAAATGATCAGTGCACTGACAAATGATTTCTATGTTTACCATCAGAATAGCATGTCATATCATCCTCAGGCCAATGGAAGAGTTGTTATAGACATATTTGGGCACTGCAACCCAAAACTCATATGTCCATAAAATAAGGGCTCCTTAAGTCCCTAAAAGTGTTGCTTCACACCCTAAAGGATCATGGTCAATTGATTACATCATTTCCCAGAAGTTCCACCTGGAAAACTACTCAAAACTGGCCAAAACTGGACCATATAGACTGCTCCATGGGCAAGGTGCGATGCATACTGACTACCTAATTGGCCAGGTGCAATGCATACTCAAATGGCCTTCTGTGGGGTGCGATGAGCGAGAATAGACAAATGGCAGAGACAGTTTGCAAGGTGGATGATCATGGAATCTTCCAGAAAATTCTTGTGACACTTGCCTCTCTGAATTTGCCTAGGGATGAGTAAGTGATCATGAAATCTCCAAGTGGAACCAAGAAATATCAGTGGGTTGACACTAATCAAAAGCCCAAAGCTGACTCACACCCTTGCAAGACATCAATAAATGGATCCCTCATCTGAGAGATCTAAAGGCTGGAATTTTGTATTTTGTAAGGAAGTGTTGTTGGCTTGTTGAGAAGAAACATTGCATTTTTGGGTGATTTGCTTATTCATGAGGTGAAGAGGGCTTCTACAACTAGGAGGATGATGTTGGATCAGACAGCTGGGTTGTAATCCTCTCTTACATTACTATTAATAAAGTTCTTTGATTTTTCCTCCAAATGATCTTGTATTTGTGAATCTTATTGTTTATGAATGCAATTGTATGGTCAATGTGTTTCTGATTCCGCATTGTTTATGATGTTTTAGATAGAGATGCTTTGATAGTTTGCTGTTACTTTAACTCTACAGGTATTCTTTGAAGTGGGACAAGTAGGAGAGGAGTGGCAAATTCTATCAAGGAAAGGAGAAATCAAGCTAGGATAAAAGCAGAAGATCCAGGTTGGTCTTCTATTCTTCTCTTCCATCTATCACACTTAAAGGAACTCTTGAAAATCTTTCATTGTTTGTTTCTAAGATAGCTACCCATCTTAGTGGGACTAGTAGATCGAATCGACACTAGTTTTTCCTTAAACAAAATGGCGACTCTGCTGGGGAACGAATAGTTTGTTTTGTTTGTTTATTGTTTGCTTTATAAACTACAAACGGAGCCTGAAGTTAAGCCAGCTAGCCTTTGAAACTCCTTTGCTATGCAATTGCGAAGTAGATAAACGCTGCTTCAGTCAATCTCCAGGTTAGTTTATGAACTAAACATTTGACTTACAAAGCATCCTAAGTGCCCTTGTGGTAGCTTAGAACCTCATCAGATCCTACCCTTATGCTTTGTGTTTACTGTCCATCATTACTCAGCCTAAATCACTGAACTTAGTTGCAAGTTTTGAGCAAAAACCAAGCTCAGTTTCACTCCCTATCCCATCACACTATCTGTAACTATGCAACCTGGATGTATCGCACCTCCCGTGTGTTGCAAGTGAGATGCATCCCTGTTTCTCTGTGTTTCAGGTGTGATGATTGAGTAAACTGTGTTTTCTTCTCTGAAATTTGGTTTTTGTCTCTTTGTTTTCAGCTTTATTCAGTAGTTTTGTTGTTCATGATCAGTACCATCTTGTTGTAACCATATTCCTTCAAATTATTTCAGCCTCCATCAGTTAGGAATTGTAAATGTTTTTGTGTATTTTTCGATCATTTGCAATCCTCCTTTGTCGAAAGTAGCCTAATCGAACTGTCGTTTTTGATGCAAGTGTCGTAATTGTCATTCTGAATCAAAAGAAGAGTGTCGTAAAGTCTTCCTCTTCTAGATAGTTGATTGTAATTTTGTCATTGTACTTGATTTTGAAATTATTAGTATTTCAAGTGTTGAAAACAGTTTTAAATTCGAAATTGAAAAGTGTCATCTTAGTCTTCCTTTCGTTTTGAAAAGAGAAAATTGTTAGTACTGCCGCTTTGAAAGAAAATAGTTTAGATCTATACTTAGCTTTCTTTTTGTCATTCACACATTAAGGAAGCGAAAAACAAATACATGCATGTGCATCTGCATTTTGTCTGCTTGCGAAATTTGATTTAGGAAAGTGCATTTAGTGTGTGCTCTATGCTCTCTGCTAAAAGAAAAATCGTTATCTTCTTTACTTTGTAGCTAGGATTTTCATTGCTAAAAGAACATAAACGATTGTTTATCATTTTAGATTGCATATTTAGGAATTTCACATCTACATCACACGTTGAACCTTGAAAGACAAACTTCTAAGCAAGATCAACTCTAAAATAAACCTTAATGAACATAAAAATGCTTTGGAATCTAACGCAACACATCTAGAAGTCTAGGCTAGAGACGTGTTCCGGCATTGTAAAACCTGGTAACTATCATTTTCATCGAAGGTTGGATGATTCCTCCTCTTTGATACGACAAGTGACAGTACAGACTTGTTCTCCACGTACCGTCGAGTATATATTGGGAGACCATAACAGGCTGATATCCTTTATCCTTAGGAAGCCGTGTCTATCGCACTATCAATCGTAATGCACTGAACATAGCATTCAGGAAGATTGATTGCCATACATAAGTCCTTGGTAATTTCTCTATCATTTATCACCAAGGTGTATTTTGCAGTTTTACGATCGATTTGGTAAACCCTCCGTCTAGACTTCCAGAGTAGTCACTTTCGTTCCTTTCTGACTCATTAAAAGAAAAGGTCCATGTGAGCACTTGTCACTTTAAGCTCATTAAAAATCGAAGGCAACTAGAGTCACCTTTATCTTTTTCTCGACTCTTAAAAATTGAAAAAGCAAGTTGCGTCCAAGTGTCTTTAAAATTTATTTTAAATGGAATAACATCCTTGTTCCCACATTGATCTGAGGTTGAGATAATGGAGTCTGCCAATCAAGGAATCCCCCTTGGAGGGAATCCTAGTCCTTTCTCCTCTTGGGGAGATATTGGTTCTCCATATATGGCTACATTGTCCCTTCCAGGAATCACAATCGGCCTGCCAGTATGGATTTTCTCGACCTCTTTTGTTCAAAACACCACAATTCCTCAACAATCTAATCAGCAAGCAGATGATACTGAAGTTACCCCTTCACCTTCTACTTCGTTTGTTTCTCCTTCCCCTTCTTCCTCTTCGCTTGGTGAAACTAGTGACACTAAAAACCAAGTAACTAAGAATAAAAAGAATGGGAAGGAGAAGAAGAAGAAGCTAGCTAAGAAAGGGAACACCAAAGCATCGTTTGGAAAAAATCCACATACTAAAGTTTCTAAACCAAAAACTCCATGCGCAATTTGCAAGGAGAACCATTACCATCAAGATTTCCCTTGCATCCCGTGGATCTTGAGAGAATGGTATCCCCGGTTGCACCATTCGGTGTCACCAACCCCTAACAGTCAGGTTGACAGCGCACCATCAACTAGTGAAAACGAAGTCAATTGACAGAAAGGAAAAGCTAGAGTTCCATGTAGGTTATGTGAGGGTGATCATACTCTTCACCGTTGTCCTTTTCTGGACAAGGCCAAAAGCATTTTGGATAACCGCTCTGCTTCAGCACAGCAGCTTCCACCTGGATACAAGAAACTCTTGCTAAGTCATTCACTAGTTGAAAACCCAATTGACATAACTCAATTGTCGATCGAATCACCTATCATTGAAAGTGAACCTTCTGAGTCCATATCGGATCAAAGTCAACTAGTCAAGATGGCAATCGACCCAGTCTTTCCTTCAAAAAATCCACCTTCAGATGATATAGTTTCCAAAGAGGATGAGAACGACACCGTTCAAATTATTTTTGTCGATATAGAGTCTAATGAACTTGGGGGCAATCCGCCCATTCCATCAGCATAGGAAGAGACCCCCCTAGTTCATGAAACTTATCCAGACATTTATTCAGTACCTCCTCCGAGCAGTCTAGTCATTTTCTTTGATTGGAATCAACTAGCAAAACATCGCCTTCCATCTAATGTACCATTCCGAATCATAGTACAATTTTACAAAATGATCGTGTCTAGCACAATCATAGATGAAGGGGCTTCGGTGAGTATCCTTTCCTCAATTGCTTGGAAGCGCTTGGTTCAGCATCGTTTTTTCCTAAAAAACAAAATTTGTCAGGCTTCAACAAAGGAACCAGTCGACCATTAGGGATCCTTCCAAAGTTGCCTATAACTTTGAGAAAGAAAACTGTTTATATAAACGTGATGGTAGTCCAAGGTCCACTAGATTACAATCTACTCCTTGGACGTGATTATATATATAGCATGGAAGCCATTGTCTCCACATTCTTTCGAGTGACGTGTTTTCCACATAAAGGTAGACTAGTGCAGCTTGTTTACCATCTTTCATTTCCTGGTTCAAACACAGCTATAAATCAACCATCATCCTTAAATGGTCTCTTCACATCAACAATGTCTCTTCCATCTTCATCCCACCCACCTAATTACCGCAAGTAGTTTGGTGAGTGCGATGAAGATTAGGGGGCATGCACCCTAGTCTGCTTCGGCAGGCGAACCTAGAGGAAAAGAGAGACTTTCTTGAAAGGCCATAATACTTGGACCGAATAACATTCCCGTATAGGTTATGTGATCAATCTGACACAATTATTTCCTTTGTACGATTGTGAATGGAAGCTCACAACATTCATCTTTGTACATTATGTGATTGGGGCTCATAACAATCACCTTCATCCATTTCGATGGGCAAAGTAAAGGAAGAGTTTTTGTCGGTCGACAAAAACAATCCTACCTAACCACAGGAACTTCCATTTGGTAACCTGGAAACTCTCGTTTTACTGAAAGACCTAGGGGCATGCAAACCTTTGCATGCAAGTGAAAATAAACCTTATTTTTTCTTAGTTTGTAGGTTCTTAACCCTTTAACCTCGTAGCTCGGTCGTTTCTAGCTTACATGAAAAGGTCATGAGCACATGTTATAGTAGTGATCAAGCTCATTAAAAAATAAATCTACCAAGAGACATTATCAAAAGACTGGTAAGAGCAATGTTCCCACAAGGTACAAGCTCGTTAAAAAATCAACCTGCACTGAGCACATGTTGGCACAAGGTTCAAGCTCATTAAAAAATAAACCTGCCTCTGGTAAATAACCTTTTGTGATCACTTTGCTATCTGCCCTTTTGAATTTTGGTTGTGTTCCTTCTGTCACCGCCATTTCATATGACTGACCATACACTTCCACTTGATTGTTTACCCTTTTGAAGAACATTTGTGACAAGTGATTCTGATTGCCACCCTCTTCACCTTGCCAGGTTTTGAGAAGTTCCAAACTTACCTGGAACTAGCTGCTACCCAGAAATATCACTCATTCCTCAAAAATGAGCCTCTTTTAAACTCTTTTTAGACTCATTAAATATAAAAATATCATCGAGCTATTAGCCTTCCCAACTCGTTAAAGTAAGGGGAACACTATCCCTCTCATATATTTTAATATTTTTGGACTTGAGTGATTATTAAGCAAAAAGATCGAGCGCTTGTCTTTTTCGGCTTGTTAAAACTATCGAAAAGTCATCCCTTTCGTATTATTTTACACTTTTTCGGACTTAAGGGATTATGCCACAAAAAAGGATTGTTGGAGTCTCCTTTTTGTCTGTTTTCATACTCTCTAAACAAGAAAAGGATTGAGTTATCTTTGTCATTAAACTCGTTAAAACAATAGCGACAAACTTGTCCACCCAGACAAGAATGAGTCTCACTGACACTAGGCTCGCTAAACACAAAGCGACAAGTTTGCCTGAAGGGAAAATTATAGACCAAGCATATGTTATCCTCCTCAAGATTGTCAAAAATAAAGAGGTACTGGTCAACAATGACTGGGAAAAATGGGAAGAAAACTTGAAGAACTCTATTGGTAGCAAGTCGTTCTTGAACATGACACTTTCACTCCATCACCGTGATTGAGTTGGGTTGGGTTTCTGTTCACCGTCACCATTGGTCTGTCGTGCCATCCATGGGGTTAACGCTACCAGTCCATATTAGTGTCGCCAATATGTTCAAGAGAAGTCATTCAGAGAATTCACCATCCAACAAATGCCTCATCCACTGCATTACATCCACGCTTCATTTTTCATGACCTCCATTCCTGAACCTCATATCATCAGATCGTTTTCACCTCCACAAAAATCATTTGCTCTGTTTCACGTCGTAGATGTGGGATACATCAAGGCCCTCCTACGACAAGTCACTTCTTGTCAACATCAGCTCATTATCCAAGAAGTTGACTTAGAAACAACCCTTTCAGTACTTTGAAGCTTGCATGCCTCAATGGCAAGTTTCTCACTTCCGGCAACAGGTTTACATCAATGACCTTCGACCAAAATATTTTGCGTGGTGTTCGACATCAGCTCATATATTCACACCACGTGAATTGTACTGTAGTACCTTGAGGGTCATCATCATTATCGGTGATTCCTCTCGCGTCTGTTAACAGCTTACATCATTGGCTGGTAATCAGGCAATGTCTTTCCATGTTTGACTTCAGAACATCTTTTCACATGGATCGACTTGTACATCGGGCAAAGATTGCATGAGTTTTGAAGACCCCGGAACTAGTTTCATCCATCTGGGCTGTAATGTATTTAGGAAAATAAAGACATCAATTGTACACAGATAGTCATCTAACCAGGGAAGATGACCCTTCATGTGAATAATCATAAGTTTGCAACAGCAGACAATTGTCTGTCCTATATACATGAAAATGAATTTATAAATCTAAGCATGGGAATGCCCACCTCAGATCATGAAAATAATATGATGATGATGTATTGTATTGTATCTTATACAGGTCACCTTCCAGTTCGAATACCTTGGATCCTCATGAATAAAGCATTTCACCCGACATCAAAAGATTTACGACCTCATGCTTTAGGGGGCAGTTGTTATAGACATATTTGGGCACTGCAACCCAAAACTCATATGTCCATAAAATAAGGGCTCCTTAAGTCCCTAAAAGTGTTTCTTCACACCCTAAAGGATCATGGTCAACTAATTACATCATTTCCCAAAATTTCCACCTGAAAAACTACTCAGAACTGGCCAAAACTGGACCATACAGACTGCGCCATGGGCAAGGTACGATGCATATTGATTGCCTAACTGGCCAGGTGTGATGCATACTCAAATGGCCTTCTGTGGGGTGCGATGAGTGAGAATAGACAAATGGCAGAGACAATTTGCAAGGTGGATGATCATGGAATCTTCCATAAACTTCTCCTGTGACACTTGCCTCTCTGAATTCACCCAGGGATGTGTAAGATATCATGAAATCTCCAAGTGGAACCAAGAACTATCAGTGGGTTGACACTAATCAAAAACCCAAAGCTAACTCACACCCTTGCAAGGCATCTATAAATGGATCCCTCATCTGAGAGATCTAGAGGCTGGAATTTTGTATTTTGTAAGGAAGTGTTGTTGGTTTGTTGAGAAGAAACATTGCATTGTTGGGTGATTTGCTTGTTCATGAGGTGAAAAGGGCTTCTACAACTGGGAGGATGATGTTGGATTAGACAGCTGGGTTGTAATCCTCTCTTACATTACTATTAATAAAGTTCTTTGAGTTTTCCTCCATATGATCTTGTATTTGTGAATCTTATTGTTTATGAATGCAATTGTATGGTCAATGTGTTTCTGATTCCACATTGTTTATGATGTTTTAGATAGATATTTCTTTGATAGTTTGTTGTTACTTTGACTCTACAGGTACTCTTTGAAGTGGGACAAGTAGGAGAGGAGTGAAAATTCTATCAAGGAAAGGAGAAATCAAGCTAGGGTCAAAGCAGAAGATCCAGGTTGGTCTTCTATTCTTCTCTTCCATCTATCACACTTAAAGGAACTCTTGAAAAGCTTTCATTATTTGTTTCTAAGATAGCTACCCATCTTAGTGGGACTAGCAATTCAAACCGACACTAGTTTTCCCTGAAACAACAGTTGAGGCTTTTAATAAGATATTGTAGAATGCGTTGACGAAGGTTTTCAATGCGTAATGGAATGATTGGGACGTGTGCATACTAGCAGTGTTATGGGCTTACAAAACTACTTGTAAAAATCTTACTGGTCAGACACCTTTTAGATTGGTCTATGGCGTGGAAGCTATCAAGCCTATGGAGTATATCGTGCCTAGTCTATGCATCGTGGCTTTCATAGGAGTGGCGGACCGTGAAGCCTTAGAAGAAAGGCTCATGTAGTTAACAGAGCTCGAGGAAGATAGATTTTTGCTTGCATTCCATCAGCAGGGTCAGAAGGAACGTGAAAAAGCTTGGCACGATCGACACATCGAACTGCACACCTTCAAGGTAAATGATTTGGTTTTATTATATGACAGTAAGTTTGATAAGTTTCTAGGAAATTTTCATATGCACTGGCTAGGACCATATGTTATCAAAGAGATTACAGATGGTGGAGCAGTTCATCTCATGAAGTTGAATGGAGATCCATTTTTGGGAAGGGTAAATGGAAGCCGATTGAAGCCATACACCAGGGATCTGGCCCAATGACTACATGACGATAACACAGTATTAGTACTCCAGGAAGTTGCAAGGAGGTGTAAGACTATAAACTAAGTTGCCTGGTATGTAGAGCTACGTGAAGGAGGGGTTGCGTGAAATGGAATGATATCACAGTACCAAAAGAAGCACGTAGGGAGCTGTGCTATAGAGGGAGAGATCACGCAGCATAGCCAGAAAGTAATCTGTTACAATCATTGTTCATGATTTGATGGCTAGGAGATGGTTAAGAGGAGTGGGGGGTGGCATTTAAGGCTGAATTTAAGAGTGGAAATATGCCGCCAATTCGACATTTATGGACAGCTTTTGGGGGGAACAGTCAAATTTGAATTTGAATTCACCTATAAATTACATGTGGCTGTCCAGTTAAAAACAATTTGCATCCTTAGAATTTATGTGTTGAGCTGTCAAGTATTTATGAATCCTTAGTTTTTCGTTGATTTAGTCGCTACTTCTGTGTTTGATAAGTTAGCCGAGGATACCCAGTGGTTTATTTTCAAGATGGTGTCCGGACCAAGAGAGACTGCTAGTACAGGGGGATCTGTCATCTCTAAGGGAACTTCACCAGAGGTCCCTAAGGACCCAAATGTAGGTCAATTCCTCCTCAATACACCCGTGTTACTGGAGAATCTCACTTTTGAAGGTTCGTGCTTGGTGTGGATTCCCCATCTCAAGATAGAATACATGGATTTAGCAGACCACAAGAGGTTCCCCCACTTGGAAACAGAGAACTATATGAAGAGGGTCTTTTACAAAGAATTAAGTGTCACCACGTTGGAGCCTATGGAGTGGATTCATGGAGTGAATCAGTTAGGGTTGTTGAACCTACTGTGGGTACCCCACTACCACCGCTCCAACATCAACTTGATAGTTATCAAACAGTTGTTGACCTTGGTTCATGATGGATGCTTATGGCTGAGCACGTTGATCCCTATCATTGATATGCTAATCCATCGGATTGCGCTGTTGCCGCACTCATGGTTGAATCCAGCCAAGAAGTTTGGTAGAAAGATGAGTGAGCGTGACCTCACAGAGAAAATGAAGGACAAATTCAAGCTCATGAAGAAGCTGCGCGGGTACTATATTACTTCTATCACTGACCCCGTGGTGAACATTTCCATGTAGAACCTTGTGGGAAAAGTCATGAGGAAATGTCGCGCAGACAAGTTTCCAGCACCAGTAATTTCTTTGGCTGCACAGTGCACAAAGGGCATGCAGTTCAACTGGGCACACTACCTTTGTAGCGAGTTCCTTGTGAACTTTCAAGAGGCACAGGACGAGAGTAAAACATTCCACTATTCGTGGTTGTTGCTCTCCATTGTGCTCATCACTTGGGATCTGCTGGAGGACAGCCAGTTTCCTCCCATGGAGAAAGATTTGCTAGAGGTTGCATAGTTTGCATCCCTCTGGGCAACAAAGGACACCACACACGTTACAAAAACGAAAGTCTTCTTAGTGCTGATGGAGGCGAGCATTCACATGGCCATCAACTAGAAGCCACGGTTTTCACCAACCGTGTTTGAGTAGCTTTCAGAGTACGCAGAGTTCAAATCTTAATTCCACCATGTATACATCCAGGCATGGAAGAGCAAAAATGGTTTGACCTACCTTATACAGAAGATGTTATTCAGGAGGTCATCAAGAGCTGACCGATAGATTGGCACACTTCATCTGATCTGGTTGCGGGCACCAGCAAATCCATATAAAATAAGAAGAAGGAAGCAACAAAGCAGAAGTTCCAACAGTTGGCTGAGAAGAGGAGAAAAGAGGCCGAGGAGAAGGCCTAGGTGGAAGTAGAGCACGCCGCGAAGCAGCAGGCTGAAGAAGAAGAGCGTGGCTCCAAGCGCAGTGGTAAGTCTCATTCACACCAAACAGAGGAGGAGGAGCAGTCAGAGCAAGGCGGTCGTGGTCAAGAGGATCAGAGCACCCCCTTCCGAATCAAAAGATATAGGGAGCAAGGAAAGGAAGGGCCACGAAAGAAATCAAAATCGACCAAGTCGTCGCTATACCCAATCACTCTGACAAATGGTGACCTTGACGAGATTGCAGACAAGGTGAGTGATATCATCGCAGAACTGTTGCATCAGTTCAAGCAGCAGCAACAGGGGGTGTTGAGTACCATTCAAAAGGATCTGTGCAAGCTATAGATTCAGACGACTCGGATCCAGGTAGGCGCAGGGCAGATCAGCGTTGCATCAACGAGTTTTGCATCAGGGACCACTCAAGTAGCAAAGATGGTTCGATCACTAGATCTCCAGGTAGTCATGTTGCCAGATGGAGCCTTGAGCATGGAGGCAACTCATGACAAGATCATCGTGATTTATTTGAAGAACATCGATCTCAACCTGGTCATGCTACCCAATGAGTACCTTCACATGCTATAGGCAGGTGTGACAATAGAGTTCAGAGCTCGGGAGTAGTATGCGCTCAGCCTCATCAGTGAGTATCGAGTGAACAACGAACAAATGTTCATTGAGAAGACATCGGTGCTGAAGGCCAAGGACACAATCTAGGCACAGATCACCCATCTCACAGCCGCAGTGGTAAAATCATGTAGAACGGTGCTCGAATTGCATATTCCAGATGAAGCACCATTGGAGGCGAAGATCAGAAAGCTAGCTGCAGGCATGCACGACGCCAAGGCAGAAGTGGCCAAGGTTCAGTTTGAGTTGAACCTGAAGATAACTAAATTGAAGTTGAAGTCACAGCCTTCAACCCTGCCAAAGGTAAGGGAACAACGCAAAGCCACTGTGAAAGGTGGAGTCACAATGGTGGATGCCGCGGTGGTGGACTACGCTGCGTTGTTTGAGCAAGCTATGGAGGTAGTCACGGCCCTGCAGGAAGATCCCACCCTGCATGTCTTAAATACAAAAGTATGCAAACTCCAGTAGCAACATGATGTAGTGAGGGCGACGCCGCGCACCATTTCTACAGCACAACACCTTGCCAAGCTGCAGGAGGTGACACAGTTGCTTACACAGGTGGAAGCAGTGCAGAAAAAAGAGGGCATTCTTCAGGCCAGATTAGGGCCTTGGTTGGATGAGACCTACATTGTCTCTGCCTATATTGAGGAGAAATTGGTGAACTTGCAGAGTACACAACAAAAAATCAAATAGGATAGTGCAAGACCATCCACAGAGCAGTAAGTGGAACATATCAATCAGGCAGCCACGCAGAGTGTGGCTGAGGTAGCAGTTGCACAAGTGGAGCTGGGGGATCTTCGTAGTAAGATCTCCATGCCAGCCGAGTGACTCGAGAGTGAGTCATGATCTTTGTGTTGGGGGCCTGTTGGGATGGGCTCCCCTAGGGTCAATTTTGGGGCAAAATCCCAAGTTTTCAAGCAAAAGCCCAAGTTTTGGGGAAAAAGCTCAAGTTTTGTTGTATAAAGATGTAAAGTCTCCGCAAATTGTGGTCACGGAGTGCATAGATAGTTAAAGAGTCATAAAGGGTTTTACCCTTCTTTATGTAAGTCAAGTCGACTTCTTATTGTATAAATAGGTGTGTCTTAGGATGTCTAAGGCAAGTAATGAAGTTTGTCTAGGGGAGAATTCTAGAGAGTTAGTGGAGAAGAATAGGAAGAAAGGCTCTGCAACTGTGTGCACAGAGGCCTAGAGTAGAGTCTGCAACTGAGTGTGCAAACCCCTGTAGCTTAGTGCATAGGGAAGTCTTGAGTCTATAAGCTGAACTGAATATTAATAAAGAAGATTATTGAAGAAATACTCATGTTTATCTCTTTACTTTTGTTTATATGAATGTGCTTTATGTTATGATGAGTTTATGAAATAATGATGTATTGATGCGCGATTTTACACGATTTATATTGTTATATGAACGCAATTGATGTTAACTGTTTACGCGAAGATTTTCTTGTTGTATGTTAAATTTATCAAACACTTAAGTTGATCTAAGTAATTGTTGGGATAAGAATATTTGATGCATGTAAGTAGCTGATTATTATGTTCAAGGTCCATGGAAGATAGTAGTAGACCTTCGCGGAGGTCTAGAGGCCGACTAAAGGGAGTTATATCGATAAGCCATAAAGGCTTAATCGATTTTTGTGAAGGTATATTTAGGGCATAAAATGACATCATGCTGATCTGGGTGTGGAAACTTGGTTCCAGCATCCCCCATACTACTTCGGGTGAGACTTCAGTCTGCACTCCACGGATTGATGCCGAAAGGGCTAGTAGTGTAGGGATTTCTTTGGCGCAACTAACTGTGAACCTGGGTCAGGACGCACTAAGCCAACATAAACATTTGTTCGCTATCTCATTTTTCCCATCAGATTAAGGATGATAAAATGAGCTATGAGCTAACTGAGTACCTAGACAAGAAAATAAATTTTTCCAAAAATTTCCAGTGAAAATAGGATCTCTATCACTCACAATAATCTTTGGGTTTCCATGTAGCTTTTGAATTGTTTCCATAAATGCATTAGCAACTGTACTGGCTTTAAGTGGATGAGATAATGCACAAAAGTGTGCATACTTGGTAAGTCTATCAACTACCACCATGGTGACACTCTTCCCTTCGGACTTGGGTAAATTTGTGATAAAATCCATTGAAACCTCCTCCCAACATTGACTTGGAATGGATAAAGGTTGTAATAGACATGGGGTCTTAATTGTCTCAACTTTATTTTGTTGGAAAACCAAATATTCCGCCACAAAATATTGAATATCATATTTAAGGCCATCCCAAAAAAAATCTTTCTTAACCCTATGGTAAGTTTTTAAAAATCTTGAATGCCGTCCTAAGGGATATGTGTGCAATTCCATAAGAATCTTTTTTTTGATTTGGGAATTCTTACAGAGGTATAAGTGATCTGTGTACTATAACGAACCATTCTTCTAGCTAAATGTATCATATGTATTGGGATCTTGCTGCAACTTTTGAATGAGTTCCCACACTTCTTCGTCATTTTTCCATTAATCCCTTGCTTCGTTTATCCAATCTGGTTGGATAATAGAAATGGCACAAAGCAATGCTTCCACATCCTCATCCTTTCTTGAGAGTGCATCTGCAATAACATTTTTCTTCCATTTTTTGTACATGATTTAAAATTCATAACCCAACATCTTTGTGACCCATTTTTGTTGCTCTTCTAAAGATAATCTTTGTTCTAAAAAGTATTTAAGGCTATCATGATTTGTTTTTACCTTGAAGTGTCTTCCCATTAGGTAAGGTCATCATTTCTTAAGTGCATGTAGTATTGCCAACATTTCTTTCTCATAAATAGCTTTGTAAATATTTTCCTTTGATTGGACGACTTTCGAAAGCAATGGGTCTTTCTTCTTGCATTAAAACAACACCAATTCCATTTCGTGAGGCATCACATTCCACAATAAAGGTTTTTGTGAAGTCTAGTGTAGCTAAGACCGGTGCTTGGCGCATTGCCTCTTTAAGATGTTCAAAGGCCTTCGTTTCTTCTGGAGTCCAAGAAAATGCATCTTTCTTCAGTAATGTTGTTATAGGTGCCGCTATTCTCCCATAATTCTTTAAAAACTTACGATAATACCCTGTCAAACCGAGAAATTCTCGCAAATGCTTAATGGATGTGGGGATTTTCCATTCCTTAATGGATTTAATTTTGATATGGTCTACCTTAACACCTTCATGAGATACAATATGACCCAAATATTCCACCTCTTGTACTCCAAAAAAACATTTGGAGGCTTTTGCATATAATTGTTTCTCTTCCAATAGTTTGAGCACTTTTTCAACATGTTGAACATGATCCTTCCAAGACTTGCTGTAGATTAGTATATCATCAAAAAGTACTAACACAAATTTTCTAAGGGTTTTAAAATGGAATTCATCAACCTTGAAATGTAGAAGGTGCATTGGTAAGGCCAAAAGGCATGACCAAAAATTCATAATGACCCTTATGAGTTCTAAATGTTGTTTTCGGAATGTTTTCAGTCTTCATTCTGATTTGATGATATCCTGAACAAAGGTCTAACTTGGTGAAGTAAATTTCTCCATGAAATTCATCCAATAATTCATCAATGGCAGGAATGGGGAATTTATCTTTAATAGTGATCTTGTTGAGCTCCCTATAATCCGAACACATGCACCATGATCCATCCTTCTTATGCACCAATACTACTAGAGCAGAGAAAGAAATTTGACTAGGTTGAATTATACCATCCTCTAGCATCTTTGCAACCATACATTCAATTTCACTCTTTTGGGCATAGGGATATCTATAAGGACTGATGTTTGGAGGAACACTTCCTAGAATCAAATGAATAGCACGATCATGATCACGAATAAGTGGGAGCCCTTTGGGAGTCTCAAATACCCTGGAATGATTGTCCAAGGCTTTTTGGAGATCTAGAGAAATAGATGGTTCCAATGTGGGAACCTCTAGCGAACATAATTGTGAAATTACACCTCATTGTTCTTTATTTAGAAGCTTTTTCATGCAGTTAGAACTGATTATCTTTCTCGGTTTCCTTATGATACCCCTTAATTCAACTTCCTTTTCTTCCAAAACAAATTTCAAGAAAATTTCTTGAAAATTAAAACTTATCGTACCCAAAGATTGTAGCCACTGGACTCCTAATACAACATCAGCACCACCTATTAGAATGGAAATCATTAGGCTATTCAACACATATTCTCCCATGGATAGCTTGATATTATGGCACTTTCTAGATAAATTTATGGTTCCTCCATTTGCAACCATCACTTGACACTCTCGTGCTAGATATAGAAAGAAATACAATTCCTTGGCTATCTTACAATGAATAAAATTATGGGTACTGCCCGAATTAATCAACACTATTACCTTTTTCTTCCTTATATGTCCTTGTATCTTGATAGTTTGAGGAGTGGTAATTCTGGCCAATGCATTACAAGATATGGCTGATTAATTTCTTCTTTCTCTAGGGTTTGTTCTTGGTGTGTATCCTCTTCTTTTTATGTTTCTTGTTCCTTTTCTTCCTCCTCTTCACAATCTATGTAAAATAATTTCTTCTCAACACACTTATGACCTTTAGTGTATTTTCTACACAACTATAAAAAAGGCCTCTTACTCTTTTTTCTTCCAATTGTTGTGGTGTCAACCCTGTAGGCTGTGCAAGGCTATGGGCAAAAACACTTCCATCTTTATTGTTGTGTGTGGTAGGCTTCCTTATTGCCATAATTTTGCTTTCAATTTTTCTTGCCAACCTGAATGCCTCTCCAATGAATCAGGTTCCCAAAGGAGAACCTCATGTTGGATGTTATCCTTTAAAGTCCCTATGAACACATCAATCTTATGCTCCTCTGGAATATATTTTACCCTTATATTCAATTTTTGGAAGTCCTCAATGTGCTCCACCATTGAACCCTTTTGTTTGAGATTTATCAATTGGCTAAAAAAAGTGTTTCTTTTTGTATCCTCATAATGTGCTATCATTTCTTACATAAAAATTTCCCAAGTGACAGTTTTTTTCCAAGAGAAAAGCCATCGATACCATACAAATTGATTGGGTTCCAAATATAAAGTTGCAATGTGTACCTTTTGTGTGCTTTGCACATTATGGAGATCGAAATATTGCTCCATCTGTAGTATCCATGTTACGGTATCCTTGCCATCAAACTTCATCATATCGATCTTTGGAGCATGGTGGGTCTTCAATCCAACATTAGAGTCTATGAAATCATGACTAACATTTCTTTTGTTCTCATCACGAGTTTCCTTTACTACCCTTTCGCCATCAGTAAGAATTTCTTGTAGCAACTTTGTCATATCAATCTTCATATCTTCCATGTTGCCTTTAAGTTTTGCTTCTATACCATCCATCTTAGCTTCCATGCCATCCATCTTAGCTTCCATTCCATTTTTTAAACCATCCATCTTAGCTTCCACACCTTTCTTTAAACTATCCATCTTAGCTTCCATTACCTTTTGCGAGAGTGAATTTTGTTGCACTTGGTCTCGTAATTTTGATATATCATGTTGCATTTCTTCCTCTTCTTCATGAGTCATGCTAGAGCTTTCAGTTTTCTTACTATGTGTTTCCATTTTATTTCTTCAGGGCATCAATTAATGATAGTAATGCTTCAATATGCCCTTTGAATTCCTTCAAACTAATTTTCTAGACCAAACTTATGCAAAATTAAAAAAAAATTACACACCTTTGTTCACTTTGTAAGAGCTTGATATTGAATATGTTGTATCGTTGTAATTGTGGATCTCCAAGGTCTAAAATTTCCTCCTGCAGTATCCCTCTAAGTCCTCTTTCCAACCCCGCAAGTCTGATCAAGATTGGATTCTCCAAGGAAGTGTTATGCCAAATCTCCTACGACGACCTGATTATAGACTCGTTCAGTAGAGCTACTTGTACAAAGTGGCACGTGTCACTGTTTCGACCTTAGGACCTGAAATTGATACACCGAAAACTACAAGCCATCCTCTTTATGTAACATTTTATGAAATTGCAATATGATGCTCAGAGATAAAGTTATGACGATTTTCCCCAGGTCACCTATTTGAGATATGATTCGGGAGCCTGCAAAAACCCTAACTTCCTTGGATCATATATCTGAAAATATAGCGAGACAAGCTCTGAAATTCAAACCCAAGGTTCAGTGTGATTTTGACTCAAAGAGATTTTTGTTTTAGCTTCAGAAACATCGCAGAAAAAAAGTTATAGAGAAAATTTCATGACGACCTGTTTGGAGCAGCGAAACCCTAAAATCCAAAGCTCTAATACCAAATGTTATGCAACTAGCTCATAAAATAGAAGAAAAGAGAGATAAACGCCTTCAAAATCAGCCTCTTAGAGGGGACAACCTCCTTTACATTACACAAATGAATAATTATTGATGATACAAATGACAAAACCTCCCTTTTATATATAGGAGTCTATGGGATCACAATATAATCAGAGCCGACATAACAATAATAATGTAAGGGCACAACAATAACAATAGTGGGCTTCTATGGGGCACAATAAGAACAATATGGGGACAACATGGGCACAACAATAAAAATAAGGGGTACAATGAAAATAATAGTCAGGGAATACACTAGTATTATAGGGACCTAACACGTAGTGTATACCTTTCTAGATGCATCATTTTCTAAATTAATCTCCTCAATACTAGAGTATGTGGTTCTTCTTCTTCTAATTCCTATTCTTCTACAAAGTCTTATTCCTCGTCCTTTCATTCAAACTCTATATTTTTTGGTTCTTCCTCCCTCGGTAGGACTCCTTGTTTGAAAACATCTTTGATTTTTCTAAATACCACATCTCCACTATACACAACCTTCTTATATTATGGGTTCCAAAGCTTATAACCTTTCACGCCATCTTTATATCCAATAAAGCTACACTTTTAAGATTACTTATCCAACTTACTCTTATTATCCTTTAAAATGTGTACCAATCCATACCCCTTGTGGAGTCATATCATCTAATGTTGATGAGGGTGATAAATTTTCTAGGTAACATGCAGTGTTCACTACCTCTACCCATAATTCTTAGCCTAACCTAACACCATTGAGAATGCTCCTAGTGTTCTCCATCAACGTCCCATTCATCCTTTTTGCAATTACATTATGTTGAGATGGGTATGGATTATTCTTCTTCCTTGCTATATTTCACTTCTTACAAAATTATTTGAATTCATCTCCACAAAATTCTCCACCATTATATGTCCTTATCAACTTAATTTTCTTCTTTGTTATATTTTCCAGAAGAACCTTAAACTCTTTGAACTTGTAAAAGACTTCATATTTATTCATGAGGAAATAAATCCATGTATCTCTCGAGAATTCATCAATAAATGAGAAATAATACATATATTTTCCTAATGATGTAACCAACACAAGTCCATATACATTAGTGTGCATCAAGTATAATATTCCCCCTAACCTCATAGCACCAAAGGAGAATCTTACCCGATTTTGCTTCCCATATAAAAAAATGTTCGTGGAAATAGAAATCTAAAGAGAAATTAGACATAGCTTCTACTATACCGTTACAATGTATTATTGGAAGGCCCTTCTCTCCAATATGCCCTAGCCTTTGATGCCACAATATAGTCTTTTCTTATATGCTATAGAAGTTTTTCCTTCTTTTGATCCACTCTTAGGAATAATGGAACCATTGCATCCATCAATAATAGTTCTTCTCAATAGCTTCTACGTATTTCCAATCTAATCTACCCTTAGAAATACCATTTCTCCTCAAACCATCCTAGATGTGTCATTTTCAAACATTGTTTTTAACCTACAACACTCATATTTCTTATACAAATAAAATTGGTGGACCTCTAAATTGACATAAATTAAGGCCCATGCCTCTAAATTAAACAATAATTTAAGGCCTATGACCAACCTTTAGCACACTAAACCTCTCTTTCTTCATTAGATAATTATTTTTAACTTTAATATATTCATTAGGAAGGTTTATGAATAATTGGATATTTGTGCCTAATAATATTTATTTCTGTGGAATATTATGAGAATATTGGGAAGATTATGGAGATTTGGAGGAGGAGATAATTTATGGACTTGTTCCCTACTACAGGAGGATCACTAATAAATAATAAATCAACAGATATCATGGAATTTTGACACAGATTGTGGAACTCCAATGATTGAGAAAATCGAGGAATGTGTTCCCTACCATTTAATGCAGATTCCTAGTATTGGGTACCAGATCCACTAATCAAGGGATTTTGGTGGGAAAAACTTCTTTCATTCATGGGGAATGATTCCTAATCAATTTTTATAAGTACCAAGTTGAATTTTCCTCTAGGCAATGATTGAGAAAATCTAGGAATGTGTTCCCTGCCATTTAATTTAGATTCCTAGTATTGGGGACAATATCCACTAATCAAGGGATTTTGGTGGGGAAAGTCTCCTCCATTCTTGGGGAATGATTCCTAATCATTTTTTATAAGTACCAAGTTGAATTTTCCTCTAGATTAGATTTTCATTAGTGTTATTGTGGAGAGAACTTGTATTTTTGCAGCTCCATTGTATTTTCTTGCAAGGATGTAATTATGTTGATGAAAATAATGAAGATTGGTGTCATGTTCAGCTTCTAAATCTTGTTCTCCTCCATAGGTCTCTGATTTCCCTTGGGCTTGGCCATCCCAAGAACCTCAGAGCCCTTTTGTATTATTTTATTTCCTTCTTTTCACTTCTTATCCACATGCATCTCTAGTTTTCTTTCTATTTTTGCATTTAGTATTAATGACTTCTTGTTGTATGATTGAGTTAAATGGTTGATGTAAGTTCTTTTGCGAGATCAAAAACATTATTTCATCCTTGTAAAATCTTTTGAAGTTCATAGTAATCATTGAGCTGCTTGGATTAGTCTTCTTATTCCCAAATCTAGATTGTTGGACCTCCTTTTTAGCAAAGAACAGTGAATTTCTGATATTTTTTAGAGCATGCTAACAAGCTTTAATCAAGTTGGTTCCATTTGCATTAGATCACAAAAACATTATAGTTCATAACAAAAATTTCCCCATTGCATTTGCACTTGATTTGGTTAGGCATTTTTTAGATTTACTAGCTCACTAGTTCTCGAATTTCTAGATTTTCAACTAGTAATTTTTTTATTTTTTTTGCATGGGTTAACAGAGGTATTTTTTAGTGATTCCAATTGGAATAGGTACCTAAGACATCCTAGTTAATAACAAAATTTTTTCCATCCAATTTGGATTTGATTTTCTTAGTCATTAAACCCTCACCAATTTCATCATTTCACAAGGAAACTTCTCCAAGATTTTTGAGCAAATCCATCCATCTCCCAACTTTTGTTTTGAGTTTTGAGTGATCTTAGGCATTTTATCACTCCATTCCATCCACCAACCACCTTCCCTAAGCCTTCCATCACCTCTAGCACCCATCTTTTTTCTCTCGGTTGTATCATGTATGTTTTCAGGGGATCTTGTAGGTTTTTAGTACATCCTGTAGGTTTTCCTGTAGTGGCCTATTTTGAGGCCGAATTGAGGGAAAACCTCCAGAAAGCAACACAAGGTCACCTAAGGGTCTTCCAAGCCTTCAAACCATCCACCATCATCTCCAAGCCACTTGCCACATCACCAAAAGGGATTAGCTTCCACGCTCTCACATGCAAAAAGACAAAAAGAAAAATAGATTTATTTTATTCATTTTCATGCACTGCAGTAGAAGGTTTGATGGTTTGAATTTGCATGCTTAGGATAGTAGGATTGCATACATGTTAATTTAGCATTATTTTGAAGCAAAGCCTCTTAGCAGTTAGTTAGAAAATGGCGTGTTTTAGCATTTGATTTCAGCCTCTTTCCTTGTACTTTCTTTTTTGCAATAGGTTAAGGTTCCATTTCAAACATTTCATTTTCTGCAATTAGTTTAGGATTTGACTTCAGTACATGCACTCCATTACATCATGACAACAAAGGAAACATTATATGCTGCACATATAGTGTCTATACCTCTTAATTTTTTATGAACCCCGGGCTGATAATTAAAGTCAGTAGCCTTGGGAGTTGCAACATTCTTGTTGCAATACCAAGGTTCATCAATTTTTGGCGTCGTTGTCAGGGAGGTGTCAAAGTATGCATTGTTTTCTTCCCTAGTTGATTCATTTCTTTTTACTTTTTGAAGAAACAAAAGATAATTGCATTGGGCATATTTAATTTCAAAAGTAGAAAATTTCATTGTATTATAGTTTTCATCCAATCATAAAAACAAAACAAACAAAATTCTCCAACATGAACCCACCCCCCCATTTGATCACATGGTGCAATAAGAGCCATATCACCATTCACTTTTGCAGGTAGAAGAAGAAGATGGAAAAGAATGTAGAAGAAATGGATGGAGATCATGAAAATGAGGAAGATCCTCTCGGATTTCCCATTCAAGATACTAATATCAATGTGCACATGAAGAACATCCCTCCATCTTCTCTTAGAAAATTTCATGGTCTAAGGTTAAAGGATCCAGAAGCCTTTCTCTTTGAATTTGAAATTGTTTGTAGATCTTATGCTTACTTATCAAAAACTCAAAAAATGAGATTGTTTCTGGAAACATTGAAGGATAGAGATCTTAAATGGTTCATGAGTTTAGGGACTAATTCAACAAGATCATGGAATGATATGCAAAACATATTTCTAGAAAAATATAAAGATCATGATCTTAAAGAAGAAATATTTAGAATGAATCAAAGAGAATATGAGAGTCTAGAGGATCTAATAGAGAGGTTCGTGTATAATATTAAGAGGGGAAAACTACATCATTTAGGATCTAACACACTAAAAACCCTCTTACTTAGAACAATTATGGATGAGTGGATTGATCTCCTTAATCTCATGAGTAGAGGTGATGTATATCAATTATCATTTGAGGAAAATTGTGAAACATGCAAACACATATCAAGAGGAAAAATAAGAGTATGTAAATCAGGTTCAAGATCGGTAAGTCAACCTAAACTTGGAAATTTGTTTGATGATTTTAAAACAGAAACTCTTAGAAATCTAAAAAAACAAGTAGAAATATTAAGAATGCAAGATGAAGGAAAAGAAAATGTTGATATTTGTGTTGCAGAACCACATGATGTTAAAGATTTCCCATCATTACCAAGGTTGAAGGAAGTTTACCAAGAGGAAAATGGAGCAAGTCAATTGTCAATGCAGCTATGTTATGTAGCTCTAGGAGCACCATGGCAACCTATTCAGCCTGATATGATGCAAGAGACTAATTCACAATTTCAAGGTTATGCATATCCACCTCAAAGTAATTGGAACACACCCTTTCCTTAGCAACATTGGTCATCTGAACCCCAATACCAATCTTGACAACAAGGTTGGCAAGGAACTTATGGGAGTCATCCACAATATCCTTAGTATTTTCCTCAATATCCTCCATATCCAACTCCATATTATTCCTAGCATTCACCTCCACCACAACCACAACCCCATCCACATCTATCTCAAATATACACTCCCACTCAACTACTTGTACCACCATTTCTAAACCCACACATTGAAGTACCTCAGCCCACTTACAATGTTGAGGTACAACACTTCCAAACATCTCCTCTTGAGATCAATGGTATTCACCATAGCTCAGGAAGAGTATTGCAAAAAAGAGATTATCTTGATATCATTGAAGGACCACATCCAGAAGAAGAAGATTCAAATGAGAAGACCACAGAATCATGGGTTACACTTGATGAAGAGCAGACATCAAAATCAGAGATCGAGAGAGCTCCCTCATGGTTACCATCAAATCCTCCATGTATTCAAGAGAACAATCAGCAAAAAGAGGAAGATTTGAAGGTCATGGTAGAAGAATACATGAAGAATGATCCAAACAAGCAAGAAAACCAAGGACATCAAAGTTATATTGAGGTTTGGTTCCAGAAAATAAACAAGATGTAGCATCACTTTCTTCTTCAACTATGTTTGATCCTTTCAAGGTCAAAAACTTTGGTCTTTGAAATCCTGGTACATGTCCAAGCATGCATTTCAAGCCTACACATCATTTCGTCGATCATCTTGATGTGCACATGGCTCCATTGGAAGTATTCTTATACTTCAAAGTGATTTTGTTTTTCAAGTAGGGTGGGGTAGAAAAAATTAAAAAAAAACATGAAAAATAAAGGAAAAAAATCAGGTGAAAACCTCCTTGGAGGCGCCTCAGATTGGCTCATTAATTGAAAACCTCCATGAGGCAGTCAATTGGTTGGAAAAATTAAAAAAGGGAAAAAAGAAAACCTCCTAGGTGAAAACCTCCTTTGAGGTCGTAGGCAGACCTACTAGTTGAAAAACTCATTGAGGCGGCTAGTAGGCATAGAAGAAAAAGATAAAAATAAAAAATAAAAGAAATCCTTTCTCCATGCATCTCTTTGATGAATGCATGTACTCTCCAACATCTGCGAGCAACAAGAACAAGTTGGTACCAAAAGAAAAATTGGTTGAGCCTAGTCAAAAGAAGTCAAATTTTGACTTTCTCCTCCTTTGCTCAAATGCTCCAACAAGGCCAAGTCCATGCCAATCCATCACCCTCATCTATTTTCACTATCCACCCATTATTCTCAAGCTTTTACCATTCAATTTGTTTGTTGTCCTAAAAAACTACAGGATGCATTATTTTATTATAGGATACAAAAATACAAAGAGTAGAAATTTGTTTTTGCCATAACTTGAAAACCATGCATTCATTTGCCAAGTTGTTTCAAGGGGAGATGCATATAGATGATGGTGACATGATCAAGCAATTTCATCAAATTCCAATGCACAGTTTTTGAGAAATCAGCCTCCATCACCTACAGCCTTTTTTGCATTTTCTCGATATCTGTGTATCCATTTAAAACGTTGTTTCATGGGGAGATGCATACGGATGATGGTAACATGCCCAAGAAATTTCAACAAATTCCAGTGGATGATTTCCAAGAAATTTGCCTCCATCACCTTCAGCCATTTTTTGTTTTTCTCGATATCCATGAATCCATTGACGAAAATGTTTTTATGGGGAGGTGCATAATGATCATGGAAACATGCTCAGAAAGTTTCAGGTCAATCTATTCTACCGTTTGGTAGATATGTACAAAACAAGTCAATGTCCTTAAAACCTACAGGATTCCTTGAGATCCTACAGGATACAGAACAGCACCTATAGGATTGGAAGTGAGCAGTTTTTAAAGGGAAAAGCAAAGGTTGGCTTCATCAAGAAGTGTTAAGGAGGTAGGCTCTACATTTCCCCACATTTTTCCAAGTGAAAGGAACATAAAAAACCCTTCTAGTTTGTTGAAAGTGATTATAGCATAAGGGAATTGTATACACATAATTTTTAAATTTGGTATCAAGCATGTACAAACCTCCATCCATGAGAGAAAAATGACAAGGGGAACCCATCAACACAGTGAGGATTCATCAATACCCTCCTATACTAGAGATATTCACATGGCATAATTGGATGGGTTTGTTTGAAAAATTGAGGGGATATGATGATGAAGTAGACATTGATTTGCAGTCAGCTTCAGCATGGAGATCCAGAGGTCAAAGAAGCTCCTCCAGAGCTTAGCAGCAACATTAGTATCATTAGCATCACCATCCAACACCTACACATCAACATCAACTCAACAACAGCATGCATGTCTCTCCAACAACCATCAGGTAAGTACAGGTATGCAATATTCTTGACCTCTTCTCTTGAGAATATTATAGTTAGAAATTTGTTGTCAATGCATGAGAGATGAGATTTTATAAGCTAAGGATGGGTCAGCAGTATCAGCCACCTTCAACTAGTTAATTGCCTCTCACTCCTTCACTCATGCAATGTTGAAAAGTCAAATTATGAAGGGTGATGATTTTAAGGAATGAGGGCAGTAGTTAAAAGAAGAAATTTTAGCAAAGGCAAAGTCACCATAGCACTCCAAGCCCTCCATCCACTTCATATTCAATATCTATTCATCATTCATCCATCCCATTTCATTCTTGGAAAAAAAAACAACAAACAAATAGAGCATCCTCTCCATTTTCACAAACCTATACTACTCCCTTTGAGCCCTAGCATCATCATCCAATCCCTTTTCAACATTTCTCATAACTCCCATACAGTTGGAAGGCCCTGAAAGAGGAGGACTGACTACTACAAGAAGGCAGAATGTTGCTACAAGAAGGAAGAAATGAACAAATTATGCTAGCCCCAAGATGGCAAAGCTTAAGAGAGACCTAATCAAAAAAAGAGAACTCCAAGGCCATTAGGCAGTCATCTAGGCCACAAGAGAGAAGAAGAAGGCAACAAAAGGAAATGAGGCATTCACCATCAAAACAAAACTCAAACTGCAGTCATGAAAAGATGTTTTCCAAGAGGTCTCCAATCTCTTTCTAGCTTTTGTCCAAGGCCTAAAAATGGGAAAAAGGCATGGGAGTCAAGTTGAGGGCATGCCCTAACCTTAGACTATCATTTATGCTCAAAACTGGTATCATGTAGTTTTAACAGGGTTTCCTGTAGGTTTCCTGTAGTTTTGACAGGAATTACTACAGGATGTCCTAGTTCTCATCTAAAGGCAATTTGAAGGTTTTAGAGGTGTCTAAATGGTGGAACAAGGTAGCAGAAGGTTGATAAGTATGTGGAAGACCTTGCCAAACTAAAAGATATTCAAGAACCCATATTGAATAAGGAGAAGAAAGAAAGATAATGGTCTCAAGAAACAATGATTTTTCTTTCACAAATATGTTTTTGGTCTTGTCCTTGAAAAACTTGCAGCCAATATTCTTAATGCACAAGAAAAAGGCCACTAGGGCCATGAATGAGGCACAATGAGGTCACTAAGTTTCTCAGAGGACGAGCAACACTTTCAGCAGGGGGGTATGATGGGCCTCTAAATTGACATAAATTAAGGCCCATGCCTCTAAATTAAACAATAATTTAAGGCCTGTGACCATCCTTCGACACATTAAACCTCTCTTTCTGCATTAGATAATTTATTTTTAACTTTAATATATTCATTAGGAAGGTTTATGAATAATTGGATATTTGTGCCTAATATTATTTATTTTTGTGGAATATTATGAGAATATTGAGCAGATTATGGAGATTTGGAGGAGGAGATAATTTAGGGACTTTTTCCCTACTACATGAGTATCAATAATAAATAATAAATCAACAAGATATCATGGAATTATAGCACATTTTGTGGAACTCCAATGATTGAGAAAATCTAGGAATGTGTTCCCTGCCATTTAATGCAGATTCTTAGTATTGGGGACTAGATCCACTAATCAAGGGATTTTGGTGGGGAAAGCTTCCTCCATTCATGGGGAATGATTCCTAATCATTTTTTATAAGTATCAAGTTGAATTTTCCTCTAGGGAATGATTGCGAAAATCTAGGAATGTGTTCCCTGCCATTTAATGCAGATTCCTAGTATTGGGGACAATATCCACTGATCAATGGATTTTGGTGGGGAAATCTTCCTCCATTCATGGGGAATGATTCCTAATCATTTTTTATAAGTACCAAGTCAAATTTTCCTCTAGATTAGATTTTCATTAGTGTTATTGTGGAGAGAACTTGTATTTTTGCAGCTCCATTGTATTTTCTTGCAAGGATGTAATTCTATTGATGAAAATAATGAAGATTGGTGTCATGTTCAGCTTCTAAATCTTGTTCTCCTCCATAGGTCTCTGAGTTTCCTTGGGCTTGGCCATCCCAGGAACCTCAAAGCCCTTTTGTATCATTTTATTTCCTTCTTTTCACTTCTTATCCACATGCATCTCTAGTTTTTATTTCTTTCTATTTCTACATTTAGTATTTATGATTTATTTTTGTATGCTTGAGTTAAATGGCTGATGTAAGTTATTTTGCAGGATCACAAGCATTATTTCATCCTTGTAAAATCTTTGGAAGTTCATATTAATCATTAAGTTGCTTGGATTACTCTTCTTATTCCCAAATCTAGATTGCTAGACCTCCTTTTTAGCAAAGAAAAGTAAATTTCTGATATTTTTTAGAGCATGATAACAAGCTTCAATCAAGTTGGTTCCACTTGCATTAGATAAAAAAAAAAATCTAGTGCATAACAAAAATTTCCCCATTTCATTTGCACTTTATTTGGTTAGGCATGTTTTAGATTACTAGTTCACTAGTTCTCGAATTTCTAGATTTTCGACTAGTAATTTTTTTGTATTTCCTTTTATGTGTTAATAGAGGAATTTTTTAGTGATTCCACTTGGAATAGGGACCTAATACATCCTAGCTAATACCAAAATTTTTCCCATCCAATTTGGATTTTATTTTCTTGGTCATTAAACCCTCACCAATTTCATCATTTCACAAGGAAATTTCTCCAAGCTTTTTGAGCAAATCCATCCATCTCCCAACTTTGGTTTTGAGTTCAGAGTGATCCTAGGCATTTTATCACTCCATTCTATCCACCGACCACCTTCCCTAAGTCTTCCATCACCTCTAGCACCCATCATTTTACTCTCGGCTGTATCCTGTAGGTTTTCTTGTAATGGCTTGTTTTGAGGCCGAATTGAGGGAAAACCTCTGGGAAGCCACAAAAGGTCACCTAAGGGTCTCTCAAGCCTTCCAACCATCCACCATCATCTCCAAGCCACCTGCAACATCACCAAAATAGATTAGCTTTCACACTCTCACGTGAAAAAAGACAAAAAGAAAAGCAGATTTATTTTATTCATTTTCATGCACAGCAGTAGAAGGTTTGATGGTTTGAATCAGCATGCTTAGGACAGTAGGATTGCATACATGTTAACTTATAAATCTTTTGAAGCGAAGCCTCTTAGCAGTTAGTTAGAAAATCGTGTGTTTTAGCATTTGATTTCAGTCTTTTTCCTTGTACTTTCTTTATTGCAATAGGTTAAGGTTCCATTTCGAACATTTCATTTTCTGCAATTAGTTTAGGATTTGACTTCAGTACATGCACTCCATTACATCATGACAGAAAAGGAAGGAAACATTGTATGCCACACATATAGTTTTGGTACCTCTTAAGTTTGTATGAACCCCAAGTTGATAATTAAAGTTCGTAGCCTTGGGAGTTGCAGCCTTCTTATTGCAATACCGAGGCTCATCGCAAATTTATGGTGAATCCCAACATGTGAAAAACAACAGGTAGTGTTCTAATCCTTCCACCCATGAGATTTAACTTTTCTTTTCCCTATCTTATGACTCTAGCTTTCAAGTCATCCCCTCAGAAAACTCACCACCATTATATCTTTCATACTCACAAAACCACTCCTTGTGAGGTGTCATATTAAATCATGTGCTTGAGTAACCTAGCCATGCCTTGTGATCTACATGTGTACATGAAGAAGGAAAATACACATCCCTTACTTCATTTGAGGATATTTTTTCTTTTGCAAAAGGAGGATCATCATGTTCCTTCTCTTTATTAAAAATTTTGGATTTACATTTTTTACCATAATGCCTCCTTTTCCTCGTCTCCATCATACCTTTATGAATTTTCCTGGATATTGAGATCTTCCTCTAGATTTAGATATCCCACTTCGGGAATTATTTTTATTTCTATTATGGGACTCTTATAGCCAAGGAATCTGAATTTACATATTTTTCCATCTCATCTCCATAGTATTAAATGCATTCAGATACTCTATCACCTACTCTCCACCCTTCATCCTTAGGTTACACAACGTTTCCATAGGAAAAATTTCTTCACCTTGGACTTAGATTGATATGAAGTCCCTAAATTTTTCCAAAATTCCTTCATTGTAGATTCTCTTGAAACATTTAGTAATACTGAATTTGAGAGACACAATCATATTGTTCTCTTTGCCTTCCAATCCAACTCGGTCCAGTCTTCTATCGATATCGTAATTGATGTAGTGCCTAGATCCATAATAATACATTGATATTTGTCCACCACCAAATCTTCCATTTTGAGCTTCCACGACTTAGAAATCATCCCATTGAATTTGTTGATCTCTATATTTGAACTATTTGCCACTTCCTTTCACCAACAAAAATTGGTTCTATATATCTCCCATTATAACAAGGTCTACCATAGGCCCAAGAAAATCCCCTTAGCCACAAAAGTGTCCCCTTGATGTCAAAATTGATTTGATACCAAATGTGGGTTTTAATCCTGTACAATTTATTATTGCAAACAAATTCTTAATAAAACAAAAAATATCCAATTGCAAACACACACATTAACACAAATATTTTACCTTGGAAACTTGTTGTACCCAACAACCTTCCCCTCAAATTTAGTAATGACTAAATAATTATGAGGAGCCCATCCACCTTTCTCCTATAATTTCAAAATGAGCTACCTATGAGTCCCTTGAAGAATCCCATTGATAGGTTCTAAGCCCTTAAAATCACTTATCATATTATTCTTTCATCCCTTTGTGTTTCCTTGTATCAGACATTGGAGATCAAAAAATAAATTGTCAAATCACTCATTGCAACCTCTTTTCTCTAACTTCCTAACACTTACGTCATATCAAAATAATTCTCCATACATTTGCAATTTCAAATATCATACCTCAAAGATAGGAAGGAAATTGCTATAGTAACTTTTGAATACTCATCTATTCTTATTCTCGAGCATAAACGCTTTATCAGAAAACTCTTTTCATGAAATCCTCAACAATTATCCGAAATTTGTCCTTGACTACTCATTCCTAACACTAATAGATAAGCTTATTCTATGTTATCCCTAGTTTCGTAATGAAATTTGACTTTTTCCCTTATCATATGTTTCCCATAAGATTCTTTCATAGAAGAACTAACCCATTATCATTTGAATCTCTAAACCTGATGCACCCACTTTCTCTTAATCATTATTGAAACCATCTCATTGGAATTCTCTCCCTTTCACTCCCTTTAATCCCCTCCAATGAGTTTCCTCTCAACCATTTCCATCAGATAGAAACCATCGACAGAATCACACTGCTTTATCACTTGAAATTTTCGACCTCATTCTTCTGATTCTCACAAAGAACTAGTCTTTATGCTAGAAATTAATTTGTCGGATTACCTAGATCATATTAAATATTTCCTATAGTTTCCATTAATCGTTGTAAATGATGATTTTAAACCTTATTTTTATTTATCTTTTATTTTTTATTCACATAATTCTCCCTCGGCCTTGCCTCCCCACAACAACAGAGCTATCCTCCTAGGTTATAGGTTTCATGTGACCAATTGCAATTATATTAGAGTAAGAAGTTTTATCTCTACATAAATATATAATTGGTAATGGAACACATATTTTGAATATCATATTCATTTATTTCATGTAGGTTCCATAAGAAAAATAAATTGATATGATGTCAAAAAAATGCAAAGGAAAATGGCAAAAGCCAAATCTTGTATAACCCATTCTATAGGATCCATTGGAAAATGAAACTGACTTTATGGATACCGATGTTTTTAATGGAGTGGGCATGTACCCAGATTGTGGAGAAATTTACAGGATCTATGCCAACATGAAATTCACTAAAGGAGATGAGATCTTTGGTGTTATGTGCAATGTCAAGAAGTCTAAGATCTATCGTGTGGCCTTGGACCCATGGAAGATGCTCCCAGTTCCATGCCCATTGAGCCTAAGTTAGAGATAACCAAGGTTTGATCGAACATGGTTAATGAAATTGGGAAAGTTTCAAAGGTTGATGATGAGTCAATGGATAGGTTCAAAATTTCCCCTACCAAAGTTTTGGTCCAACTTGACTACTATATTGTGAGCATGAAAAAAGGCATCAAGAGGATAGTTGATTAAGCACTAAAGGGTGAGTAATAATTGCAGAAGATGGAAATCCCTCGGACATCCAAAATTTTAGATATTCACATAGGATGGAAGACCTATCGATAGTAGTTACTCTCCCTAAATTCCTAACGTCGTGATGGTAATGGTGGAGCTACCACAAATTAAATTTTGTAACTATTTTTTAATGTATAAATATGGAAGAACCCTGAAAGAAAAAATAGGAGAGGGAGGAAGGAAGAGAAAAGTTGAATGGTTCTTGTTTAAACATATTTTTGCAATATTTTATAAAAAATGATTTACTAGCTAATTAACACAATTAAATCTTCAAAATATGGATATTTCTCTTTTCGTGTGGTAATTTTTGGGAATGATGGTTTAAGAATCTTGTCTATTTTCATAAATTTATGAATATGTCATGGTTCTATTATAATCAGTTGATTAGTCTCAATCTAGAATGTGCTAATAATTATTGTAGAATATATTGATATTTTGATGAATATGCAATTTTTGGATTCTTTATTAATACTCAATAAAAGAATTCCCTACACATTAGTTTGAATTCATCTAGTTTATGAAACAACCTCCCTAATTCATAATAATTAACATTTAATTTAGATAAAACAAGATAAGTATATATAGAGGTAAGGATAGAAATCTAATTTTAAAAGGAATAGTATTAGCATCCAAATGTAATTTACAACTAGAAAAAAACAAAGAAAGAAAAAACAAAACAAAACAAAAAGACAAAAACAAAAACCCTGAAGTGGAAACCAGGCCTAAACTATAGTCTGACATTACCATATCAAACCAGTGCGAGATGAATTGGGGCATGAAATTAGTTTTTCCCCCTCATTGAAGATTGGTTACCGGGACACTTTAAATAGAATTATGTAAGGAGGGTGCATCGGATAGGTTTTAAATAAAATTTTCAACCCTTGAATTGAGGTAAAGCCCCAATCATATTTTTGAAAGTTGCATAAGAAAGATAAATGGCCAATAAATAAATTGTGAATCCTATTACAATACTTTCATCTTATTTTCATGTATGAAAATTAATTCTTAGCCTAAATTTCAAACTCGATAGACATTTAAATACAATGGTAACTTTCATCTGACAAACCCCAACCCAGGCCTTATCGAAAACTCTCTTATAGCATTTTTGGGCCCATAAATCCTCAAATTGCTCACTTACTCTAGAGTAGTAGAATAATAACCCAAGTTATAGCGCATGATTTGGGAATAATACCCATTGAACACACCTGGAGGGAAATACAAACCAAACAATACTTGACTATAGAATCTAAAGCCCCAAAGAATGGGACCTTAAATTACCATTCAGAAAACACCCTTAGAAACATTGAAAACTTTATCGAAGAACAATTAATAAATCAGTTGGAAAGTGGTTCAAGACCACCACCATATCCACCTTATTCTCCACCTAAATCCCCACGATATTATCATTCGTAGTCTAATAATTCTCCTAAATCCCATTATTCTTTAGAGGGATCTCCACCTAAAATTCCAAGAAACCATCGAAAAAATCCTCCAAACTTAAAAATGACCAATAGACCATTACTATCCTAGGATGTCGTTGTGGTGTTTGGAGATGTCCATCCTTTGACTAAGCACCCAGAGAAATTCCTCACAGAGTTTGATCATGATTAGAAAGATTCAACTGACAATCACATTAATAAATCCATGTTAGTTATGCATCTTACAAGTGTGGAACATGAAAATGTGGTTTGACAGTTAATCCCATGTACATTTGATAGAAAGGCTTCCTCCTGGTATTTTTACCTAGCTCTTAGGTCAATTGTAAATGGGGGTACATTTGAAGCCATGTTTCTTGAAAAGTTTTGGGAAGATAGGACTCCAGCAAACCTCCTTTAGGAACTTTCCTCGATGAAAATGGACTATGAGGAAAAAGTTAAAGATTTCAATCAAATAATTTTGCTTCAAAAAAACAAAATTCCTTAAGCTTCTTGGCCCACGAATGAGGTGGGAATTGAATTTTTCACCTCTAGTCTACCATCATCCATGTCCATTCTCATAAAAAGAGCATAGAAATCTACCCTTCAAGAAAACTTTCAAGAGGCCATTAAAGTGAAAAAATATGTGGCAAGTGTTCTTGAGAAAATGATTATAGATGAGGATATACCATCAACTTCTACAATAAAGTAAGGAAATCAAACAAATAGCACAACAAATCCAAAAGAACAAAAATTTATTGATCTCTTAGACATTGCCAGGATATTAAAATGTTTGACAAACAAGGTCAATAATTTAGAAAGAACAATGAGGGAAGGTCAACCTAGATCCAACAATGAACCTTATTTTAGAAGATATAATTCACCAACAAGAAAAAATGGTAGTCCTCTCGATATATCTCAGTGATAGAACATACATGACACTCTTAAATCCTTAGAGATTAGCTTAAACTCCATACAAGAAAATCAAGAAGAAAGTTGGCTTGGGATAGAAGGACAAGAAGAGGATCAACAAGGGGAGATACAACAACCTTGAATAAATGGACTATGGATACCAAACCTGAATAAAATAAATAACGATGTCTAAGCATATAATACTCAAAGTAAAGCCCTAGTTTCAAAAGATAAATCTTCGCCATTTAGTACCACAACCAAAACTATTGGATTTTCCCCTTCCCGAGTGAAAATATATATACCCTCAAGCATTCCCCCATTGGGATATAGTTTTGTCAATGATCTTAAAAAATGTAAAACAAACATTCCATTTTATGATTTACTCACTTTGAATCAACTTGATCTCCTAAAAGTAATTAAAAGCCTTGTTTAGAAATAATGGACCAAATGATTCATCTAACAAAGCCACTCAGGATGAAAATCCTCTTTTTAAAGAATCAATCATCAATCATGTTGCTTTAATAAGACAAAGGCATGCATCTAAAACACCTCCCTTCTTCTTGACCTTTGAAATCTATTATAAAAATGTGCACAATTGCATGGTTTATTTGGGATATTGATCCAATTTTATGCCCTTGGTCATTTTGAAAAAGATCAATGCTCAACCTCAAAAAAGTGATACTTAAATTGTTTAGTTGGATTGGTCTAGTTTTATGGTTCTTAGAGTTCTCCCAAATTTTCTCATCGAGTTGGCCTGTAATCCTAAGGTTTTTTCGAAACAACTGACATATTTGTAGTAGATGATGGGTTTCATTAATAGGTACATAACAAGGCCCATATGGCCATCCTTCAACATATATTTACCTCTTTCCTCACATTTGATAACATCTTTTTGAATATAATGTGTTTATTAGGAAGACTAAAGGATGTTTATCATATCTTGTGGCCTAACATGATTAATGTGCAGGAAAAGAGTGCATTTACTATGCATAAATAAGTTGAAGGAAGATGGAGAATATGTAGTATTATTTTCCCCTACATTTACTGACCTACAACTCTACTTTCTCCCTGTATTTACTCACAATAGTTCGAGGATCTACTAACAGTTGATGCACTCAAATATTGTGACGATCTGAGGGAGCTAGATCCATCGTTTTAGGAATTTTGGAGGGAAGAAACCCTCTTTTCAAGGAGGTTTCCCATCAGTCATTTTTGTATCAATAAGGAAGCCCAAGTGCTCAATAAGATTCAAAATTTTGGAGAAGATAGAGACTAATAAGAGCTAGGAGCTTGTATTTTTCATTTGTATTCGTGTTCATCATGTACTTGAGCATTGTTTTATATTAATAAGAAGTTTTATGTTATCTCAAATCTGAGTTTGTTTTAGAGAGTTGAGTCCCCTTGGGTTAGGGCCAAACCTAAAGGCTCTAGTCTCTCTCCTTTGTACATTTTATTCATGCATTTCATTTTTGTATTTTGCTAGCAGTATTTCCTTTATATTCTAGTAGAATTTGTCTATGAGAAAATTGCTTGTTCATGTCTATCAACCACCTCTCTTGTAAGAATATTGGTTGGAGATATTGTGTTGGAAATCAAAAATATATATTTATTCTCCTTCTGCAATAGTTAGATCTCTAATTAGCATTATTTTTACATCTTTGTTCTTTACAAATTGATAGTTTGTTTAGTAGTTTATTTCAAGCATAGGAAGCATAATCTTTTATGGTTGTAGGTCTTGTGTAGACTACAAGATAGATTTTATTTTACTGTAATAATCAGATATTGAATAAAATTCAACTCATCCTTTCCTTGTTATTTAAATTTTCTACAATTTTTATTGTTAGCATGCGCTAATTGTTTGTCAAGGTTCAACAACTTTCATGAATATCTCTAGAATATCTATTGTCGCATCCCCTGATGATGGACTCACTTGGTAGTTCGAAACGTTGGGTTCATAAAACTCTATAACAAGTCATTCCTCCTCTATTTAAAACTTTCATGGTGTTCAAGCCCTACTGTTGGATTGTAGGTTATAGAACTGTCATTTACACTCCTCATCATACCATAAGATCCTTCCTTCCTCCCTCAACAACTTCTTCAAAAAAATAATTCACTAAGAGTCCATTTCTGGTTTGTTGAAGGCCACAATGTGCATTTTTCCTTGTGCAAGATGGGCTCCTAAGGGGTACTAAGCTTGGAAAGGACCTCATACAATCTTCTTATACCTCCCACTACCCTTTCCCACCTTAAGGTCTCCTTTTGATCCCTCGGGATGCTCACAGATTCAATCATGTATCAAAACAATTCAATCATGTAGCATCATGTAGCAATCATGTAGCATCTTGTAGCATCTTGTAGCATTGTGGAGAAGCCCTCCAAACTTGACCATAATTGTCCTTAAAGTTTTATTTTTTCCTCCTAGCCTTTAATAATGCCCCTTTGGATGGATATGAAACCATGATTGAGGAATATTAGAGACCACTTAGGACTCTCCTTTCCACTGCTACATTTCATTTATGCAATTAGGGTTAGTAAACAAGTTCATGAATTGAATGAAACAATGATGATTTAGATGAATACCTAATGAAGCACTTAATGAACTTTGTTACTAGGATAATCTCTTTGAATGCAGTAATTGAAGGTTGATTTCATGATCCTTACTTTATTCAAGTTAGATTAGGTTTTCTTTCTCTATTTTATGCTTTCTAAGCTAGGGTTTCCATTTCAAGCATTGTTATTTCTTATAGACTATGTATTTCCTTTGATGCAACATTTACATTCTACAAGTATATTAATGTTTAAATTCTACAAGTCAATTAATGTTTACATGTTGCAAGTAGATTAATGTTTATGTTGGTGCAATTAAATGTATATTAATTCCAACATTTAATTATTGAGTTTGGGAAAGTAAGACTTAGAGATGCAATCACAAGAAATGCAAGATTAGAGCCTATTCTAACCTATGCTAACAACTAACACTAGAAAGAACTAATCACTAAAGATTATCACTCTTCACTGAATTGCGGGACTCTAATGCTTATCGAGTTCTGAACCACAATATTTCATTACCGAGAGACAATTTTCATGTGGTTCTATTTTGTGCATCTTATTAGGTCTTGAGACTTTAATGGTTATAATCATCTAGTGCTGAAAACTCATTAAAAAAGTTGCAGAAAAGTAAATGTTAACAACTATAAGCAAAGGCATGCGAGGAAATTAAATAAGACAAGGCAATAAACTACAAGAAATGAATTAATAAAATATAAAAAATAAATGCTAAGTAAGCTTAGAGTCATAATGATATATTGTAGTTTCTTATTTGTTGTAGGAATCTTTTACCAAGTGACTTAAAATCTCTTAATCAATTAAAGAATCCTAAACTGCAAACCACAAATTATTCAGTATTCAGATGTACAATCTTGTTTCTGGTACTGAATTAAGTACCAAAAAATCATGAAATTAAAACTCTGTTTATTGATACCGAATGAAGTACCGAAATTACAGCTTTGGTTATTTGTAAAAACCTCATCCCACATCTACCCAAGTAACCGGCCAACCAAGGTAAATATGCGACGAGAGGCCACTATAATGGGATTCAACCTCCTAAATCACCTCAAGGAAGTGGAATCAATAGAAATACACCACACAGACCTTCCACATCAGCAACAAAACCCCGAGGAGCCATCCCAACCACTCAAGTAACCAGCCTTTGAGACCAACTGAGTTTTTAGCAAATCAAACCTCTGGACACTCCCTTGATATGGAAAAGGGTGCATATGGGAGGCTCCAAAATATCCCATAGCAAGAGAAAGGAAGCCTTTAAGGGACTCATTTTCCCAGTGTTGTACCTACGACTCTAGGATTTGTGCCACATTCTCAGACCCAGAGCCCAGGTCACTGCCCGGAACTCAATGACAGGTTCAAAAATGAAATTTCACAGTGGAACATAGATAAATTTGCAAAAAAATAAACAAGGACTAGACTGGACCCCTACTAGCCATAATATTCATTTCATTAAACATGAAAGTTATATGTCTTAATAGCATAACTAATCATAGGGGTCTCATACTTATCTAAGATTCACTATGAGGCATTGTTTCCTTATCACATTAGTTGCATTATCGTTTATTAGGCCATAGATAGATTGTTCATTCATTTACAAGTAAAAACATGATGAGATCCATACATATCTATTGTCACAATACATGTTCATAACCAGCATAATAACTACAGAAATACCAAGGAAATAATATCCATATAATCCACATATAAACCAGTATAGTACTCATGAAATAATAAGGATAAATAACCTCATATCAATCAATGCAATGGCCAACCAAGTTGGGACTTCCATGAAGCACCCAACCATAGATTGGCTGAACCAAATCTTTCTTTTAGCCAATCACCCTCGTTACATATTCCAATCATGAGTGTGGGACTTAAAACCAAACTCAACTAGGGCTTCCTGAGGTTACACCACCTCACCCTCATAAATAGAATTGGGCTTTACCGCAATCCATCTCGGATCACTAGGCCATAAAATAAGCATGGATGCCACCATATATCTCCACCTACACTGTGAGGAATTTCCCTGTCTCCTAGTCTCTAGGCTTTACCACAATCCACACTAGATCATTAGGCCCTAACCGAGACTCCACTCTCTAGCCTTTACCATATATCCTACCATTCACTGACAAGGATTCCTAGGTATAATCAAGGGAAACCACCTCTAAGCTATACCTTATATCCTTCCATTAACCATTCGAGGATTCCTAGGGCCACTTAGGCACACAATACCTAGATTTATTGCAACCCACAGTATGATTCAGGGGTCACTAGGCTAGTTTTTTTACCGCAATTCACAGTTAGGTTTAGGGATCACTAGCCCATGTGTTCATTCTTTCAGATATGCACCTCACTCAATTTTGAATCCATCAGGAATTCCAACTCAACCAAAACATGAGAACCCCATCACACCATGGCTATCTGAAAATGACAAGGCTAGGTTGGAAACAATGTCATACCTGGAAAAACCCATGCCATGGCAGTAAAGAACCACATGAAATACCATGCATGCCAAATATAGAAAGGAAATCACACATGCAAATCGATACCTGCAAAGAATCTTCTTGTAGTTGCTTGATCCTACTCTTCCTTTCTTGCTCCTTCCTTTCTCTTGTCTTATTTTCCTTTCTTGATCCAATGCCAAAGTGCTCCAAGAAAACTCTAAGTGTCCAAGAGTGAGAGAGGGAGAGAGAGAATAATGAGAGAGCTCCAAAACTAGACCAACAAAAGGTTAAACTAATCAAGCCTAAGAAAAATCTTGTCAACTGATCCTCATAAGCCTTTTTATCGATGAGGCCCCTATTTTCTCCATTTTCCATTATTTTCCTTAATTTTACTCCTCTCATGCAATGTGTGACATTTCATCTTCCTTTTCACCTAATTTCTATTATTTTCATAAATAAAATTCCAATGAATGTCTTTTTTCTTTCCAAATCCTTTTTCATTGCCTTTGCCAATTTCTTTAGCCATAATAAACTAATGAACACACACTAGGACGTTTGTTAGGTCCCTATACTGCTACTGTAACCCCTTATTTTTATTAGTGCAACCCCCTTATTGTATTATTGTGTCCATATAGTCCCCATTTTGTTACTATTATGCCCCATAGAAGCCCACTATTGTTATTGTTGTGCCCCTACAATATTATTGTTATGTAGGCTCAGATTGTATTGGGACCCCTTAGGCTCCTATATATAGAAAGGAGGTCTTGTCATTTGTATCATACAATAATTGTTCATTTGTGTAATGTAAAGGAGGTTTCCCCCTCAAAGAGGCTGATTTTGAAGTCGTTGATCTATCTTTTCTATCTTTTTGTGAGATGGTTTCATAACATTTGGTATCAGAGCTTTGGATTCTAGGGTTTCACTGCTCCAAACAAGTCATCATGGAATTTTCGACATCACTTTTTCTCTACGAAGTTTCAAAAGATATAAAAAAAACAAAACAAAACAAAACAAACAAAAAAACAAAAAGCCCATTTGATCTGAAACCATTATGCACCTCGAATCCAAATTTTAGATCTTGTCTCGTTATATTTTCGGAGATATGATCTAAGGAAGTTAGGGTTTTTGCAAGCTCCAGAATTCCATCGCAAACAGGTCATCGTGGAATTTTCGCTATAATGTTTTGTCTACGAAGGTTCAAAATTAAAAATTAAAACCCATTTGAGCCGAAATCTTGATAAAGCTCAGGCCCGAATTTTAGATCTTGTTTCGCTGTATGTTCAAAGATATGGTCCAAGAAATTTAGAGTTTTTGCAGGCTCCTAGATTACATCCCAAATAGGTGACGTGGGGAAAATCATCATAACTTTCTCTATGAGTGTTATATTGTAATTTCGTAAAAAGTTAAGAGGATGGCATGTATTTTTTTGTGTATTGATTTCATCTCCTAAGGTCAAAACACTAACATGTGGCACTTCGTACAAGTTCGCTCTACTGAACCAGTCTATAATCAGGTCATCACGGGAGATGTAGCATAAAACTTCCATGGATAATCCAACCTTGATAAGACTTGAGGGGTTGGAAAGAGGACTCAGAGGGCTACCGCCGGACGCAATTTCAGACCTTGGAGATCCGGAATTACAGAGATACAACATATTCAATATCGAGCTCCTACAAAGTAAAAAAAGGTGTGTAGTTTTTTTAACGGTTTGCGTAAGTTTGGTTGGAAAAATAGTTTGAAGGGATTAAAAGGGCATGGAAGCTAAGATGGATGGTATATAAGAAAAACTTAAAGGAAACATGGAACATTTGAAGACATATTTGACAAAGTTTCTACAAGAAATGCTTACTAATGGCGAAAGGGTAGTAAAGGAAACTCATGATGAGAAAAAAAGAAATGTTAATCATGATTTAATAGACTCTAACGTTGGATTGAATACCCACCATGTTCCAAAGATCGATATGAGGAAGTTTGATGGCAAGGATCCCGTAACATGGATACTACAGATGGAGTAATATTTCAATCTCCATAATGTGAAAAACAAACAAAAGGTACACATTGCAACTTTATATTTGGAACCAAATCAGTTTGTATGGTATCGATGGCTTTTCTCTCGTAAACAATTTGTCACTTGGGCAATTTTTTCGGAAGAAATGATAGCACATTATGAGGATATAAAAAGCAACACCTTTTTTAGCCAATTGATCAATCTCAAACAAAAGGGTTCAATGATGGAGCACATTGAGGACTTCCAAAAATTGAATATAAGGGTAAAAGATATTCCAGAGGAGCATAGGATTGATGAGTTCATAGGGACTTTAAAAGATAACATCCAACATGAGGTTCGCCTTTGGGAACCTGATTCATTGGAGAAGGAATTCATGTTGGCAAGAAAAATTGAAAGAAAAATTATGGCAATAGGGAAGCCTACCACTCACAACTATAAAGATGAAAGTGTTTTTTATCCTAGCCTTTCACCACCTACAAGGTTGACACCACAACAATTGGAAGAAAAAAGATAAAATGGGCTTTGTTACAATTGTGATATAAAATACACTATAGGTCATAAGTGTGCTGAGAAGAAATTAATTTACATAGATGGGGAAGAGGAGCAAGAAAAGGAACAATAAATGTCAAAAGAAGAGGATATACACCAAGAACCAATCCCATAGAAAGAAGAAATGAATCTGACCATATCTTGTAATGCATTGACAAGGATTACCACTCCTCAAACTCTCAAGATAGAAGGAAATATCAAGAAGAAAAAGGTAATAGTGTTGATTGATTCAAGTAGTACCCATAATTTTATTCATTGTAAGATAGCCAAGGAATTGAATTGCTTCCTATATCTAGCACCAAAGTGTCAAGTAATGGCTGCAAATGGAGGAACCATAAATTGCTCTAGAAAGTGCCATAATATCAAGCTATCCATGGGAGAATATGTCTTGAATATTCTAATGCTTTCCATTCCAATGGGTCATGCAGATGTTGTACTAGGTGTCCAATGGATACAATCTTTGGGTATGATAGCTTTTAATTTTCAAGAACTTTCATTGAAATCTTTTTAGGAAGGAAAGGAATTTGAATTAAGGGGTATCGAAGGGAAACCAAGAAAGATAATCAGCTCTAACAGCATGACAAAGCTTCTAAAGAAAGAACAACGGGGTGTAATTGCACAATTATGTTCACTAGAGGTTCCCACATCGAAATCATCTATTTCTCCAGATCTCCAAGACATTTTGGACAATCATTCCAAGGTATTTGAGACTCCTAAATGCCTCCCACATATTCTTGATCATGATCATGCTATTCATTTGATTTAGGATGTGTTCCCCCAAACATCAAGCCTTACAGATATCCATATGCCCAAAAGAGTGAAATTGAACATATGGTTGCAAAAATGTTAGAGGTTGGTATAATTCAACCTAGTCAAAGTTCTTTCTCTATCCAGTGGTATTGGTACACAAGGAGGATGGATCATGGCGCATGTTTCTAGATTATAAGGAGCTCAAAAAGCTTACTATTAAAGATAAGTTTCCCATTCTTGTCATTGATGGATTATTGGATGAATTACATGGAGCAATTTACTTCACCAAGTTGGATCTTCGTTTAGGATATCATCAAATCAAAATGAATATTGAAGACATTCCAAAAACAACAGTTAGAACTCATGAGGGTCATTATGAATTTTTGGTCATGCCTTTTGGCCTTACCAATGCACCTTCTACATTTCAAGGTTTGATGAATTTCATTTTCAAACCCTTACTTAGAAAATTTGTGTTATTTTTTTATGATATACTAATCTAAAGCAAGTCTTGGAAGGATCATGTTCAACATGTTCATAGGATGCTCAAACTATTGGAGGATAAACAATTATATGAAAAAATCTCCAAATTTTTCTTTGGAGTACGAGAGGTGGAATATTTGGGTACTCAGTTAGCTCATAGCTCATCTTATCATCCTCAATCTGATGGGAAAACTGAGATAGTAAAAAAATGTTTTGAAGGATATCTCCGTTGCTTTGTATCTGATAAATAAACACAATGGGTCAAGTGGTTGCCTCTGGCTGAATAATGACATAACACTTCCTTACATACTGCAGCAAAAATAACCCATTTATGGCACTTTATGGATATCGTCCACCATCCATCACATCATCTTTAAAAGAAAATTCTAAGGTTCAAGCAGTGGAAGATCACATTGACCATCAACAACAAATTCTCAAACTCCTAAAGGATAACCTCACTTTGGCACAGAATAGAATGAAACAATAGGCATATCAACATCGCAGCAGAAGAAGTTTTGATGTAGGTGAATGGGTATTTCTATGACTACAACCATACAAACAAATGTCCCTCAAGCAAACTAAGAAGGATAATAAATTATCACCAAATTATTATGGTTTGTACAAGGTGTTACAAAATATTGCTACTATGGCATACAAATTGGAGCTTCCTACATCTTCCCGAGTGCACCTAGTTTTCCATGTTTCATGCTTAAAGAAGGTTATAGGTGAGAAGATCTCAGTTCAAACAATATTGCTAGAACTTGACGAGGAAGGAAAAATCATATTGTAACCGGAAGTAGTCACAAAAACAATAAATCAACAGCTACAGAATCAATCAATTTTAGAGTATCTCATCAAGTGGAAGAACTTACCCACTAAAGATTCCACATGGGAGGATGAGAATTTTATACAAAAGCATCCATAACTACTCAAGCATTGAGGAAGACACTTTTTGAAGGAAAGGGGCATGTTAGGTCCCCATACTACTAGTGTAACCCCTTATTGTTATTAGTGCAACCCCCTTATTGTATTATTGTGCCCATATAGTCCCCATGTTGTTATTATTATGCCCCATAGAAGCCCACTATTGTTATTGTTGTGTCCCTACAATATTATTGTTATGTAGGGTTTGATTGTATTGGGACCCCTTAGACTCCTATATATAGAAAGGATGTCTTGTCATTTGCATCATCCAAGAATTGTTCATTTGTGTAATGTAAAGGAGGTTGCCCCCTCGAAGAGGCTGTTTTTCAAGTCATTGATCTATCTTTTCTATCTTTTTGTGAGATGGTTTCATAACAATGTTTTACCCAACATTCAGCTTGGAACAAGTGTCCCATCAATCGTGGTTATTATTTTTCCTTTATTAAATTTTACTTGGAATTTTGACCAGGGTTGTTATAGAACCCTCCCCCTTGGGGAACACTGTCCTTGGTGTTCAGTGATACCTATAAGCAGCAAGACCACTGCAACTAAACATACTACCCATGGAGCTTTATAACTTAGCTCGTTGCAGTATTTACAATGACCACTACTGAAACATGACAAACATACCATTTACTGGAGCTTTATAACATAGCTCGTTACAGTATTTACAATAACCACATATGTACATATGCACATTTTCTAAACCATCAAATAAAAGGATACGATGGCTGCATCAACAACAAGGGAATCTAGAGGCTTACACCTCCACCCTCAAAAGTAATTCTAGGATTCATTTCCTTCCCACGAAGTCTAGAATTCACTGCCAAAGTCAAAGCTACATCCAATGTCTAGAGCTACAATCTTTGCCACTTGTCCTCTCAGTGAAAATTTATCGACTCATTGTTCCAGGGTGCACTCCCAATGTGCATATGATTCCATCTAGCGATGCTAATGACCAAAAAAACTCCATCTCTGGCCTTCCCTTCTCTGCTACACAGTCCCTCAGGAAATCCAGTCACCCCCTTCGATGCAGTTAGACACCTTCCAAGTTCTGTTGGCATCCCCTATCTTGGGAAATCCATCCCTTGGCAAGGCTTAGTCACATCAGAAGGTCAAATAACCAAGGCATGTACCTACGTAAAAACCATCATATCAGCCATAGCATGCTCATGTAAATCAATGGAAACTATTGGGTACTAGTGCCCCACAATGGCCCTACTCCAAAAGTTCTTTACTAGAATACTACTACATGTTCCAATTTATTTCACTGTTGCTGCTAATTCTTGCAGTCAATTTAAACGACCCAACCTGGGCATTTCCCATGCTTTCCAATACTAAGCACATAACTTCCATTGGACTTAAAATAAATTGAAATAAATTCACATCATACCTCATTGGTAGCTCATCAATAAGGTATGCTTGCAATCTTGTTTACCTCCTACCGCAACAAGTGAAACTAGCATCTTTGATCAAATCATTATGTATAGACATATAACATTAGGTTAGCTCAAAAAAACCATCATAGATCGAAATTATGAATCACATGTCATCGTCATAAACCAGAATCATAGATCACATATAACCATCATAAATCAGAATCACATGTCATATGTATAATAAAACTAAAACAAAATACTAATACTTATCCTTCATCAGTCCTTACTTCTACCTTTTTCTTTATTCTATATGCACTTCGGATAGGTTTCCACACTCAACAAACACCCAGTTCCTTCTCTTCAACCATGTACACATACACATAGTGTAAGTCACACACATATAACCACACATGACATACAACACCATGCAATACATGCACCTACATCTGACATACATCACATGCACCCACACCCAGTGTACAACACAACACAATACATACTCCTACATCCGTTGTTCACCACAACACAATACATACACCTACACCCGATGTACAACACAATACATATATGTACACATAGTACAACACAACGAATACACATGTCATGATACCATGACTACACAATGCACATACATAGTACCACATGCTCGCAACACAGCATGTATGACATGCGCACATTACCACATGTACACCAGTACCATATGTACAACATGTACATAGTACCACGTGTACATCACACCACCTTCACAATATGTGAACAACATCACATGTGTAGGACACCACCTGCACAATGTGTACATAGTGTCATATGTACACCGCACCACATGTACAATGTGTACACAATACCACATGTACACAACACCACATGCACAACATGTACATGACACCACATGTACATAGAACCACATTCACATCATGTACACAATATCACCTACACAAAGCACCCCATGCACATCATGTACACAGCACCACATGCACATAGCACCACATGTACAATCATGCACACAACACCATATGTACATAGTACCATATGTACAACATGCACACAACACCATATGTACATAGCATTGCATATACAACATGTACATAGCACCATATGCACACGACACCGCATATCCATCATGTGCGTAGTACAATATGTACACAACACCGCATATTCAATATGCACACAACACCATATATATAACAGGAAGTCAACACCATAGGTACAATCACTGAATATAAAATATGCACAACATATACACAATAGTAGCACTTCACATCCAAAACCACATTGTCTCTATGAAGCAACCTTTCTTCTAGTGTCTCTTCACCATTCATGCTTATCCTAGCATGTCACAGATCATACTACTTTCATTCTGATGATGTATCCCTCAGTATATCATGTCCATAACATAGACATAATATCAACTCATAACCACGTGATACTGACCTCATATATTTTTCACGACTACTCTTCCCACTTGATTCCCCATAAACAAGGAACCCATTCATGTCATTCACCTGCATAAGCAATCATTCCTCCACAAGAATGATTCCTAACGACCCTGACGGACAACAACATACATACATACATACATATATGTACATATAAATATTAGCATTAAACAATCATGATCTTGTCAGATAATGACATACATACATACAGATATGCATATAAACATTAGCATAAAAGCAATCATGGTCCATGATGACCCTATCAGAAATGACATACATACATACATACATACACGTATACATATATAGACATCTGCATAATCATGATCACAACATAATTACCATATATCATAAGGTCAAGGTTAAGAGAACTGCCTTTATCTGTTCACATCATGTACAACATTGAGAACAATGATTCCCGACATAAAAAAAGGCATATGACACTTCAAGTCCATTTACTTTACCTTTCATATTACCTTTCTCATGAATGTTCTACCATCATTCATTTATCCCAATGGATCCAACCAGCTCAACCAATTGTCATACTCTTGCCTTCAATTTCCCTTATACATGCAGTGAGATTCATCCAGGCCTTACATCACATGTTGTGTTTCATTCAGCTCTTCTCGAGCTCCATTAAATTTCCTCTTTTCCCAACCAATTCCCAATACCCTCTAACATAAAAGGAAAGAACAAGAAACAAACAAGAATCAAACCATGAAACCAATAAAAATATGACGCCACAAAATCAGTGGTATGGCCATATACTAGACATAAACAAACCACAAATCAAGTGCAAACAAATTGCAAAAGACCAAAAGAACAAGACTAACAATAGACAACATGACTCAATCCCATGGTTCCCAAGGAAAGCTCAACCTGAGCCTTCTTCAAGATTTCATGGCAAACTCTCTTGCCATGCAACTCCCTCCATCACACTACCATAAACACATAATTTTCAGTGTATAAATAAATATAACAATATACTAGTTAGCTTACCTTGTTATGCCAAGAATGTTTCCTTATAGCTGAACATATCTGTGCCATGTCTGAAGGAACTCTGATTCCCTTGACAGATCTAGCTATAAGTAGACACCATTTGTTATACCTTTCAAATACATGTCCATGAACATAGCACATATCCGCATAATTTCAGATAAATTAGGGTTAAGAAGAATTCTTGTATGCAAAGCACTCATTTGTTTGGAATTGTGGTTTCCAAACATAGCCAAAGGAATTCTCACCCAATTCCTTTATTTTACCTTTACCTTGCTGCAATTGAGTCTTACTATGTACTGTCACATCACCCAATGGATAGTTATATAAATAAATCAACTATTACATTGTCATGATAATACCAAGCATGTTTCCTACAACTTTTCACACATGTCGATCACATGTTCCAAAGATCAAGGCAACATATCTATTACTTGGAAATCAACCTTCACCAAGTCTAACAACCATGTCATAATCAAAATCAACTCACATTCATTAGTCATAATACATAATGTTACACTCAAGTACATATCAGTTGTCTCAACACATATGTGTTAGTACAACCATCTTAAAACAAGATCATTTCTTCATGCAATCTTACATACACATACTCATATCATGCAATTAATCAAACATTCAAACAAACTATAAATGTACCATGTTAGATAAATCAACTAGATGACATAATAGACACCAAACACTCAAACACCAAATAGACGACATAATCAAACAGTCAAGCACCAAATATATGACATAAGCAAACTCATACCTTAATGTATCTTAGGGGAGGCTATCTTGTTTGCACAATCAAGCTAGATTAGCATGATATAACTTCACAACACATCAACTCAAACACAAATAAGGTCACGATGTCCATAACAGTAACTAGCTAACATGTCCACATCATAAACTCATCAATAATTTTAATTCATGCATAACAATCACATATGCACAGTCAGTCTAGATTAGTACAACACCATATCACTAATATGTCGACTCATACTTGAATGTCATAACCCTAACCATCTTTATAGGCCAATCCAATTTATCATGATACATATAACATCAAGATCTTAGTTGCAATAACTCTAATCATCATGTTATATAACAACAATAAGTTAACATATAACATACTCCTAAACAACATATAACATAATCATCAAGTTAACTATCATATAACAATCAACAAGTTAACATATAACATAATAATCAAGTTAACTAACATAAAACAATAGTAACAATGCATATAATAAAAAGTTACTATCATTCATGACTATATGACGACATTGATTCACTACCATCTTGTTGGGTGTGTTTTATATTCTTTCCACGACTAGTCGCATGTGTGGAGGGGTCACAGGGGGGGCAATAGCCCCCCTTGTTCATTATGTCGGGCGTAGCAGGGGGGCAACAACCCCCCTTGTTCATTGCGCGGGGTGCAGTAGGGGGATCATATGGGGGGCACATCCCCCCCTGTTGGGGAGTTTCAGGGGGGAAGTAGCCCCCCTGCATAGGGTTCGGGGCAGCGCCCCAGGGAAAAAAAAATGGACCCTATATTAGGTGGGTAGACCTACCTATGGTTTTTTGCATGGGTTTTTCACATGGTTTTAGGCATGATGGTTTTCTGCCCATAGTATTCTAGATATCTAGTCAAGGAACTACGGTTATGTTCTAATCGAGGGTTAATGGATTGGGGTTTATAAATGCTTTGACATGTATATATATGAATCGTAACATTGAAAGGAACATAATGAAAAATCAATCTGGTAGTCCCAGTTTTGGGACATAAGGGAAAATCTCTATGTATTTTTTTTTTGTGTCTCGCTCTTGTATATTTTATTTTTCTTTTTTAAATTCATTTGCAAGGAATTTATGTACAAGGTTAAAACCTACACATCTACCATGCATGTAACCACCACAACAATAAAATGACAAACATGTATATAACCCTAATGCATATAACAATCCATTAACTAACATACATGCCTGCCAAATATACAATATATGTATGACGATCTTCTATTAGCCCAATGTCTTGTGTTGCAACCTTACTCTGATGTTTTGCATCTCCTACTCTATCTCAGTCAACACATTAGAATCATAACATAACAACTACATCATGATGACATAACTACATACAATGACCTCACAATGCATATCTAACCTATTATGCATGCATAATCATAACCATAACAATGCATGCAAAACAACCTATAGACACTGGCATGCATAGAAAATGCATATACAACTGACATGCATTCATGAAAAACACATCCTCACAATAACATCATCAACTCCTACATTGAAAGACAACTACAACAATGACCACCACCATGCATACACAACAAGCACATAGTCCACAAACATAAAGAATACATATGAAACTGACATGCATGCATGAAAAACACATTATGCCCATCCAGTCCAAGGGTTGAATCATGCTCTGATACCACTCTGTGGTATTAGATATATCCCAAAGAGAACAGAAACCAAACATCACCTAAAGAGAACGAAATTCACTCTGATACCACTCTGTGGTATCAAATATGACCCAAAGAAAGCGCAGCCCACTCTGATACCACTTTGTAACACCCTCATACCACATCTACCCAAGTGACCAGCCAACCGGGGTAAATATACGATGAGAGGCCACTATAATGGTATTCAACCTCCTAAGTCACCTTAAGGAAGTGGAACAACGGAAACACACCACACAGACCTTCCACGTCAGCAACAGAACTCCCAGGAGCCATCCCAACCACTCAAGTAACCATCCCCTGAGACAAACTAAAGTTTTAGTGCTTCAAACCCCTAGATGTTCCCTTGATATGGACAAGGGTGCATTTGAGATGCCCAGAATCTCCCAAAGTAAGGGAAAGAAAGCTTCTAGGGATCTTTTTCCCCAAGGTTGTGCCTACAACTCTAAGATTTGTGCCACATTTTCAGGCCCAGATCCCAGGTCACTACCTAGAACTCAATGACAGGTTCAAAAATGAAATTTCATGGTGGAACAAAGACACACTTGCAAAAATATCAACAAGGACTAGACTGGACCCCTACTAGCCATGGCAAGCATTTCGTCAAACATGTCACAAACATGAAAGCTACAGTTCTTAACAACAGAACTGAGCATAGGGGTCTCATGCTTATCTGAGATTCACTATGAGCTATTGTTTCCTTATCACATTAGTTACATTATCATCTATTAGGACATAGATACATTGTTCATTCATTTACAAGTAAAAACATTATGAGAGCCATACATAGCCATTGTCATAATACATGTTCATAACCATCATAATAACAATAGAAATACCAAGGAAAAAACAATATATAATCCACATATAAACCGCTATAATATTCATGAAATAACAAGGAGAAATATCCTCATATTAATGAATGTAATGACCAACCAGGTTTGGGACTTCCATGAACCACCTGACCATAGATTAGCTCAACCAAATCTTCTTTTAGCCAATCACCCCCATGTCATATTCCAAGCATGAATGTGGGACTTAAAACCAAACTCAACCAGGGCTTCCTAAGGCTACACCACCTCAACCTCATAAATAGAACCAGGCTTTACCGCGATCCATCCCTGATCACTAGGCCATAAAACAAGCATGGATGTTGTTGTAACTTTTTTTACCCTAGTTTGTTTTTACTTTTTCCTTTATGTTAAGAAAAAAAATAGAAAAGAGAATAAAAATAAGATAAAGAAAGAAATGAAAAGAAAATTGAGAAAAAAATATCAAAATATCAAAAGAAAAGAATTAAAAAGGGACATAAAAAAAAACAGAATAAAAGAATAAATCCCAATAGCGTAGGTAGAGGCTCTGAAGCTGAGTGCGCAGAGGCCTAGGGTGTAAGTTCGTAGTTGAGTGCGCAGACCCCTGCAGCTGTGTGCAGGATGGACAAAGTTTATAAACACTTGCAAGATATCAATAAAGAGAGACATTCTACAATTTCTGTGTCTTTGTTCTGTTGATGCATCTGGATATGTTATGTATGAATTTCCTTTATTATGCTTATGTGATGCGTGAATGAATGCAATTACATTGAATAACTGAACGCATTTACGAATATATGTTTATGTGGAGTTAAATATAATTGTTTGATAAGATAAGCAAGTCCCTTAGATTAATTGGGGAATCTGCATGGCACATTGCCTTAATAGCGCGAAAGGGTCTAAATCAAGGGTTGGCGCTGCGCGAAGGACAGCCGAACCCTTTCGCAGAGGTAGGGAAGGATGGAATAGAGGGCTCGTCTTGTAAGCCCTAGAGTGAAGCAACCTGTGCGAAGGTAGGAATAGATGGAATCAAATGACATCACAACCATCTCAGGGTGCGGAAACTTGGTTCCAGCATCCCCCCATACTACATCGGGCAAGACTTCAGTCCACGCTCTGTAGGCTGATGCCGAAAGGGCTAGTAGTGTAGGGATTTGTTTGGATAATTAACGTTGAACCTAGGTCAGGCCCCCTAAAGCCAACATCTATTTTCCATCATTTTGATCCATAACCTCTTGACAAAAGACTGTTAAAACAACAGAAGACCCCGCAAGAATCGCCTATGGATTTTTGGGACCGCTTCCGTGTATTGCAGTTTCAAGCTCTGAAAAGTCAAATGAAATTCCAATATCTCATGGACAGATTTGAATATTATCTTACCAAATCTATCAATCCCAAGAAGAATTTCAAGCTCAAACCCCGCTCAGCATACTTCGGTGATGGAGTTGCGCAATCACAAATGGAAACACTCAGTGTCACAAGTGACTTTCTGTCATCCCCTCATCAAATAGCTCCACCACTATAGAGTGATATGGGAGAACATGCACACACATCCATTCAACTGTCACATCCTCCCAACATCACTTCTCTCAATTTTCGCACAGATTTGGTTGTGAAGCCCATGGGTTGTCACATGCATGTCTTACCTCAACCTCCATCTTTGTGTTCTGTTGATCCTCTGGATTGCACTGTCTTGTGTTCTTCCATTCTGGAATCTACACCTGTTGTTAATGAGGATCAAGACATCGACGGAATTGGTGTTTCACAACCAACCTACGTTGTCATTCATGAAAAGTATGAATGGGATCTTGAACATCAACCCATGGCGAAGGATGATTCCCTTTTGTCTGTGCCTCCTCTATTTTTTCCTGACATCTTTGGTGATTCTACCATCCTTGATTTCACATGTGTATCTCCATCTATGGATGCACCCATCGTTGATAATTTGCATAACACGCCGATGTTAGTTAATCATTCGATAATGAAGAGGACAAATCATTCATTGAAGATCCACTTGATTTTTCATTTGATTTTTCCGGAAACACAGAGGGTGAGCATTCTTTCTTCTCATCTACCCTCTATGTGATTCATCAAATCATGAGGATGCCAACAAACATCTTGAATTTTCTGATCTTGGTTGTCGTGATCTCTCTACTTCTTCATCTGATCACGATGTTGATTCAATCGTTGTTAATCTGTCTAAGACACTAGTCTACGATGATCTATCTATCAACGAAGCCAAAACCCTGCAAACTGTCAAGGCACTTCAGCCCGAGCTTATGGTTATATCAGGCCCCCGCTGTCCTGAGGTTGGTTTCACTTCTGATCATGAAATTGTTCAAACACCCAAGGCTCCTCATCACTCATCTGTATGCATTGAATATCAATCTCACACCCAGATTTCACTTCCTCCACTAGAACTACATGATCCCATCACTCACACGTTGGAGCATCTTACACAGCAAGCACACTTGCGCAACGTAAGTGGTCTACCTTTCTCACATTTTCTTTCATGTCACAGTCAAGAGAATGCGTACACTTAACATCTGCATGCAGTGTAGCAAAGTACCATGGTAAGTCCATAGATTTCATATCACATGTTTGCACTCACTTATGTTATGTGGACACATTTAAACCCAGAGTGTGTTTGGCTTCATGGTTATATCTTTCATGTTTGTTGGTTTGCACAGCTTTGCTATTCGCAAATCATGCCTTCACCAACATGGGTCGACCAATGCACTGGTGGCTGCATTAGAAGTATCACTTCACGTGAGTAGACCCAAGCAGCGTTAGCTTAAGAGTAGGAGTAGTGTTTTATTTTGGTTTATTTTCTTGCATGCATGTTTGCTTCTTAATTTGCATGTTTGTTTGTTTGTTTTCTTGTTTACATTCGTAGGTTAGTTTCACATGAAACTGTACGCGACTCTTGAAATAAGATGGGTAAAGTACAAGAGGACTTGTGCAGTTATCAATACTTGGTTATCTGTCATCCTGCCTCTGTATGGAGAATTTTTTGCCTTTAGTCCATGATACATCAATGGAAAATATGTACTATTCGAAGTGAACCTTGGTTGAAACACAAGGCTTGCGCGCTAACTAGTGTCACCTACTCTAGTCGGTTTTTTTTGGGTTAATCCTTGTCAGCTCTATCAAGTAGAGTAAGGTGAGGGGGGAAAATCAACAAGCAGGTCAAAGGTATATATAAACTACTTCTCTAAAGGAACAACCTCTTCTGATATCAATAAGTCGGGTTCCCTCTTCCGCCTCTAAAATGAAAAAGTGTTATGCACAGTTATGAAAATGAAAAATGAAAATGAGAAAAATTTCAAAAAAATGAAAAATGAATAAGGCGAAAGAAGAGAAAGGCTTCCTGTGCTGATAGGTGACACAAGTAACTCCACCAGGGTTCTGACCAAGCTCGCTGGCAGTGGAGCAATGCTTGTGTTCCTACGTGACTCTGTCGAGGTATTGTCCAGGCCTGCTAGCAGCGGAGCAACATCAAAGAGGAAACTAAAACATGACGACTTTATGGCTTGTGCACCAATATACCCCTCATCCCCAATCGAAACAATTGTGTTGGCTTGGCTTGGAATGTGTGCCAACTGACCAAGAGCTTGGCAGATGCTACATCTTACAATCAATCAAGTGTGGAAACCAAGACAAACAAAGAACTAAACAATACTTCCAAAGGTGTTAGACTTTCTTTTCACGAACAAGGTCCATTCAGAGAGCTGGAGTTCTAACAGTGTGTCACCAAGTGTTGTAGAAGCTATAGCCACCCTCCAAAATTTTACCTTAGCTTTGTTTTGGAGCCTCCCTGTCAACCATCGTTAGCGGCATGTCTTGCATTGTCAAGTACATAGGCTTCATCTGAGTTTCAGTGGCCTGCCAGCTTGTGCATGTCAGCTTGTTTGTCTCCCTCCTGCAGGCTGACATTCCAAAATTAGACTATTTGCTGGCTGGGACACTCCCCCAAGAAATTGTGCAATTCTAGAGGGGAACTAGCCTTCCCTCCATAAATTTCACAAATCAGTTGGGCATTGACTTGTTGGGCTCCCAAGTTGGGCAATCCTCCTTCAGAAAACTGCACAATCTAACCTGGCACTCAGCCTCAGCCTAGAAATTGAGAAATTCTGGGAGGAAGTGACCTTCTCAACCCAAAAATTGTGCAATCCCTAACAGGAAGACAACTCTACTCAACCCATAAATTGTGTAAAACTGTTGGGCAACCTATTGAGCTCCAAAATTGCGCAGAATAGTTAGACATGCCTCCTTGAGAAAACTGCACAATCTAACCCAATAATGTAGCTCAGCCCAAAAATTGCGCAATTATGGGAGACATTCGCTTGCTAACCCTAGAAATTGTGTAATCCCTCAGGGACAACCAGCCCAGCTCAACCCAGAAACTACACAAATTTTCATCCCAGGCTCGTAGACAGATGCATGTGCCTTCAGGGTTGACTGGTTCCCTCCAAGATAGAGCAAAATTGATTTAAATGCATGGCCTACTTTTTCCCGAAATAGTGAAAGGTAGCATGCAAAAGGCATCCCTAGATTTAGGGACCTATTTTTAGCAGCTAAAGGTTACATGCAAAGATCATTTTAGAAACCTCTCGCCAAGAGTTGCTTTTTCCTATATTTCTGGCATGCATATCATAACCTCAATCTTATCAAAACTTATGAACCATACACTGTAGAGTTCATTCCTCACATCAATCTTCCAGCTCTGACACCCCACATCACATCTAGTAGTCTTCGGCACTTTCAGCTTTGTTATTTCAGGGTAAGTCTACTTCTCATGTCTTGCACTATGTTTCTATCATTTTTTTGTGTTTCTCTTTGTGTAAGTGTTGTCTTCTTGATTTCAATGAGCGTTTGTTGTCGTTTTAATGTATGTTAGCTTGTAAACCTGCTAACATCTTGTTGCGATGACTCGCTTCACACACATGCATGCTTTCTCATTTTCTGAATCTTCCACTTATTGTTTGCATACATTATCATTCACTCTTGTTTACACTTGGTATCACCATGCATTCAGACTTGTCATGTTTCCATTCACCCGTCAACGGATCTGGGATGCTTTGGCCCGGACCTTGCCTTGCTTGGCTCGAATTGTGCATTTCTAGAAGTGAAGGCTCTCCCTTCCCTCCAGAAATTGCTCAAGTCTGGCCCAACACTGACCTTCAGGCTTGCATTGTGCAATTCTTAGAGGAAGTGCCTTGCTAGCCCCAGAAACTACGCAATGTAGTTTGCTAGTTTGCATGTCACTACTGACTGAAATTTCACATTACACAGTTTCAATCCTCAATAGACCAAGATGGACCATGCATTGGCAGTTCTAGTAGTCAGTCAACCTCCCGATAGCCTAGAATATGCCTTGCAGTTTTGGCAGTCAGTCTCCCAACCTCTCGGTGAAAATTGCACAATCTTCATAGACAATCACACAGGTATGTTGCATGTTAGTCCTCAATTTTGTTTTTGTTTTCAACTGATAGATTGCTTTCCATGAGTGTTTCTATGTCTCCAAGTATCACAGGTGTTCATCTGCCTCTTAGTAGCATAGGTACATTGGCTTCCAAGAGAGAAGAGTCAAAGATACCGTTGAGAGCACAACTGGGGATGCAGTCGATCAAGTGTCTATGAACTTGCCTATCTATGAAGACATCAAGTTGTTCATAGACAAGGATATCAAGATGAAATGGCAATGGCACCACAACGATTAGCACCATCACCAGCAGCATAAGGTAGTAGACCTGCGCGCGGCAAAGGAAAGAGGAAGGTTGTTGACAGCGCAGAGGCGAAGCAAAGTTGCAAGTTCAAGCATATCCACCTATGATGAAAGTAACTTTGGAGGTTGAGGCTATCAGGTGATGGCGTGACAAGAGGATCGCACAAAACACAGAGAGAGAAACAGAGAAGGAGTTGCAGGTGCTGAAGTGGCAACTCAAGGAAGAACAGGAGCTACACAGATGAGAGAAGGAGTTGTAGCAGGAATAGGTACAGCAGGAGACACAAGATGCATTGCTTGATGAAAATGTGCCCATACAAGCTATGGACCCATCCAACAGTCGGCATGGAGTAGACAGGGTGAGTAGTTTTGTTGATCACATGCAAGGGTGTTCAAGAGCATGGATTTCATTTTGCACACGCGTGCAATCCCACCCATTTGGCACACTTGTCGAGGTGAAAACAAGAAGCAAGTTTGATTGGAGCTGAACATGTATTTCGACAAGTTGATGTGCATGGTCACAAGCACACACTTGGAGATCAACACAAACATTGTGCATCAATATGTTGCTGGTCCAACTGCACTCAAGATGATGATGTGCATGTTATCAAACAAGTTGGATAGAGGGGCCATATCAGTGTACTTGGATGCAATGGAGGCAAGAGTTTGCTTTCAACAGGATGTCACCATTGAGCGCAGGGACACCATCACGAATGACCAAGCTTAGCATCATTTTGCCATTGTCGATCATCGCAAGGATGTCGAATATTTGGTCTTACCACAACTGTCTGAGTCTTAGTGATAGCTTGCATGGCTTGTTCAAGCCTATTTTGTCTCACATGGGTACATGTGCAGATTGTATGTAACATCTTGTAAAGAGAAAGTCCAAGTGTTGATAGTTGAATGTAATAGTCATGTAGTAGGTGAAGAGTCACAAATGGGAATGTCAAGGGTCACCCCACCCTTTGCTATTTATAGAACCTCATAACTCATTATAGAGGCGTTTGGGCAACCAAGATTTTGGTAGGAGTATCTTAGAGAAATCTTGGAGAGTATTGTAATGAGCCTTAACTTCTCCATAGTGTAGAACTAGTACATCTCTTTGGAGGAGCAGGTGGCAGTGACTGTAACATTCCGTTATTTGGACTAGTGGTTGGTCATGGTTGTACTGTATGATTGGAACTTTCACTTCTTAATATAACAGAGCCACCATGTTTCATGCATATGTTGTTATTGTATTTCAGTTAACATGGTTACTCTAATGATATATTTATATGTTTCCTTATGCATGTATGTATACTCTTTCTGTATATGTATGTATGAATCTTATTGATATGTGTTGTTGGTTTAACCATCACTTTGGATTGTTGGTTCACCTTCCTTCCAATTTGTGATGCATCTTTTCTCATGTGTCTCCTTCCAAGCTACGTGTTTACACAGGTTTCCAAGGGGCGCACGCATTCCGCCTTCCATGTGTTAGAAGCATTCATGCACCTTCATTGGCTTTTTGCGCATGTCACACCCTTGCTACCAACAAGGGCATCCTACTTACCTCTGCGTGCACCTGCAATCAAGGCGATACCATACGACCCACTATTGGGACTCCTACACCAAACGGTCTGAGGCCTAGTTGGGACTTCTTACCGGGGAGATCCCCTGACATGTTGGCGGGTCCAACGCCATCAAAAGATTTTGAATTATAAGTGAAGATAGGATGGAGGAAAAAAAAGGAGAATCTCTCCTTGTTGTAGTGTTTCCATAGTGCATTTAAATTTAGAGACATTCTAAGTTTTTGAATAAATAAGGTCATTTTCCTAGATTTGAGTATTTGCTTATTTCCTTAAGGGTTTTTGTGATAACCTTAAGTAGGGACCACTTAAGGGAATGCAAGGGAAACCTTTAGCTATAGAATTTTCAAAGCTACACTAGATTACAATCTCCTATAGTTGTATTATGCAATTTATTACATCAACCTTTATTTGGTTTTGCAATTTCTTTCTTATTGTTCCCATTCTATAATTTCCTTTCTTTATTTACAACTTTATAATTATGGTGTTCAATATATTTTCCTATATCCTTTGAATCTGAAAGGAATCACTTAAGTATTATTTGGTGATTGAATGATCTTATTTACACTATCTATTTATCATTTAAAATAGTTCTAACCACCTCCTCTATCCCCTCTTTCTCATCTTGGGATTTAAAAGTGCATGTCACCACCCTAAGTGGGTTGATAGATAAAAGGATATGGGATTGCAATTACGCATCTCATTTATTTTTGAACTATGTACCTTATGTTAGTAACATTATTTCTAGAATTACTTTCAACACCATTTCATTACGTAGTTCTTCAGATAGTATATATATATATATATATATATATATATATATAACTTGAATATGTTCCTATGGTTAGCATATGGTGTATGATTGTAAAGAGATTGTTAAAATTATTGCACAACACCTCATTAATTTCCAAATGCCCTATTGATTTAGTCTTGTAGTAGGCTAGTAGCCACTAGTAACCTTATAGTCTCCATTTATTCTCAAATAAGAGGGAGTGAAGGTTATGATTATGGTGTTCAATATATTTTCCTCATAAATAAGCACACTTATAAATTGATAAATTAAAGGTAAGTTGATAATTCCGACATTCTTGTCAAAACTATTTGACCCATCATTCTTCTTTGGCATGCTATCCATAACATGCACTTCATACACACTTCTTCATTTCATTCCTTGACAACATGCACTCCACTTTCACAATCAAAACTCACAAAAATTGTTATGAATTGATTGATTAAGGCAAGAAAGGAACCATGCATTCAAGCAAATCATTACATTTTATTTTACTTCATCAATTCATAATTTAGATTAGAGTAGAATTCACAATACCTCATAAAGAAGTACATTTGTCGATTGATAAATTAAAGTTAAGATGAGAAATCTAGCAATATTGTCATGATTATTTGACCCATTACTCTTCTTTGGCATGCTAGCCATAACATGCACTTCATACCCATTTCTTCATTGCATTACTTAAAAACATGGATCCAGTTTCACAATCAACACTCACTACAACCACCATTTTAGGGAATTTAGTTTTCTATTCTCCTTTCACTATCTACTATCATGATTTCTCTTCATGTGTACCTTTTCAATTCTCTATGCCAAATAACAAGTATCTTCTTTGAACTTATCTTCCTTATAATTGATAGTTCCAATAAATTTACAAATTACATGATATTTTCCTCATTATCGTATACAAAACTAAATCTCATGTCTACATCACAAAATTCTTGAAAATATTCTTTTGATTTAAATTCTTTAACTTTCTCTTCATTTTGAAACTCTAATATAATTTAGAAACTTACCTCTGAGCTTGATGATTTTGTTCTCCTAATTTTGGATATTGTCTCTACCTTCCTAATTTTTGTCCCTCCTTGATCCAAATGGATCCTAGAAACCCTCTAAGTCTTCAAACACTCGAAACTATCGCAGAAGAAGAACTTGTTAAAAAGTTGGATTACACTATCAGGAGGCAAAAACATGAAGAAATCAATGAAAATAGGCATATCAGAGACTTAAAGCAACTTTGCATAAGAGTCGTCGGATCTGGCCGATCAACAGTCTAGATCCGATCGGCAAATCGCAATTGGTGATGGCAAGCGGAGGCAATCGGGGGCTATCACATGAAAGTTGCAATCGTGATCAATGCGGGTCAACGAGGACCATCGATCAAGCGCACAGATCGACGGCCCATGTTAACGCACGATATCGCAATCGGCAAACACAGAGGAGCGATTATAATCGGTCTAGGGTATGTGCGATATGCGATTGCGATCAATCACATCACACTATCGCATCGGCACATTTCAATGGAGCGGAGCCGATAATAGCGATGACAGCAATAGCTAGACCCGATAAGATTATAGACGATATTCTATATATTTTGAAATTCGGAAAGTGACAATTTCCTTTGTATTTCACATTTCCGCCAAATAAATGGATTACAAAGGAAATGCACCCGATGCGATATTACAAACCTAAAAGGGTTTATTTATGCTGTTGAATACTATTTCAAGTCCAATATGAGTAGGATTTCACATTTTAATGTATTTTTTTATATAAAAGGGAAATCGCAAAACATGCAGGATTTCGGGAGGACAAAAGGCGTTAAATGGTTTGGGTCAGGCTCCACCCAATCCCATATAATGGCTGCCATGTGTCCAGGCTAAGGAGATAGAAAACCACCTTATCGAGCAGTTAACCCCCATACGAAAGGGCCACCTGAAATGAACCACAGTCATTGGATATGGATCTCCCAGGTCAACGGTGGAGCTGTGATGTTGGTATACAGGCGGACTCGATAGGAGTATAAGGCAAATTTATGGATATTTGAAGTCTGATAGACATTGTTTGGCGAACTTTTCCTGTGTTTGAACGTATTTCTCTGTGTAAATAGAGAATGGTGATTTTGAAGGATTTCAAAGGCCCGATGACCATTCAGTTACAGTACAGGTGACCACCATCCATAAAAGCATTTAGCAATGATTGCTAATGCTCAGAGGGGGATCTGAGCGGACAGAGGTTGGGAAGCCCGAGAGCCCGAGAAGGAGAAATGAATAGATAGCATTGATTGGCTTTAAAGCCATAGATTGACAGAAAACAGTTGGGCAATGCTGAGACAGAGCAAAGGCAGAGACAGAGAGTGATAGAGAGAGTCTGTGTACTCAGAGAGGCTTGAGGGGTTCAAGCAAAACTCTTGTTGTTGTATATGTTGTGTGTTGAGACTCAAATTGAGCTCATACTTTTATAAAACTCTATTTTTGAAGACCTAATAGAGAGGTCACCACTGAAGGCTGGACCAGGAGACGTAGCCCAGGAGTGTTGGGTGAACTCCTTATTAAACTTGTTGTGTTTATGTGTGTTGTCTATTATGTTCTTTAACTACTTCGTTGTCTATGTATTTCACAATATTATCAATCCATTGCACAAAGTAACATAGGCAAATCCATGCACATGAGTCTGTAATACCTTAATAATTATCTAAGATCTCATTATCAGATCAAGTGGTATCAGAGCTTTAGGTTTGCTAAGTTTTGCTAAGGTTAGACAACCTTGTCCTGGATTGTTGAATGCTAACTAGGTCAAAGCTCAAATTAGGAAAAGGAGAACTGGTTGAGACTAACCCAGAAATAGGAAGAGTCTATCCTAGGAGGAAAATGGGAGAAGAAACTCCCTTGGACTCAGACTCTCAGTTCATGGATGGTTTCATGACCATGAGAGCCATGGTAGAAGAGATGTATCGAGAATTTAAGAAAGGTCGAGGTGAAGATACTTCAACCTCCAAACAAGACAAAGGAACAGAGGAACCTCTTCTAGATGGCCATTCAGAAGGCAAAGGGAAAGGGAAAGAGCCCCCTCTATCAACACCTCCTTCTAGCCGTTTGATTAAATTAGATGTAAAATTTGATTTGCTAATATATGATGGAGAATTAAATGCAGAAAAGCTAGATAACTGGATTAGACATATTGATGTATATTGTAGGGTGCAAAACATCGATTTAGAAAGGAGAAATATTCAGCTAGCTAGCCTTCGCCTAGGAGGAACTACGTTAGTGTGGTGGGAAGGCAGGACACAAGCTGATTTGATGAAGCATGGTAAAATTCTTTCTACCTAGAATGAATTTGTTTATGCCATTAAAAAACAATTATATCCACTAGCTTATATGCAGCACACAATGATGAGTTGGCAAACTCTTCGCCAGCTAAAGGGGCAAAGTGTACAAAGCTATACCTAGGAATTTAGAAAAAGAGCTTTAATTCTAGGCATTTCTCTAGACTCACCTGAAACTTTGTTGAAGTATATAGGTGGTCTACACAACTATTTGAGGCACACCATTCTCATGTTTAACCCCGCTAGCATAGATGAGGTATCCGTTCAGGCTACACATCTAGAGGCTAGAGGCAAGAATGTCAACCCAGAGATTGGGGGATCATCAAAGCCCACTACAAGCAAGAACAAGGAAAAGAGGAAGCAAAAATGGAAAGAGAGGAAGGCAAACGTCGTACAAAAAGACAAACCTTCATGTACTCACTGCAAGAAGGATGTACATGATGATGAACAATGTTGGTCCTTGCATCCAGAGCTGAAACCCAAGAAGTTCGATGGCAAGAAGAAGAACAATGTTGCTGCTATTCAGAAAGATTTGGGGTCAGACTCAGGTGATGAAACAACAGTCACAGCCACAGGTATAAAAGGTTATCCGCTTTAGAGAATTCAAAGATCAAGAAGTAGGTAGAGGAGATGCTCGACAAAGGGTTCATAAGGCCAAGCACATCACCATGCAAATCTCCAATTGTCTTGGTGAGAAAGAAAGATGGCTCGTGGAGGATGTGCATTGATTACAGAGCACTGAATAAAATAACGATCAAGAATCGTTATCCTCTTCCTCGCATAGATGATCTATTATATCAGCTGAAAGAAGTTGTTTACTTTTCCAAGTTAGACTTGCATAGTGGCTACCATCATGTCAAAATTGCAGAACAAGATGCATGGAAGACTACTTTCAAAACAAAGCAAGGGTTGTATGAATGGTTAGTTATGCATTTTGGCTTAACTAATGCTCCTGCCACTTTCATGAGAGTTATGAATGATGTGCTCAGGACTTTTATTGATGATTTTGTAATTGTATATTTAGATGACATTCTTGTTTTTAGTAAAACATGGGAAGAACATTTAAAGCATGTAAAGCAGACTCTAGATATTTTGAAAATAGAAAATCTCTATGTTAAGTTATCAAAATGTGAATTTGGCCAAACATCTTTGAATTATTTGGGTCATATTGTAGGGGGTGGTGAATTGAAGATAGATCCCTCTAAGGTTGAAGTCATTGTGAACTTGCCTAAACCCAAATCTCTTACAAAAGTTAGGAGCTTCCTAGGAGAAGCACAATATTGGAGAAAGTTTATTGCTAACTTTTCCTTGATTGCATCTCCCTTACATGCTTTGACAGGATTGAACAGGGTGTTTCAGTGGGGAGGCAAACAGTTGAAAGCCTTCAACACCTTGAAAGAAAAGATTAGTACAGCACCAGTACTAGCATTGCCAAATCTTCAAATACCATTTGAGATTGAAATAGATGCCAGTGACTATGCCATGGGAGAAGTGTTGATGCAACATGGTAAACCCATATGTTATCATTCTGAGACATTTAATTCTATAGTAGTTATTATCCCACATATGATAAAGAATTGTATGCATTAGTACAGAGTGTGAAAAAGTGGAAACATTACCTAATGGGCAAAGAAACAATTATACATACAGATCATCAACCACTTCAATAGTTGTGCTCACAAACTAAATTGCAGCAATCAAGACACTATAGGTGGATGGGTTTTCTACAAAAGTTTCATCTTATCATCAGATATAAGAAAGGCATACATAATAAAGTTGCAGATATGTTATCCAGACCAATCATAAATGCATCTACTATACTTAAGCATAACTCAGTATTGCATGAAAGCTAGATTAAACAATATGCTCAAGATGTAGATTTTAAAGATGTATATGCAACCTTAAGTCATGGAAAACAAGTAGAAGAATTGGATTATCATGTTAAGGACCAACTCTTGTATCATTTGGGAAAGTTATGCATTCCTCAAACTGAAAGAGTTAACATAATCCGAGAACACATCCTTCTCTAATATCAGGTCATTTTGGTGTAAGTAAAACAGTTGCCCAGCTACAAAGGTTCTGTTATTGGCCAAGAATGCATGAAATAGTTTCTAGATATATTAAAGGGTGTACCATGTGTGCTAAAAGCAAGCCCAGCAATAGAAAACTAGGCTTGTACACTCCACTTCCAGTTCCTTCTCATCCTTGGGAAAGTGTTTCCATGGACTTTGTTGGGGGACTGCCAAAAACTAGAAAATGTTATGACTATTTATATGTTATTGTGGATAGGTTCAACAAAATGTGTATTTTAATACCTTGTAATAAGAAGATTACAGCTGAACAAACAGCAAAGTTGTTATTTCAACATGTATGGGTTCATTTTGGGTCACCCACTTCTATTATCTCTGATCGAGATTCCCAATCTGTTGGGAAGTTTTGGTCAAGCCTATGGGAGTTAATGGACACCAGATTGAAAAAGAGCACAGCATTTCATCCACAAACAGATGGCCAAACAAAAGTGGTCAATAGGACAGTGATCCAATTGCTCAGGGGCTATTGCAGCAAGCATCCCAAACTTCGGGATGAACATTTATGTTATGTGCAACATGCTTACAACCATGCTAAACATTCTTCTACACAAAGATCTCCTTTTGAAACTTGTTTTGGTTTTACACCAATGTCTCCCTTGGATTTTTTCTTTAGTAAAGACATAGTAGTTGATGGACACAGTGAGGTGGACAAAGCGACCAAGTTCATTGAACAGATCCAAGAAATTCACCAGGAAGTGCAGGAACAGCTGGAAAAGAGCCAAGCCAAGTACAAGGCAAGGCATGATAAGCATCGAATTGAGCATAGCTTCCAAGTTGGCGATCAAGTCTGGTTGTACATCAGCAAAGACAGAATGCAAGGTGAAGGTAAGAAGTTGAAGCCAATAAGGTATAGGCCTTTCAAGATATTTGAGAAAATTGGTGAGAATTCTTTTCACCTTAATTTGCTAGCTTACATGCACATTTATTCAGTAGTTAATGCAGAGAACTTGAGAATATTTGAACCTTCATTGATTGAAGACCCCGAAGAGACAAGTCAGTTGCCTTCTATTGCTGATCTATTGCCTGAATATCTCAATGAGTTGTAGGAAGATACAGTGTTGGACAGGAAGGTGAGAACTATGCACAGAGGGGATGTTGAGTATCTTAGAATTGGACTCAAAGGTTAAAAACCAAGCAGTGCAAGATGGATAGAGATTGAACAAGTGAGGAAGTTGTATCCTCACTTGATTGATGCTTAAAAACCAACTTTTGGTGGTCCAAAAGCCTTTTTCAGTGGGAAGACGTGATCCAAATGGATCCTAGAAACCCTCTAAGTCTTCAAACACTTGAAACTATCACATAAGAAGAACTTTTTAAAAATTCGAATTACATTATCGAGAGGCAAAAACATGAAAAAATCAGTGAAATCAGGCCTATCGGAGACTTAAAACAACTTTTCATAAGATTCGTCAGATCTGGCCGATCAACGGTCCAGATCCGATCGGCAAATCACAATCAACAATGGCAAGCAGAGGCAATCGGGGGCTATCACATGAATTACGATCGCGATCAGCGTGGGTCAACGAGGACCATCGATCAAGCGCACAGATCAATGGCCCATGTTAACGTGTGATATCACAATCGGCAAACACAGAGGAGCGATTATAAATGGCCCGAGGTATGTGCGATATGCGATTGCGATCAATCGCATCGCAATATCGTGTCGACACATTTCAATGGAGCAGAGCCAATAATAGCAATGACAACAATAGCCAAACTCGATAAGATTATAGACGATATTCTATATATTTTGAAATCCGGAAAGTGGCAATTTCCTTTGTATTTCTCATTTCCGCCAAATAAATGGATCACAAAGGAAATGCACCCAATGCGATATTACGGACTTGAAAGGGTTTATTTATGCTATTGAATATTATTTCAAGTCCGATATGAGCGGGATTTCACGTTTTAATGTATTTTTTATATAAAAGGGAAATCACAAAACAGGCAGGATTTTGGGAGGACAAAAGGCGGTAAATGATTTGGGTCGGGCTCCACCCGATCCCATATAATGGCTGCCACATGTCCAGGCTGAGGAGAGAGAAAACCACCCTTATCGGATGGTTAACCCCCGTACGAAAGGGCCGCTCGAAATGAACCACGACCATTGGACCTTGATCTCCCAGATCAACGGTGGAGATGCAATGTTGGTATACAGGCAAACCCGATAGGAGTATAAGGCGGATTTATGGATATTTAAAGTCTGATAGATAGTGTTTGGTGGAATTTTCTTGTGTTTGAATGTATTTCTCTGTGTAAATAGAGAATGGTGATTTCGAAGGATTTCAAAGGCCCGATGACCATTTCGTTACAGTATAGGTGGCCACCATCCCTGAAAACATTTAGCAATGATTGTTAACGCTCATAGGGGGATTTGAGCAGACAGAGGCTTGGAATCCAGAGAGCCCGAGAAGGAGAAATGAACAGACAACGCCGATTGGCTTTAAAGCCACAGATTGACAGAAAACAGATGGGCAGTGTTGAGACAGAGCAAAGGCAAAGACAGAGAGTGATAGAGAGAGTCTGTGTACTCAGAGAGGCTTGAGGGGTTCAAGCAAAACTCTTGTTGTTGTATCTGTTTTGTGTTGAGACTCAAATTGAGCTCATACTTTTGTAAAACTCTATTTTTGAAGACATGATAGAGAGGTCACCACTGAAGGCTGGACCAGGAGATGTAGCCCAAGAGTGTTGGATGAACTCCTTATTAAACTTGTTGTGTTTATGTGTGTTGTCTACTATGTTCTTTAACTGCTTCATTGTCTATGTATTTCGCAATCTTATCGATCCATTGCACAAAGTGAAATAGGCAAATCCATGCACATGAGTCTATAATACCTTAATAATTGTCTAATATCTCATTATCAAATCACTCCTTCCTTGTCACCACCAATCATATGCATAGCTCTTCAATCTTCCATAGGAAATTTTCACTTTCTTAAGGTCTTTAATCTCATTACAATTAAAATACTAGTGCATTTCTTTCTACCTCATCAATTCTTCTGGGTTTGGACTTCCATAAAACTTTGGCATCTCCATTTTCATTTAGAATTCTTACACATCCTCTTTTTCATCACTCTTTTGGATCATTTAAGCTATGGCTTTCCCCTTTGTAGAATCAAGTTGACAACATCCATCATTCTCATCATTTGTTGCTAAAATACTACAACATTGTCCACCGCCTATGAACCAACATTCTCTCTGGTTCTTCCTCCCATTAAGGAATTCCTCTCCCTCCCATGATCTAATATTTAATGCACCCAATTATGTCTCCCTTTGCAATGTTCACCATGTTTTTTTGTGTTTTTTTTTTTTTTTAATTCTTTCTTTTGCTACAGCCTCAACTACACCGTCTATACAACTGCAGCTTGCAATTTCATCAACACTTTATCCTCCTTGATCTCTAACCAACAATCTTCAAAATTGGAGTTGTATCTCCTATTTTTGCTTCTATCTAATATCATCATTGGAGGTGTGCTTCACTCACTCAAGTAACTCTACCCCACATCACACCTTTTTGAAGTCATGTACACTTCTCTTTAAATGTAATTCTTATTTCATAAAATCCCCCCTCTTCTTGTGCTAACAGTTTTACCCATCTCTCCTCTCTTTTGATGGAATTTCCCCAATGTTTTAGGATTATACTTTCTCTAACACCACTTTGTGTAGTGAGGTAGTGACCATTTTTTATATCAGAAACATGTAATATATTTTTTCCATAATTTGTATAAAATGAGAACCACTACACCCTACAATTCAATTGAAGCAAGTATAAATACACCATAATAATAAAACATTAAGCAGAAATAACAACACAGTTATGCAATTCAATTGAAAATAAGAAAAAACACCACACCAACAAATCCATACTATTAATTCAATAGATTTGGCCAAGCCTTTGTGTCTTCATTAGATCCATGCAACATGTGCATAGTTCTTTGGAATTCATGGCCATCCACAATACATAACCCAAATAAAATGAGAATCAAAATTCCTTTGCTTATTCACAAACTTCATATAATATTTGTGCTCTATACCTTTTAGTCTTACAACTATTCTATTTGTTTGAATTCCAAATATGATGGTTCATATTCTAATGGTTAACAAAAATTGAATGACGAAATTAAATATTTTACTACATACATTGCGATTTTTCCTTTCTTTTTTTTAAATCACAAAGAAAACCAAAAATAAGCAAGTGTATGAAAATGTGCAAGCTAACAAAAATTTTTATGGATGCTCGTACATCAATCATCATTTGCCATGTTGTCATTCCTAGAGACAACCTTCAGGTTGAGGAGAGGTCAGTGCCTAGGACATCTTAGTGTGTCTTAGGGATAAATCCATTCTACTCAAGGATTAGATATAAATTGATAAATTATGGTTCAATTATCTTACTCAAAGGCAGATTCAATTTATACATCAAGAATGCGTTATTCCAAAGTGTTAATGCTTAGATTTGGTGGCCTACACATAGAGAGTGTGGTTTCATTGATTGTTGTAGTTTAGATGAAAGAGGAAATTCAAGGAAAGGAACCAAGTGCAGAGGGATGAACACAAAATCCTATGCACTAGATTTTATAAGAATTACTAATTAGAATTAGAAAATTAAATACAAAAACCATGGAGCACATTTAAGGCTTTCAATTCAACATATCACAGGTACTATTTTCCATCACATAACATAGGTAAATTTATAACTTAAAATTGAAATCAGCAACTACAATTACACAATTTCTGAAGAGGAAAAACACATATGAAGTGGAAAACATAGATAGAAACACATACTGCACATCTTAATGCTTGGAATCGCCAAAAAGATTCTTCATTAATCTTCAAAATGGCATACATTTCATAAGCCCCAAAACATGTGAATAATTTGCAAAACAATTACAACCTCTGTGATAGAAATTCAGACCCTTACTAACAAGTCTCTCTTCCCCATTTATAGCAGAGAATCAAAACAAGAACAGTTACAAAAATATCTTGAAATGCAACAATTGTCTAAACTACTTAGCTTTGCGGCATGCATCTAGTCTAATTGTCCTAATGATTACATAAAGAACTTGATTCCTTTCTTGAAAATAAAATATTTACAAAACTACAAATTGACATGGATATGTCATGATTTCCTAAACCAAAATATCTTCACTTCTTACTCCTTTGATCCCTTGAGTTGGACCGAGGCTCCACTATCCATACTTGTGGTGGATTGACAAGTTGGTCACACTTCTTCCATAATGTTGGATTGGTTGTAGGAGTGTGCATGAGAGTGTTGTATGACACCCTCAAATTTGTAATCTTAGTGTAATTAGGATTGGTAGCGAACAAGATATTCACCAGCAAGAGTAGTTGAATATCCCTTTGCAAATAATTGACTATAGTTCTGCCCTTGAGAGTGGCAGTCTTTACATGTGAGGAATCCACTTTTCTTTTGGCCTCAAGCAATAGTTTCTCATATTTTTCCCATGGAAGCAAGTTCCCTTTAAAGTCCCAACAAATAGGCAACCGTGCTCCAATTCTCTGATTGGAATTAGAATTAAATGTTGCTACCAACTTTTCCAAATCATTCAAACATTCCTTATCTCTATTCCCCGTTGTTTTTATCTAGATCATTTTGATAATATTCATAATTACCCCTATCCTATCTATGATATACATGGATCTCAGGTCATTGGATGATTTTTCATTGAGGTACCTGGTGATTTTTTATGCAGTCCTAACGTTTTTAGCATTCTCATTCTTGGGTGACATGATGAAAAATTCAATTTCTTGACTACGACTCTTTGTTCTGAAACTAAATTCATATGCTCCCATATGTTCTTCACCTAAAAAATGATATATTCCCATATTATTTGTCTAACTTGAATAAGAGACATGTTACCTTTCAATTTATTCTTCAGCTTGGTCTGCTCCATGCCTCCCCTGGTTGTCTCAAGTTGTTCTCCTTTTTTGAGAGTAAGTACTTGATATTGTCCAAGTCAATTTGTATTTTCTTGAGCTCACTCTTTGATAGCTAAAAATCAGTAAGAGCTTTGTTCAAATGCTTTATAGGGTTTTTTGGGTTGTTTGGTACAATTACAACACAAATATGAGAATCAATTATCTGTTGAAGCTCTGCAAATTTCTGTTTGAGGGCCACCACCTCATTATTTCTCTCTATCAACTCTTTGGCCATAATTTCCTTCTCATTCTCTACCTGGGCCAACTCCTTTGTTTGTACATGTTATGATGTAGGCATCTTAAGTTGTTGCCTCAATGATTGAATTTCAAATTGTGAGCCCTGGATAATGGCATCTACAACAACTTTTTCATTTGGGTCTACCCCAAGTTTGATAATCAACTCCTTGAAGCCTTCATTTTGTAAATGAAGGGCTCTTGAATTAGCCTTCTCCTGTTTTATCTTGGTGGAAACTTTCTCCAATAATTTCTTGGCCTTGTTGATAGTCAAGGCTCCTCTACTCAATTCGGTGTAGATCTTCTCCCCTACTTTCCTATGGAAGTTGATCTTATCGTGAAATGCAACACTAGCCATGTCTAATGACAAATACATTGTCCTAAATTGTGGTTCATCTGGAATGGATTGCACTAAAGGACGATATAGTGAAAAAATGATTTAGTGTTTTTCCAGGTCCATGGCATCCAAAATCCTCATTTGGTATGGGAGTGAATGAGATGCTAGCTATGATATCATCTCATCTCTGATCTTCTTATTCTTCTCCTCTGTCATCTTCCCTTCCTCCCATTTAGGACCTATTGTTGATGTGCTCCCTAATGTGCAAAGAATTGCTAGCTTAGTTGAACTGGAGGTGGCAGCTTGTTGAGGATCCTCTAAAAGAACCTACAAACATGCTTGGTCTAGATTTCCCTCTATGAATTTGACCTCAATCTCTTCATCATTTTGTTCCTGCAGCTTGGCCTTTTTGGTTGATGGTGCATCCTCCATCACCGCGTCTCCAGCCTCATCAACACTCCTTTTCTAGTTTTATCTCTTATGACCAGTGTCTCGACCTCCATTTCTGTATTGATAGGCCAGGAGTCTAAATTAGCTTTCCATTCTAACTCAAGTCTAGATTCATGTTCATAAGCAAAAGCATTAATTTCTCTCCACCTCTTAGATATAATACCATGGGGATCATAGTGCCAAACTTCCCCTATTTCAAAATTCAACTCCTTTAGCATATCTTCTACTTGTTTGAAATTTTGTCAAGTGTTCACAATGAAATGGCCCATTGTTTTTGTAAGCTTAAACATATAACCTTTCATAGCAAGGACAAAGTGAATCTGATCAGCATTTAAACTCTCCTCGATAAACTCTAGGAAAAAAACCCTCATAGGTATAAACACAAGTAATTGATATGGGGGAAGTTTTGATCCATACACCTTGATTCCAGTATAATCTTCAAATAGGAACTAGTCACCTACCCTAATATCCTTCCTAAGTTGAAGGATTTCTCTCTATTGAGGTAAGATTCTAGGGGGAGAGACGTCATTGATGATTTGATAAGCAGTAGCCATAAAGGTAGAGATGAATTCGGAAAACCCCTCATTGTTAGACTTCTTCTTTAAAGAATTGTTCCAGTCCACTACTGATTTTCTCTACTTATTAGAGTCTATGATACTCGAGCCTAGGTAGTCAAACTCCTCTACATGAGCATACATGAACAGGTAGAATAATATGGAGTAATACGTGAAGTAAGAGGCAAGGTGAAAATTGTTGAATTGAAACTTGATAGCTTCAACAGGAAATAAGGGAATGTCTAAAACAATGTTATGCTTCATCACTAGATGCAAGAACCCTAGAGCTGCCTTGGTGACATTTGATGTTTCATCCTTACCTAACAACAACAAAATTATGGCCAAGATAGGTTGTGTAACTTTTGGAAACAGAGAAATGGGGAATGTTTATGAGTTTGGGGGCAATTGAGCAATAGGAGCTAAAATCTGTTGGAACAAGGCTTGTCTTTCTTCAGCTAAGAGTCCATTGTAATTGAAAATGAGGGTGGTCTCTGTAAATTTTTCCAGATTCGGGGATTGTGGCTAAATAAATGCGTTTTGGATCGATTCTGGGGTGATTTCTAGAATTTTCTCCCTCGTCGACAAATTGCAGCAATTGTTCTCTTTGATATATGTGATCATGGGCCAAGACACAAACTCAGGGAAAGGATAGATAGTTGGGGCAATGAGGTAATACAACCCTGACTCGACGACTCGAAACGAGTCTTCTTTGCTCATGTAGATGTTGTTCAAGTCAAAATTGAGGTTGGCTAGGTGTAAAGGACAAAAGGGATCATGAATCTCTAGCTTGGTGTCCATAAGTGGTTATGTGTGGTCCGAGGGTTTTGAATCATGGGGTTTGGGGGACTTAGGTGTGGTTTTCTTCATTTTAATCACGATAACAAAGGTGTAAGGATGGGGGACTACATATTACTTGGTGACTGGAGGCGGTTGGACGTTGTGGATACGAGAGAAGTCTTGTATTGGTCGATTGTTGAGTGAATGATGTTTGTGAATGTGCGAGACAACAAAAATGAGTAAATTTTAAATGGAACGGTCGACTTACAGAGGGATGTGGGCGGGAAGAACAAGGAGGTGATGTGGAGGTGACACATGGTACAATTGAATTGGGCAAGAAGTGGGGGGGAGTGACCTACTTTTGAGGCTTCACTCTCACTTGACAGGTGGTCCCAGCCGCTGACATAGCCACCGCGCTGGCATGATGGGTGACATGCCTATTTCTGTCCTCCAGTGGGGTGCCTGGACAGGTTTGGGAATGGGGCTCGACCCCTCGGAGTTAATCGTGGTCATTGATCGATGGCACTTCCTTTTTGACCTTTGACTCAATGGGGAGTAGGCATTGACTTAATAGTCGTGCTTGTTACCCCGCCGGAGCCTCACTAGGGTCAGGTGGCTTCAGAACATAAAACAATCTACCTTAAAGGTGCTAGAAGTTTAACCATTTAATATAAAGCATGGGGGGGGAATACTTCATTATTTAAGCACCTGCATACGTTAGAGCTTAGGGAAATTTTTAAAAAATGGATAATATTCCCTTTCTCCCTTCTTTCTTTTTTCTTCTTCCAAAACCTTTGAATATTCCCTATGTACATGAAAGATCCTCCTCTGCTACATGAGTAATAAAAGGAAGGATAAATAGGATACAACACTCCGTCAACCAATATGGAGTGCAAACCCTTGGGTTGATTTGATAACATTCTCCTCACTGCAATTAGTAACATTAATCAAGGTTTTATATGGCATCATCCACGTCAAAAGCTATTAGTGGTAATAACATCAAGTGAGATTTTGTAAGGCATTACTCATAATAAAAGTTTTTCTAATTTAAATATTAACTTTGGAGAAATTGTTTGTGATCCTCTCAAGTTCTATTCCCATAAAATGACATATTTGCCCATTATGATAAAGCTCGAAAAATAGACTCCTACAAATAAGATTCCTCAACTCTTATTAAATCATAAGTGTTTTTTACTAGACAATAACTTGTGAGTTATTAAAACTAACATAAAAACTATAATTATAACCAAATCTAAACCTCACCCAAATAACTCCAATCTATTTTCAATTCCTTAAAAAAACACTTCTACATGAACACCAAACTACATTAGCGTTGATTGAACTTGTTGCAACTCAATAGTCTAAAATGATTTATGCGAGTCCATTGCCGTGTGTGTGCTGGGGGTGTAACGATCCACATAATTGATGCCAACGCAAATGACAAGGATGCCATTTAATGACTAGTACTTGAATGTTGCCATTCGTTCCCCTATTTTCCATACACATCCACATCATATCTAATTTTTGTTGGCTATCTATATCAATTGGAATCTCAAAGATTATATATCTATGTTTGAAGCCTACACGTGTCATTCAGTTCGAAAGCTACACTCATGGCTACATATTGTTCTCACGTTTTCCCATTGGAACTCACATTATTACGATTGTTCGTTGATTTGGATATAGACGCAATTGAATTTGAAGGGATCTCCTCATAATTCAATGTACACAACCATACAACTAACATATGGGAAATATTCTATTTATAGTCTTTTTCAATGTACACAAGCATACAACTAACATATCGGAAATATTCTATTTATAGTCTTTGTAAGGAAACATTCATAGAGTATAATCCCATTATATGATGGGAGTGATATTATACGTTTTTGAAATGTATTTTATGATTATTTTTATTATATATATTTTAGAATTTTGATATTATTTCATTAAATTAAATTAAATTAAATATATATATATATATATATATATAAATTTGAAAATGAACATCAAAATTTTAACTTCTTAAGTTTAAAATTCTAAAAACACTATTATACTAAAACATATATCATTCGTTATGCATGGTGAATGTGTGGTGAATGTGCTTAGGTATGCGTAAGGGTCGTTACTTAACTAGGGATGGGTTCCATTGAATATAAGTATTGGACTTTAATACCTCACCTCGTTGAGTTTCTCCTATTTTACAACTTTGATAGGTATTTTCCTTTTTCTTTTTTATAATTTTGATACCTCACCTGCTTGAGTTTCTCCTATTTTACAACTTTGACAGGTATTTTCCTTTTTCTTTTTTATAATGCCGAGAGATTGTAATTTGTTAGTTTAAATTTTAATTTAGTTGGATACGGAAATATCATTTTTAATTCAATAATTTTATTTTTATTATTATTTATGATAGGTTTTTATTGTTACACATGATCATGTTTAGAATATTATTATGAATTGTGGCTTTTTTTTTATTAGAAGTTTGTGCTATTTTCCATGGTTATAGTTATGGATAATGAAAATGCGATTGAAAAACAGATTAGGGTTTTTCGGTATTATAAATTGATTTTAGTTATAAGAATAGGTTATAATTGGATGTTATCACTTAATTTTTTTTTAAGTGATGGATAATATGTTGGATTAGAATGTTAATGGCATGAAGGATTTAAGGGTAGTTATTCTACACATTAGGGTTTGTGGATACATGAGTTATTTGAAATAAAAGGGAACCAACCATGTAAAGTGTTAATTTTACCTCATGAAACTTGCAAATAGAAGTATATTTTTTTTTCTACTCATATGTTAATGTTGTACAACAAATATTACAAACATGTCTACATGAGGTCTGACATAAAGGAAACTAAACCTTACACAGCATTGCAAACGCTTCCCCAAATGGACTAAATTAGACATATAAATTACTTTAAAAATATAGCAAGATAACATCACAAACACGTTAGATAGAACAAAAGATATAACATATAGACAAGTAGAGACATGGTGTGATTGATATATAATAGGATTAAGGTGGAGTGGGTTTAGAAAGACCTATATGAGAGGAAGTGTTTGGCCCTTTAGCTTTGTTTGAAATCTTCTACCATGAATAATCCTCAACGATGATCATGTTTGAGTTGGATCCATGTTAGTTAAAAAAATTGTGACCTCCTCCCACCCTTCCTCTTTATAACCTTAAAACTCAATCCAAAGACTACTTAGCATAGCATTTTGAACTTGGTCTCCAACCTTCACAAAATATCCAGTGTTTTTGGTTCCTTATGCCCTTTTTTCTCTGATGTGATGGCAACTAGAGTCTTGGCCAGCTAATAAAATTCCATCACATGAAATATTTTATATTGCAAGACCTAAAAATCCAAAGTTTGAGTCCCAATCATGAAATTCAACTCAGATTTGTTGTCTGGAAATTTAGATACATCTTCATTTAGTTGAATTGACTAGTTCTTCAACTATTTGTGAGATATGTTAATGAATGTTCTAGTTGAACCATTGATGGGCTTGAAAATCCACTATTTTCATGCCTATACCTCAAGGGTGAGCCATGGCATGCCTGTTAGTTGATGCTTTGGCCTTCCCTTTTGTGCATTGCACCTTGTCAATTGGACTAAAAGGTCTCAGTATTCACTTTTCACCATATTTGATAGCCAATTTTAAAGTTGTAGGAGAAGAATCATGTCCCACCCAATTTGTGAGCGACCCACCACTTGTAGGCTTGAAAAAATTCAATAAACCACCATAAAACCCCCACTAATAATGAAAAGTGGCTAGCTAACACACAATACTAGAGTAAGGGGGGGTAGAGGAGGAAACTAGATGGTCCCCCATACCTCAAATACCACCAACTAACACCTTGAACAATGAGGAAACCCTCCAACCCCTTCTACCCTATAAGCTTCAAACCTCTTTACCATTCGCAAGAGATGGGATATTAGGAACCTAGATATAATCAATAAAGCTAGCTAGGTTTAATCATAAGGCATGCACATAGAAATCCCATAATGTTAAACATGAATAAAGAGAGAGGTATGCCAACTACAAGCTAGAAAAACTTCACAAAACCATGTTGGTGAGCAAATGGTAGACCTAAGTTTAAAGTGAAATATCCAATAAAACCCCTTAAACATCGTCCCTTTTGGCATCACCCACGAGCAGGTGAAGTCTCAACCAAGGCATCTTATGAGGGACTGCAAGAACCTAGACAATTCTATAGTGGTGAAGGAGACATGGAACATATGCTATCATTATCCTTCTCAATATAAAATAAATTATAAGTATACCCATAATTTGTGTAGTAAATCAATCATTAATAGAGAACAACAAATAGACAATAGATAAATCACATCATTCACAACATAATGCACAATAATAACTAATGAACCCAATAGAGATTTGTATTACTTATGAAAATCCTTCATTACATTGAAACTATCATGGCTGACCAACCTAATCCATCAAGTTACAACGTGGAACATATATTCTATCTCTAAGTGTATCTTCATCTATGCATAAAACATGACCCCGTATTACATCGTGACTTTATCTATTTATAATTTTTCATTAGGGCATAAAGCTGACAAACAACCTACTTTTACCATGGACAATTCCTATTACCATGGGAAAAAACCCAAAATACAACCTAAATTCTTTCCCACATTTTGTGTGCTGACCCTTAGTTGAATTTATAGTGTGTAATCCCTTTGTGCGGTGCTCCTTTGCACCTATCCCAAAATTTCCTCTTCAAAACCATGCTCCAACAAACCCTCAACACTCACCCATGGCTTGTTCCTAGCCACTTAGTCTACTTGTCGAGCTACTAAGGTCGTCTTTTCCTTTACTGTGGCAATGAGTGTCTCTGATCATTGGGTTATTGTAGTGACCTTTGTCTACATGTCATCTACTTGTCCTCAAATATTTTTATTCTAGCTCAGTCTTCATGGGGGTAAGCAACATTTCCACATTATTCCAGACGAATTACTTGGCATTTTGATGGATGGTCCTAGTTTCTTCGATGATCGTGAAATCCTCTTCCTGCAAGGTCTCAAACTTTTATGATAATTGTTGCTGCTCGATCCTCATATGATGAAGTTGTTTTAACAACCACACTTTTTCCTTCATGGCATCTCGACACTTATCAGACTGCAAGATGATTATGGTATCTTGGAACTTCCAGGCATTTTCCTGTGCAATCTACATTTTTTGTACTATGTCATTAAGTTTCGCAGTTTCTAATGATGTTGTCCATATTTTATTTTACCTTCTCAATTAACTTGTGACATTTTTCATCCTTTTTTTTTCAGTTTCTCAACGAGTGTTGTGGTTGTCTTCTCCTTCTCTCGGTGCTCCTGCTTGTTTGGTGTGGTAGTGAGTTTTGTCTGTGACTCCATCTCTACATAATTTTCCTTTAGTTCTTGTTTGGTCATTCCAATCTTTATTAGTTTCCCTTCTGTGAGTGTATCTTCCTCCATGGGTTCCTGCAAGATATTACTATAGACCTCCTCGACTTCTTACTGGGTGTTTGTTCTCTCTATTCTGCTTGCTCTCTTTTAGCCAATAGCTGCATTTTTTTTTTATCTTTAGTGCATCATACGCGGTGATAAAATGTGTCAATTGCATCGTTGTTTTCATGGTGTTGAGTTGTATCTCTTGAATAATATTATATTTTATCAGATGTAGGATGTCCTATGTTAACTATGACAAAATCAATTCTATATGACTTAGCTCGTCTTCTTGCTTCTACATTACCTCAGTTGGAAATCACATCACCCTTGGCGATATATGAAGGACATGGTGTTTCTTTGATGTTGTGGATGGGGATGACTATAGTTTAATGATGTTAGGGGTGGTCTTTTTTGTTGCCTTCTTCATCCCCCCATGACTACGCCAAATTTAGTTTGTTGGTCTTCAATGGTTTTTATAGTTATTCCAACTGTTCTACATCGTCGTCAGTCAGGCATGGACCCTATGCATCAACTAGCTTAGTGGCCTTCCCCTTTGGTCGTGCATGAGAGGTACCTTTTTCTTGTTTTATTATGTTTCCACTTCTCTCCAACCTACAGGGTATCCTCCTCTTGTGCATCCATTGTGCCATTCCTTTGTTTAGTATATGGTGTGACATTTGGGGGTTCCTCTATGTCAAGGATGCTCCCTTCTGTGTTCCAATAATTAATAATATTATTAACTTAATCCTCCATTATCCTACAGTGATTTGGCAACAATTATTTTGATGGATCCCTCTTCATCTATATCCACATGTAGTGTGGAGTCTCTTTGAACCATGCTATTGAGCTATATAATTCAACAATGTAGTGTGGTATGCACAAGATGCACTCTATTATATGCGAGATCATTTCCAATATACACATAAAAGGTGACATTATTATCTATCTACCATTTCTTATGCATGGTAGGCCATAGGGAGGCGTATCGAGGTGCAAAGAACAATTTTTACTCATTATTTGTGAATTGTTTCTCCTCCATCTCCCTCTAAGTGACAAGCGTGATTAATATTAGTAACCATGCATAGTGGAACTTTGCATTGTTATCTCACACTTCTTCGCAATCGATCAACAACTAGTTGAGCAAAAATGTGGCCTAGATTGTCTGGACCCCTTCTATGCACTTAGATGATGTTATGATTACTCCTACTAGGACCTCATCCTTTCAACATTTACGTAGTAACTTAAACGCCATTACATGTTGTTGGCTTGTTGGGGCCTGACCTAGATTCAAAGTTAATTAGCCAAACAAATCCCTGTACTACTGGCCCTTTCGTCAACAGTCCGTGGAGCGCGGGCTGAGGTCTCACCCGAAGCAGTATGGGGGGATGCTGGAACCAGGTCTCCGCACCCTTGAGATGTCTGAGGGGTTGATTTAGTCCAACTGTGAATACCTTTGTGCAGGTTACTTCGCACACTTCCCTCGCCTGCGAGGCCTTCGCAGCCTTGATATATTCGTCTTCACGCAGCCCTAACCGAGGGTTGTGGAGCTTTCGCACTACTAGAGCAGCGCTCTACGCTATTTCCCCAAGTCACACCATAGATCTTACTTATCTAGATAGTTATCTTCATGTAAATAGATACCTTATATTATATTCACTTATTCAGCACATTCATATAAATCCGCGTAGCAAATAAATAGTAAACTTGCAATTCATACCCAATATACTTCAATGCATAAAACAGGAAAAGATACACAAAAATATTGTAAAACTTCTCTTTATTAATACTTCAATCAGTTACAGACTCAACCCGCCTTGCACACTCAACTGCACTGGTCCGTGCACTCAGCTGTGGACTACTAGGCCTCTACGCACTCAGCTGCAAAGCCTTCTCCTACTCTATGACCCAAAGACACGAATCTACACTTAGACTCAATGCTTCCTTATTAGTTCTTCCATTAATTTATTCCTCTATGATTTTCTTTACACTTAGAGCCTCGCTCTATTTATACAATGCCATGGTCCGTGGACCATGGGTAGATCTCTCAAACTGACATTACATTACAAAAATGAGGGTGGACAATCCTCTGACTCATTTACCATCTTTGCACTCTGCGCCCACAAATTGTAGAGTCTTTACATTGGACTTAGTAAAAACTTGGGCTTTAAGCCCCAAAACTTACATTGGGGGGATCCCACGCCCAACAAGCCCCCAACACAATCATCGTGACTCGCCCTCGAATCACTTTGTCAGTGCGGAGATCTTCGCGCGAAGACCTCCCAACTCTGATTGTATTGCTAGAAGGTCGGCATCGCACTAAGCGGTTGCCTGCTGTATCTCTTGTATGCATTGTTCCGAGACCACAGTGTCAGAACTTCTCCCCTGTATCTGTTCCTGCATCCCCTGCATCTGCGCAAGCTTGCCTTTAATTGTTGTGGTGATTATGAAGGCCTCGTCAATCCAAGGCTGAACACGCACCTTCAAAACCGCTTCTCTGTTTCACGCTGTGTCTACTTGCTCCTTAAGCGCTTTGGCTTGTTGCATACGTGTGAGCCTCTGTGTGAGGGCCACTATTTGCGTGGTCCCTTTGATGTTGTCATACTGCTATTGTAGCTCACACACCTCTGTTTCTAAGTGTTGTATGTTTGGGTCCTCCTGCAGATTGGTGAGGACCTTGAATGATTCTTCCAACATTTTGGTGCAATCCCTCACTGCATTGTTGATCTCCTCCATCCCCAATGTAATGGCGCTAGTGCGTTGTTCCCTTACTTCTAGAGGAGTTGAAGGTTGTTCCTTTAACTGCAGCTCTGCCATCTGAAGATTTAGCTCCAGCTGAACCTTGGCCATTTATTCTCACGCCTCGCACACCCCTGCTGCTAATCTCTAGATGTGCACTTCTGTTGGTGCTTTTGCTGGGATGGCTAACTCAGGGACCATCTGGCAGGCTTCTTCAATTACCTATATCATCTGCCTATTCTGAGACATGACCTCGTCGCGCTGCAAGCTCAATTGCTCCATGTTGATCCTTTGTTCACTCAACACCTACAGCGCGGGGCTCTCCCTAGCTCGCATTTCTGTAGTAATCCCATCCTGCAGAACATAGAGTGTCTCCCGAGGGAGCATAGCCATGTTAATCCCTATTCCCTTCAATGTACTAACTGTAAGCCTATTTGCCTCATTTGCTATAACCAGTGCCCCTTTTGGCAGCACTATTGTGTTGGTCGTATGAGCATGCAACATTTCCTCAGCCGCGGCTGTTCCTACTACAAGGCTGGTTGAGAGAGTACCAGCCTGAGGAGTGTGCACTTGCAACTCCTGAATCTATGCTTGGAGGGCCCCCAACATAATCTGATTCTCCTCTGCAAAGTTCTAGAGGGCCTCTGTGGTGACGTCGCGCACCATCTCTCCTATATCGTGAAGATCCTCCTTAGTAAGGGTGATCAAGTCGATAGACAGCTTAGATGCTTTTAACATCTTGCGCGACCCCATCTGCTCTCTCAGGTGTTGGCGCTTCAATTGTGTTGACATTGTCTGTAGGTCCGCACCACCATTCTCTATCTCTGTTTCCATCTCTTGCTCCTGCTTAGGCGAACGCGACTTCTGGCCCTCGCGCTCCTTCTCTGCTGCCTTTTTTGTTGCTGCTATGGCCTTTTTCTATTCTGCTGCTGTCTGTGCAGCATCCTGCGCCTCGTGCGCCTTTGTTGTTGCTGCCTCTTTCCTTCTCTTTTCCGCCAACTGCGCACGTGTAGTTTTTCCTCCTCCTTCTTTTTCTACGCAACAAAATTTTCCACCACAGAGATGTCTAGAGTGCACCATTCTAGTGGCCACGTCTCAAGTACGTCGAATATCACATCATTTTTAGCTATATATGGTAGTTCGTTCCACTTCTTTACAGGGTCCTTGTGCGCCCTGAGGTAGATGTGATGAAAGTCCACTTTAAACTCTGTGAAAATTTGTAGGTTGTTGTAGACAGTGGGTGATAACCGCGGCTTGTGGTTAATCCCCATTCTGATGTTCATCTCCATGAACACCTAGAATATTTTACTGTCGTGGATCCAGTGCATGTCTTTAGTGGCCCACAGCGAAGCGTACTTCGCAGCCTCCGGGAGATCCCTTGCAATTGTGGGGAACTAGCTATCCTCAGGAAATTCCCCAGCCACCAGCACTATGGACAGTAGAAGCCATGCATAGTGGAAGGTTTTCCCTTGTTCTTGTGCCTCGTGGCGATTCTCCAGGAACTCCTTGCACAATAATTTAAACTAGTTAAACTAGACCCCCTCTGCGCATTGTTCGGTAAGTGCAACCACTGGCATAGGCACCTCATCCATGCAGCACTTCCGCATGACTTTACCTGCCAATATTTGAGTCGCAACTCTAACTGCCTTGTTTTTTATGTTGGAGATTGCGTAGCCCCTCTTTTTCTTCTCTAGCTTGTATTTCGTTTTCATGGCCTCCACGATGGCCAAATCACTTCTAAAATGTCTATGGGGTCTTCTCCTTTACACGAGAGTCTGGTAATTCGATGGATTAGGTGGTCCGTGATGGGGATGGGATCCTCCAGCCATAAACACCCACCATGCACTAGGCAGAGCAGCTGCCTGATGACGAAGATAGTCACTGGGGCACTATGGTAATGCGGCACCTAGAGCAAGTTCAACAACCCTGCATTTTTTACTCCGCATAACCACTTGCGCGGCTCCAACTCTATTACTCCTACCACGATGTGTTCTTTGGCTTCATGAGGTGTGTAGTTGCCAAGTGAGGGAATTTCTCGTGGTCAGCGAGATCCCAGTCTTCGAACTTTAAGCTCGACACCCATCCCAAGTGCATTCCTTCAAAAATGATATCGTCTGAGAGGAGCGGAGTCTGCAGAGAGCTCTTGCTCTCATCGAGGTCCTTAGGCACCTTTGCCTTCCCCTTCCGCGGAGGGACATACACGGGCAGCTTAGTTAGAGGGACCGCGCCCTCGGTTTCTTCCTCCATACCCTCATCCTCATCTTCTTCGATTATGATATCCTCAAGGTCTTCTTCCTCCTCATCGTTTTCCAAGTTAACCGCTTTCCCTTTTTCCTCCATTGTTAATCTGGTTCGCAGCGGGTTTCGAGGGGACACACGCACTAGAATCATTGGTTATTAATCCTTCTTCGGTCTTGGTGTGCGCAATGATTTAGGGATTTCCGCAACAATCCCGGTGCTCTCAAGGGCATATTCTATGGTCATGGCCTGCATGGCTTCTTCGGCGGTCATTTCAGCGATTTCCCTGGCTTCTTCAGATGTTGCCATCTTGTTTGTCAAGAAATATCTCAATCGTTCAATCAGGTGCTCAAACAACACTCTCCATAGGATAAACAGGTCTATATTCAGAATACTCGGGGCACACGACAGCTCAATTCGCGAATGACCAAGTGTTGTTTACTAGGCAACCCTTTGTAATTATAATGCCTTTTAAATTTGAATTCGACCATTCCCCCAAAATCTGATCCATTAATGCTCCCTTCGCGGCATATTTTCCCAAATCTTGCCCATAAATCTCATCTTAAATGCCTGTCGGCCACTTCATTTGGTCTCAAGTCAAGCATCATCGTGAATAGTGACTACAACAGTCACTTTTCAGTCAACCCGTGCGGCAGCGTAGCCACCCTTGCGCGGTCGCGGACCTTGTGACACTTTGCAACTGCGCACAACCTAACATCGCGTAGCTCTCGGGAAGAGTAGTTTATAGTCTCGCACCTCCTTTCAACTGCCTAGAGTGCTAAGACTGTACTTCCTACGGCTAGTCAGGTGGCCATGCCACCTATATAGTGTTTCAACCGGTCATCCAACACTTTTCCTGGAAAAAATCTGCCTTTTATTTTTACTGTCTACGCCACGCACTTTACTACCGACATCTCGCCACCATGGGTGATCCCTTTAGTAATATATGGTCCAATCCAAGGCATCAATCTGATCAACTCTCGGTGGTAGTCCCTAATTTGTCAACGTAATTGTGTGCACCCTATTTTATCACCCCGGTTTTCTTATCGAGAAAATCCTTCTTTATTTCTTCCTCAAGCTTCTTGACTTCCGCTTCCATCAGAGCACTTTTCTTCCTTAACCGCACTCTTTCTTTGATGAGTTCTTAGAGCCTAAGATCACCCTGACGGATTTCTTCCTCAGGTCCCAAGCGTTCTTCTTCGTTTAGTTGTGCTATCCCTTCTTCCAAGGCTCCACGAACTGTCATATCTACCGATGCTGCTATGCGCAGACTAGGCATATTATACTCTATTGGGACTACAGCGTTTGCTCCATAGGCCAGCCTAGAAGGCGTCTGTCCCGTCAGTTTCTTACACATTGTCCTATAAGCCCACAAAACTGCTGGTACGTGTAGGTCCCAATCACTCCGCTGCACATTATATACCCTGTTTAGTGCTTCGCACACTTCGATAAAGGCTTCTGCATGGGTAACCTTCTGCACATTCGTTCTTTCCACACTTCATTGTCCCAACTAGAGGGACCGTTCGTGCAATTGCCTCGCCAACACATGCTTATTGACCGCGTTCCCGAATGTGAAGTCCATGTGCATTCGCACAGGTTGTTTACCATATGCCTGTACCCACCTAGACAGATACGCGCGCGGATCATCCTAACCGCCATTCTTCTCTGTTAGATGCATCTGAGGCTTCCCAAAATGTATGCACATCATTCTCCTGCATTCGCACTAGTCCTCAAAGCTTCCTTGGTGCATACCCCACCACCTCATGGGCGTAGCACGTAGTACCCATTTCAAAGCCTCGAAATGTCGTGAGCATCGATGGGTCCATTTCCAACTCCAGTCTGTCTTTGCTTCCTGAAGTGGAGGCATCAGCGAAGCTCTTCCTAGCTTCCATGAAGGTTTCCTTAGCGCGCTCAAAATCAAACTCTGGTTCTTTCGTTAGAGCCTGTTGAAAATAGCAACAAGAAATTCTAAAAATAGCATTGCTATAGATAGCATTTCGGGATACAGTCTAATCTTAATCAGTCCCTAAATTAAAATTGAGAATTAAAATTCGAATTTGATCTCAGCAGTTGTTTGTAAAATAATTAATTAATTCATCTTGAGTTAATTAGTTGGAGAAAATAAAACATGAAGTCTATGTGAAGACATGCAACAGTTATCCCTTTGATTGAGGAAGTTATCCCTTAATTAAGGAGATCAGGATGAGTTGTACTTTGAGTTGTAATTATTTAGCTCAGTTAACTGAGTTAAGTCCAGTTAGATTAGTTCCAACAGTTTGTGGAACTGATTGTGAGTTCAGTTAATCAATGCATGCATGCATGCAACTAGTGTACTTCAGATAACTGAATATTCTCTCATAAATAACTCATGCATGTCATTTCAGACAGAGACCTAGTTGAGATCAATTGATGGGACAGTGTACTATCAGTTACAGGAATATTCCCATGAGGATATCTCTTACATGCAGAAGGAATTCTTTCCTTGAGGATTGCGCAGTTATTTCAGAGGTTAGTGAGAAGTGTGTGAGGTAATTACACACAGGTGGCAGCTTGAGGACCTAGGAGAAACTACGCAAGGAAATAGGAGGCTTGGAGGGCAGAGGAAAGGGATATGTGTTGTCTATTCTATCTATGAGCAGCAGTGAGGGATTGTACTGAGAGTTGGATAGCTTGTGAGCTAAAGCTTTGTGTAAACCTGAGATATTTCCACTTGTATGATAATACAGATAGTGGGGTTTTTAACTGAGGCTTTCCCCAGAGTATTCTTCTGTGTTCATGTGTGATTTCTTTCTTCTTCATCTGTTATATGTGTTCTTTTTGATCTTGCTCAAAATCGATTAAGCTTCCGCAAGTTTGTTTGTAGAAGTAGATCAAGTATTTTGCTTTAGTTACATTGCATTATCAAGTGATCTACAGTGAGAATTTCTACATGGTATTAGAGCAAAGGTGACAAAGCAGAGAACAGTATACTGTGAAGGGAGAAGTTTAAAGTTTTGAAGTTCTTGATTGTAGGTACAAAATCGATTTCTTATCACATCTCAAAATTCACCACTGGCGTTCAATGGCTTCAGACTCGAGTATGCCCGGGATGGCAGCTCGAATTACATAGCCTGGAAGGATCGCATGGAAGCGGTATTAGAGGACAACGATTTGAAGGACTTCATTGAACAAGAAGTCCCCAAGCCAGCAGCAGCTAATGCCCAAGAATTGGTGGAATGGAAGAAATGTGTGGCGAGAGTGAGGAGGATTCTTTTGGAGGGAGTTTGAGACCACATTGTCTCGAGTCTCCATGGGAAGGAGACATTGTTTACAATGTGGAAGACATTGAAGGATCTATATCAGAACAACAGTAATTAGAGGAAGCTAGCGCGGAAAGACAAGCTTTAGAAAATCAAGTGCGAAAAGGGTGACACGATCTCTACATATCTGAACAAGCTCACCACCTACAGAGATGAGCTTGGAAGTGTAGGAATCACGACAGCCAATGATGACATGGTGAGTCTTGCTCTCCTCGGTCTTCCTAAGAGCTGGCATAGATACCAAGACTCAGTGAATGGAAGATAGAAACTTCCATATTGGGAACGACTGTGGTTAGATCTGATGCAGGAGGAGATTAGGAGAAGCACCAAAGATGGTTCTTCATCAAAGCATGATGATGAAGAAAATCTAGCCTTAGCAAATAAGGTGAGGAAAGGGAAAGGGAATGCTTCCCATTCCAAATTGATTTCTTCCCATGGTGGGAAGAAGATTGGAAAATCTAAAGTGCGATGCTTTAATTGTCATGAGGTGGGACATTATGCAACAAATTGTCCACTGAAGAAATCCAAGAAGGGATCCTTGAAAGGATCAGATGGTGAGGCACTAGCCTCACAGTTCGAATTGGATTTTACCCTCATCGCATGCATGGTTTCATCAATGGTGGGTTGTGTTTGGTACCTGCAGTGGAGCCTCATTCCACATGACCGGCGACAAGAGTTTATTCAGTACCTTGGAGGAGAAGGACCTCCATATGTGCATAGAGATGGGAGATGATGGAAAGTACCATGTTTCAGGTGAAGGCATGGTTGTGTTTCAGAGGGAGCATGGAGCTCCTCTCACCCTGACTGATGTTAAGTATGTACCTGGACTGAAGAAGAACCTAGTATCCTTCGCAATGTTGGAAGACAAAGGCTATGGTGTAGTCTTCAGTAAAGGAAAGGCGTTCCTGAGACACATTGCCATGGGTCAGACCAAGAGGATTGGGATTCGAGTAAAGAATCTCTACAAGTTGAAGGTAGATGATTGTGCCATATTGAGTTCCAACGCAAAGTTGGTGCAAAGCCAAGATATTGGTGAGTTATTTCATGGAAGATTAGGCCACTTGCATCATGGGGCCTTGAAGATCATGCAAAATATCTCTACTGGACTTCCCAAAGGTAAACTTGAGCAAGTAGATACATGCAAAGGTTGTACCTTGGGTAAGTATGCAAAATCTTCCTTTCATGATCGAGACAGTCGAGCTGAGGTGATCTTGCAGCGAGTTCATACAAATGTTTGTGGACCATTCTTGACAGCATCCACTGCAAAACAAAGGTACTATGTTATTTTCATTGATGATTTTTCTCGTAAGTGTTGAATCTATTTCATGCAGAAGAAGGATCAGACCTTCTCCAATTTTTGGGAGTTCAAAGCTTTGGTTGAGAAGGAATTAGGGAAGAAAATAATGGCCTTAAGAAGTGACAACGGTGGAGAGTGTGTCTCTCAAGAGTTTAAGGGCTTCTGTGCAACGAAAGGAATTAAACTAGAGTTAACGGCACCCCATAACCCACAGCAGAATGGGGTGGCCGAGAGGAAGAACAAAATGATTGTGGGAGAAGCTCGGGCGATGCTGCATGACCAAGGCCTACCACTTCATTTGTGGGTTGAGGCATGAAATACAGCGGTAGACTTGCATAATAGAAGCCCGCATCGCATACTTGGGATGAAGACACCAGAGGAAGCTTTCTCCGGGAAGAGACCAGATGTGAGTCACTTCAGGATCTTTGGTTCATCAATATTTTTCCATGTGACAAAATATGCCTAGAAGAAACTTGAGCCAACAGCTGAGTTGGGGATACTTGTGGGGTACACTAATACACCCCACAACTATTGGGTGTTCTTTCCTACTAGTCAGAGGACAGTGGTACGCATAGATCTAAAGTTTGACGAGCAGAAGGCCATGCGCGTTTCCCTTGAGAGGGAGCTCAAGTTGCATGCAGAGGAGGAAATTTTGGTTCCTAAGGAGGAGGAGCCTCAAACTGATGCGGAGTAGCCGAATGCAGAGGTTCCAGGAGTGGAGACATCCACTCATGCAGAGTCTTCTAGAGAGGGGCAGAAAAGCACAAGGGAAGCTGACAGATTGTTGATGAATGCAAGAGAAAATGTGGGAGAGCCATCTTCTCAGCGCAAACAAAGGAAGTAACCTGAGCGGCACACTAGGTACATGGCCCTTGTTGGGGAGTGTGTAGAGATCGGACCATCTTCCTTTGAGGAAGCAGTGCAGCAGCCAGTTTGGGTTGATGCTATGGTAGAGGAGTATGACTCCATAGTTCCGAACAGTGTTTGGGATGTGGTTCCAAGACCAGAGCAAAAGTAAGTTGTGAGTTCTCATTGGCTTTATAAGGTAAAGCAAGCTGTTGATGGTAGTGTGGAGAAACATAAGGCAAGATTTGTTGCCCGTGGTGTCTCACAGGTCAAGGGGATCGACTATGATGAAACTTTTTCTCCAGTAGCAAGATACTCATCTATGAAATCGATGTTGGCACTATCAACACAAATGGGTTGGAATATCCATCAGATGGATGTGAAGACTACATTCCTCAATGGCAAGATTGAGGAAGAGGTGTACATAGAGCAGCCAGAAGGATTTGAGATCTTTGATCGTGAGTCACATGTGTGTCGACTCAAGAGAGATTTGTACGGGCTGAAGCAAGAACCTCATGCTTGGTACACCAGGATCGACAGCTACTTCACCAGGTTGGGATTCACAAAGAGCAGAGCAGATGCGAACCTGTACCACATCATGGTAGAAGGTAAGCCATTGATCATTTTTCTTTATGTTGATGATCTAATATTAACAGGTGATGATCAGTTGATCAAGTCTTACAAGGAGGACCTTGCAAGAGAGTTTGATATGAAAGACATGGGTCTCATGCACTACTTTCTAGGAATGGAAGTGTGGCAGAAAGATGGGGAAGTGTTTGTGTCTCAAGGAAAGTATGCCAATGAGATACTCAGGAGATTCCACATGGATAAGTGCAAGCCCATGCAGACTCCTCTAGCAGGTAACTGGAGGAAGGAGGATGTTACTTCAAGTGAGGTAGTAGCTGCTACTGTGTATCGGCAACTTGTGGGTTCATTAATGTATTTAGTGAACACACGACCAGATTTTTCCTTTGCGGTGGACCAGATGAGTCAAGCTATGATCCAACCTACCAAGTTGTTTTGGAAGGCAACCAAGCATGTGCTGAGATACCTCAGAGGCACATCTCAGTATGGATTATAGTACAGACGGATAGAGGGAGTGAAGCTTCAAGGTTTCATAGATGCAGATTGGGCAGGGAGTCCATCAGATTGGAAGAGCACTTCAGGAGGAATTTTCAGCCTTGGTTGAGCTGCAGTTTCTTGGTACAGCAGGAAATAGAGATTAGTTGCACTTAGCTCAGAAGAGGCTGAATACACGGCTGCAAGCCAGGCAACATGTGAGGCCATATGGATGTGGAAAATTATAGTTGGGTTGTTTGATTAGAGGATGGATCCAACTGTGATCTATTGCGATAATAAGAGTTATATCAAACTCTCCGAAAATCCAGTATTTCATGACAGGACCAAGCACATCGATATCTAGTAGCATCATCTTCGAGATTGTGTGGTGAAGAGGATCATGTTGTTGCAATATGTTTCGATGAGGAGCAGGATGTAGATATTTTGACTAAGGCATTGTCAAAATGCAAATTTGAGTTCCAAAGAGACAAGATCGGGGTGATAGATAATTCCTTTCTTATTGAGAGGGAGTGTTGAAAATAGCAACAAGAAATGCTAAAAATAGCATTGCTATAGATAGCATTTTAGGATACATTCCAATTTTAATTAGTCCCTAAATTAAAATTCAAATTTGATCTCAGCAGTTGTTTGTAAAATAATTAATTAATTCATCTTGAGTTAATTAGTTGGAGAAAATCAAACATGAAGTCTATGTGAAGACATGCAACAGTTATCCCTTTGATTGAGGAAGTTATCCCTTAATTAAGGAGATCAGGATGAGTTGTACTTTGAGTTGTAATTAGTTAGCTCAGTTAACTGAGTTAAGTCCAGTTAGATTAGTTCCAATAGTTTGTGGAACTGATTGTGAGTTCAGTTAGTCAATGCATGCATGCATGCAACTAGTGTACTTCAGATAACTGAATATTCTCTCATAAATAACTCATGCATGTCAGTTCAGACAGAGACCCAGTTGAGATCAAAGGATGGGATAGTGTACTATCAGTTGTAGGAATATTCCCATGAGGATATCTCTTACACGCAGAAGGAATTATTTCAATGAGGATTGCGCAGTTATTTCAGAGGTTAGTGAGAAGTGTGTGAGGCAATTACACACAGGTGGCAACTTGAGGACCCAGGAGAAACTGCGCAAGGAAATAGGAGGCTTGGAGGGCAAAGGAAAGGGATATGTGTTGTCTATTTATCTATGAGCAACAGTGAGGGATTTTATTGAGAGATGGATAGCTTGTGAGCTAAAGCTTTGTGTAATATTGAGATATTTCTACTTGTATGATAATACAGATAGTGGGGTTTTTAGCTGAGGCTTTCCCCAGAGTATTATTCTGTGTTCATGTGTGATTGATTTCTTCTTCACCGTTATATGTGTTCTATTTGATCTTGCTCAAAATTGATTAAGCTTTCGCAAGTTTGTTTGTAGAAGTAGATCAAGTATTTTGCTTTAGTTACATTGCATTATCAGGTGATCTACAGTGAGAATTTCTGCAGAGCCTTGCGAACCCAAGTACTATCTTCAGGCTGTTTTCCTTTATCATCTCTTGTCGTGATTCCACTTCGGAGCACAATGTTCACATTAGGGTCTTCCTCACGCAACTCAGACCTCATCATCTGTAGGTTCTAAGTTGGGGGAGGTTGGAGTGCTCCCTTGTCGTGCAACCTCGCTATTAGTGTGGGACACTCCTCCGTCTCATGATCAAACAAGGTACAATACAGACATGATGGATGTGTTGGATTCATACAATCATGGGCATAATGTCCTAGCCCCCCTGTAATCGTAGCATATCAACTGTCTGCGACCTCTTCCAAGTCCTCCTCCACCTTGGCCTCGTCCGCGCCCCTGAAATTTGGTTCGCGCCACTCCTGCATTCTGGTCAAGGGGCCACGTTTCAGCCTGAAATCTGTAGGTGGGAGTCCTATCCATCATCATCTCATAGCTTCTACAGGTGCGCTCATCATGTCCCACTAATATACAGAAATTACAAAACAATTGTTACAAATTATGCGTGTACTTCTGCAACAAATGGCAGTTGTCTGTAGCATGCTTTCCTCCTATTTGACAAATCGCGCACCAGAAAGCAGGCACTGCACAAGGTCCTTCTTGTGCCTCTGGTCTTAACGGCATCGGTCCTCCTCCTGTGAGGTAATTCGCGAACACTGGTCAGTGGTCCTTATAATGTCCCTGCCCCTTACATTTAGCACACCATACCTCGTCGTGCACTTCCAGGCAAGTTGTCCTGTCCTGTTTCAAACTCTGCATCTCAAGGCATAAGTTTTTCAACTGGGCGTGGATCTACTGAACTCCCAGGTTAGGATCTTATATCAGGGTCTCATGTAGCCTCATCGCGATCTCCAAAGCCTCTGCCTGAGTCATTAACCTCTATTATGATAGCGCACTCCTTAAATGCAGCATTAGCAATGCTACAAACCATCTGCAGTGTTGTCCATCCGTCAAAGTCATAAGAGCTTCGCGAATTATGCACTTCAGTCTCTGATCCAATTCCCAAGGAGTCTCGCCTAGTAGCATTGTGATATCCTTGAACCCAATGATTGACTGCGCCACTGACTTCGGCCTACTAAATTCTCAATTCAGTGCAATTTGGATATCCGTGATCCCCGCATTCGGATTGTCATTAGAATGCTTAATATACCAGGTCAGGGCGTGATCCTGCAGAGCACTGACCAACATTGTTTTCTTGATATTGTCATCTGTAACTCCCTGTGCTTCCAATACAGCCCTTATCGTAAACCAAAACTGGTCCGGATCTTCATTTCCTACTCCCTTGAACACCGGAAACTTTATTGCGTCTACCATATTGACTCACGGTGGTGGCAGAGGTGGTATGGGCGAAGATGGGGGTGAAGGTGGTGAAACTGGTGGTGGCATGGGTGGGGGTGGTATGCGTGGAATCCTTTGTCTTATCAAATCGATCGCACTTCTTGGTGAGACCTTCGCGAGCTCTTCCTCGCCCCCTCGTGGAGGTGAAATCAAGGGGCTAGTTTCTAACTCTGCACTAACTTCGTTTCTATAAATTCTCCCACTTCGCGTAGCCCCGAACATCAATGTATTTGCATAATCCTATTTTCACACAGTAGCATCTTAATCCAAGTGTTCAGAGACTTAACATACTTACCTCGCGGTACTTTGAGAAAGCATTGCTCAGCCTCGTTGTAGCTTATTGTAGTGTCTACTGTGAACTCAGTAATGAATCCTCCTATAATCCGATTAAGCCAGTGATCAACAACACGCACAATCTTATCCTCCAATGCTTCCAACCTATGCACCAACTCTGGGGTCCACACAATAGGAATTTCGAGCTTGCACCTTCTTTAACTATCTTCTATCTTTGTGATCCAGTCATACAGCTCAGTAGGGAAAGATGCGAAGAAAATTTCATGGATCTCTGTGTACAGGTAGCAATCTAACAACTCTTATTTTGATAGTCGCAGATTCCTGTTCTCCTGTGCCGCAAACTCATGAATTCTTCTGTCCAGCCACTCTTCAATTTCTTTCTTAATTGGATTCCAATGATACGACATCAGACATCTCTATGCATATTCCGGTCCCGGCAACGGGACCATTTGTTGGCTTGTTGGGGCTTGACCCAGGTTTGGAGTTAATTAACCAAACAAATCCCTATACCACTGACCCTTTCAGCAACATTCCATGAAGAACGGACTGAGGTATCACCCGAAGAAGTATGGGGGGATGTTGGAACCAGTTTCTACATGCTTGAGATGTCTGAGGGATTCATTTAGTCCAACTGTGAATAGCTTCACGTAGGTTAATTTTTGCACTTCCCCAGCCCGCGAGGCCTTCACAGCCTGGATATATTCGTCTTCACGCAGCCCTAACCAGGGACTGTGGAGATTCCGCACTACTAGAGCAGCGCTCTGTGCTATTTCCCCAAGTCACACTGCGGATCTCACTTATCTAGGTATTTATCTTCGCGTAAACAGATACCTTATATTATATTCACTTATTCAAAACATTCATATAAGTTCACGCAGCAAATAAACAGTAAACTTGCAATTCATACCCAATATACTTCAATGCATAAAACAGGAAAAGATACACAGAAATATTGTAAAATTTCTCTTTATTAATACTTCAATCGGTTACAGACTCAACCCGCCCTACGCACTCAGCTGCAGGGGTCCATGCACTCAGCTGCGGACTACTAGGCCTTTGCGCACTTAGCTGCAAAGCCTTCTCCTACTCTACGACCCAAAGACACGACTCTACACTTAGACTCAGTGCTTCCTTATTAGATCTTCCATTGATTTATTCCTCTATGATTTTCTTTACACTTAGAGCCTCACTCTATTTATACAATTGTAGATCTCTCAAACCGACATTACATTACAAAATGAAGGCAGACAACCCTCTAACTCATTTACCATCTTCACGCTTCGCGCCCACAAATCGTGGAGTCTTTACATTGGACTTAGTCAAAACTTGGGCTTTAAGCCCCAAAACTTGCCTTGGGGGGATCCCACACCCAACACATGTGTTGCAAATATGATGGAACGATTATTTATACTAGGGACGTTAACTCCTTGCTTACCCCTGTGGGTGTCATACTTCATCTTGACTTCCTTGGGAAGTTCTTTTTCTTTGATTTTATACATGAAATGTGGTTCTACATATTCGTTTATTGTAGGAAGTCTTGTATTGTTACTAACCACCTATATGTTGATGCATAATGGTTGATTCAGCCATAAAAATCCTCCATGAACACAACTCAATAGGTGTTTAACACATATGTTAATTTATGCGCTTCTTCCAAAATGTGGGATTTTGAACAAGTTTAAAATATTTGATTTTTGTAGTCTATGACCCGGGTTTAAAGTGAAACAACCAAAAAACCCCTCAAAGACCAATCCTTTCAAAATCACCCATAAGAATGTGAAGTCTCACCCGAGGCATCTTATGAGGGACTGTAGGAACCTGGACAATTCTGTAGGTGTGAAGGAGACATGGAGCATATGCTATCACTATTATACTCAATAAAAATAAATAAATAAAATAATAATAAAAAAATAAAAAATAAAAAATAAAAAATAAAAAAAATAAGTATATCCCTAATTTTCACAGTAAGTCAATCATTATTATACTCGATAAAGAAAAAAAAAATTAAGTATACCCCTAATTTTCACAGTAAGTCAATCATTAAAAGAGAACAATAGCTAAACAACTTATAGATAATATCATTCACAACATAATGGAGCATATGCTATCACTATTATACTCGATAAATAAATCAATAAATAAAAAATTAAGTATACCCCTAATTTTCACAGTAAGTCAATCATTAAAAGAGAACAATAGCTAAACAACTTATAGATAAGATCATTCACAACATAATGCGCAACAATAACCAATGAACTCAATAGATATTTGTATGACTTTTGAAAATCCTTCATTACATTACAATTGTCGCATCTCGCCATCCTAATCCATAAAGTTACAACACGAAAAATGCATTTTATCTCTAAGTCTATCTTCATCGATGCCTCTCTAGCCATGTAGGTTGTCACAGTTGGGCATTAGTTCATCTGGTTTCCCTCCTTTCTGCACATGGTGCACTAAAATTCTTTGCGCTTCTCTTTGCCTTATGGCAGGTCCTGTAACTGTATTATCAATACCGCTAGGTGTGACTGGACTTGTGCCTTTCATGCATTGTTTTCACTAACTTTAGTGGATGCCTCTAGGTTTATGCAGGCTCTAGTGCTTTAGATTGCATGGAAATCTTCTGTTGAGTTAAAGGAATAAGTATATGTGGAAATAGTACTACAATAAACCACTCTTGATGTTGTTCATTCGGGATTAGGAAAGACAATTGGTCCAACTAAACTTTGAACCATTGATCAAAGTCCCATACTTTCTCAACAACATGTTGTTTACTTTCCTTAATCTTTATAATACGTTGAGACTTTGATTTCGTATTTTAGAACTCTTTTAACAATGCTTGCTTGATATCCACCACTCCAAGTCTATGCAGTAACTTAGATGCCATTTCTTGTGTTGTAAATATGATGGAATAATCATTTGTACTAGGGATGTTAAATCCTTGCTTACCCCTGTGGGTGTCATATTTCATCGTCACTTCCTCGACAAGTGCTTTTTCTTTGATTTTATCCATAAATATGGTTCTACATATTCACCTATTGTAGGAAGTGTTGTAATTCTACTAATAACCTCTGCGTCGATGCATACTGGTTGATCCAGCCATAGGAATCCTCCATGAACACAACTCAATAAGTGTTTAACACATATGTTAATTTCTGCACTTCTTCCAAAATGTGGGATTTCAAACAACTTTAAAATATTTGATTTTTGTAGTCTATGACCTAAGTTTAAAGTGAAACAACCAACAAAACCCCTCGAACACCAACCCTTTCAGCATCACCCATGAACAAGTGAAGCCTCACTGGAGGTATCGTATGAGGGACTGCAGGAACCTAGACAATTCTATAGTGGTGAAGGAGACATGGAGCATATGTTATCGCTATTATATTTAATATATATAAAAAATAAGTATACCCCTAATTTGCACAGTAAGTCAATCATTAACAGAGAACAATAGTTAAACAACATATAGATAAGATCATTCACAACATAATGTACAATAATAACCAATGAACTCAATATATATTTGTATGACTTTTGAAAATACTTCATTATATTACAATTGTTGCAACTCACCATCCTAATCCATAAAGTTACAACACGGAACATACATTTTATCTCTAAGTCTACCTTCATCAATTCCTCTCTAGCCATGTAGGTTGTCACAGTTGGGAATTCATTCATCTGGTTCCCTCCTTTCTGCACATAGTCCACTAAAATTCTCCACTCTTCTCTTTGTCTTATGCCAAGTCCTATAACATTATTATCAATACTGCAAGGTGTGACTGGACTTGTGCCTTTCATGCATTGTTTTCACTAACTTTAGTGGATGCCTCTAGGTTTATGCAGGCTCTAGTGCTTTAGATTACATGGAAAAATTATGTTGAGTTAAAGGAATAAGTATATGTGGCAAAGTACTACAATAAACCACTCTTGATGTTGTTCATTCGGGATTAGGAATGACAATCAGTCCAACAAAACTTTGAACCACTGATCAATGTCCCATACTTTCTCGACAACATGTTGTTTACTTTCCTTAATATTTATAATACGTTGAGACTTTGATTTCAGATTTTAGAACTCTTTTAACAATGCTTGCTTGATATATACCACTCCAGGTCTATGCAGTAACTTAGATGCCATTCCTTGTGTTGTAAATATGATGGAATAATAATTTATACTAGGGATGTTAAATCCTTGCTTACCCCTGTGGGTGTCATACTTCATCGTCACTTCATCAACAAGTTCTTTTTCTTTGATTTTATCCATGAAATATGGTTCTACATATTCACCTATTGTAGGAAGTGTTGTAATGCTACTAATAACGTCTGTGTCGATGCATACTGGTTGATCCAGCAAGAGGAATCCTCCATGAACACAACTCAATAGGTGTTTAACACATATGTTAAATTATGCGCTTCTTCCAAAATGTGGGATTTTGAACAAGTTTAAAATATTTGATTTTTGTAGTCTATGACCTAAGTTTAAAGTGAAACAACCAACAAATCCCCTCAAACACCAACCCTTTCAGCATCACCCATGAGAAAGTGAAGCATTTGTTGTAGCGGCTACAACCACCCTCCAAAATTTTGCCTTAGCTTTGTTTTGGAGCCTCCCTACCAACCTTTCACAGCAGCATGTCTTGCCTTGTCAAGTACACAAGCTTTAGTGATTTTCTTGCAGAATGATAGCCTGTCCATCAAAGCTTGTTGCATCCCCCTCACAGGTTGTTTCACTGGACTTGGTCCAGTTGCGGGCTGAGCAACACCCTCAAGAAATTGCGCAATTATGGAGGGAAACTAGCATTCCCACCAGAAATTGCACAATTTTTTCTGGCAGCCTGCTGGGCTCCAGAATTGCGCAAATATTCTTGTCACTGTTCACTGAGAAAATTGCGCAATTCCTCCCAGCAGGGCTACTCAGCCCAGAAATTGTGCAATTCTAGGCAGCATTCAGCTACTCAGCCCAGAAATTATGCAAACCTTTTGGGCAACCAACCCAGCTCCCTCCCAGAAATGCGTATTCCCCCCCCATCCCAGTTGAGTAGACTGATGCATGTGCCTTCAGGTTGACCGTTTCCCTCCGAGACTGAGAAAAACTGATTTGTGTGCATGGACTGCTTCTCCCAAGGCAACATGCGAAGGCATCCCTTGATTCATGGATCTATTTTTAGCAATTGGAGGTTACATGCAAGGACCATTTTAGAAACATCCCACCAAGTGTCGCTTTTCCTAGATTTATGGCATGCGCATCACAACCTCGATTCTATCGAAACTCATCAACCTGATGCTGCAGTGCTCATTCCTCACATCGACCTTGCAGCTTTGGCATCCCACATTACATCTAGGAGTCGTCGACACACTCAGCTCAACTATTTTGGGGTAAGCCCGCTTTTCATGTCTTGCATTGCGTTTCTGTCGCTTTTCGTGTTTCACTTCGTGTGACTGTTGTTTGCTTGATCTCAGTGAGCGCTTGTTGTTGTTTTGATGTATGTTAGCTTGTAGAAGCATCTTTTCAGTTTTCACTCGCATCTCACTATTGTCGCATGCATGACATTGTTTTGCACGAAAAGTCGTCATCGCAGTGACTCGCTTCACACACATGCATGCTTTCCTGTTTTCTGAATCATGCACTTTCTGTTTGCATGTATGATCATTCACTCTTGTTTGCACTCATATCACCATGCATTCAGACTTTACATGTTTTCAGTCGCCCGTCGGCCGGTTTGGGCTACCTTGGCCCAGACTGTGCCTTGCCCGGCTAGCAATGCACATTTCTGGAAGTGAAGGCTTTGCCTTCCCTCTAGAAATTGCACAAGCCTTTCCAAGCACTGACCTCCACGCTTGCATTGTGCAATTCTTGGAGGCAGTGTCCTGCTGGCCCTAGAAACTGCGCAATGCAGTTTGCTGGTTACATGTCACTACTGACCAAAATTATGCATTGCATAGTTTCAGTCCTCAACATGCCATGCTAGAGTGTGCATTGCACAATTCCAATAGGCAGACAACCTCCCGACAGCCCGGACTTTCCCTTGCGCAGTTTTGGCAGCAAGTTTCCTAACCTCCTGGAGAAAACTGCGCAACCTTCACGATCAATCACACAGGTATGTTGCAAGTTAGTCCTCAAGTTTGTTTTTGTTTTGACTGATAGATTGCTTTCCATGAGTGTTGGTATGTCGCTAAGCATCACAGGTGTTCGTCTATTTCTTAGCAGCACAAGTACAATGGTTTCTAGGAGAGCAGAATCAAAGACACTATTAAGAGTGCAACTAGGGATGAAATCAGTCAAGTGTCTATGAACTTGCCTATCCACAAATACATCAATTTGTTCATGGACAAGGATATCAAGATCAATAGCAAAAGCATCATAGCAAGCAGCACCATCAACAACAATAGAAGGCAGCCCACTTGCATGCGATGAATGCAAGAGGAAGGTTGTTGACAACATAGAGGCAGAGCAAAGCTGCAAGTTGAAAGCAGATCCACTCATGACGAAAGCAGCTTTGGATATTGAGGCTATGAGGCGATGGCACGACATGAATATTGTGCGAAGGAATAGAATGTAATAGAGAAGGAGTTGCATGTGCTGAAGCAGCAACTCAAGGAAGAATAGGAGCCACATAGACAAGAGAATGAGTTGCAGCAGGAATAGGGACAGAAAGGGGCGCAACATGTATAGACAGATGAAACTGCGCCCGTACAAGTTATGGATCCATCCCAATGGCTAGCACAGAGCAGAAAAGGTGAGGAGTGTTGTTGATCGCATGCAAGGGAATTCAGCAGCATGCATGTAATTATGCGCACGCATCTGATCCCACCCATTTGGCACACTCACCGAGCTAAAGACAAGAAGCAAGTTCAACTAGAGTTGAACATGTATTTTGACAAGTTGATGAGCACGGCCACCAGCACATGCTTGGAGATCATCATAGACACTATGCATCAACATGTTTCCGGTCTGATCACACCCATGATGACATGCACATGATATCCGACGAGTTGGACAGAGGAGCCATATCAGTGTACCCGGATGCAACGAAGGCAAGAGTTCACTTCAGCGAGATGTCACCATTGAGCGCACGGACACCATCATGTACGACCAAGCTTGGCATCAATTCGCCACCATCGACCATCATAAGGATGTCAAAGAGTTGGTCTCACCACAACGGTTCGAGTGTTAGTGATGTCTTGCATGGCTTGCTCAAGCCATTTTATCTCACATGGGTACATGTGCATTGTAATGTAACGTCTTGTTAAGTGTAAGTTCAAGTGTCGATAGTTGGATGTAACAGTCATAGAGTAGATGAAGAGTCATGAGGGTAGATGAACTGTCACAAAGGGGAATGTCAAGGGCCACCTGACCCTTTGCTATAGATAGTCCCTCATAACTCATTGTATAGGATTTTGGTCGGCCAAGCTTTGATAGGAGTATCTTACAGAAAGCTTGGATAGTATTGTAACGCGCCTTGGCTTCTCCACTACGCAAAGCTAGTATATCTCTTTGGAGGAGTAGGCAGTTGTGGCTATAATGTTCCGCTATCAGAACTAGTGGTTGGACATGGATGTATTGTATGACTGGAACTTACACTTCTTAATATAACGGAGCCAACACGTTTCATGCATATGTTGTATTGCATTCCAGCTATCTTGTTTACTCTAAATGATATATGTATTTGTTTTCTTATGCATGCATGTATGGACTATTCTGTATAAGTATGTATGAATCTTTCTCAAATGTGTTGTTCGTCTAACCATCACTTTCGATTGCTTGCTAACTTGCCTTCCATGTTGTGATGCATCTTCGATCATGTGTTCCCTTGCAATCCGCATACTATTACAAGTTTCCAAGGGGCACACTCACCCCACTCTTCGTGTGTTAGAACCTCTCATGCACCTTCCTTGACTTATTGCAGCTATCACACCCTTGCTACCAACACAGACATCTTGCCTCTGTGAAAAACCGCGGTCAAGGAATTACCGTACGACCCACTATTGGGACTCCTACACCAAACGGTCTAAGGTTTAATTGGGACTTCTTACTGGGGAGATCCCCTGACATGTTGGTGGGTCCAACACCGTCAACATTTCTGGCACTAGAAGGAGGGTCAGATGACAAGCTATGTCCTCTCATCCTATTTTGAACCCTTTCATATCTATCATGGAGTCTTGCACTCTCCTCCCTCCACGATGTTTTTCACATGTCGAATCTGTTACCATCACAAGGGAATTTTTCGTTCTCTTGTCCACATACATGTATGATGGTGAAGGCGGAGTGGCCTAGCTTGAGTTCTTATATGACTTCCTTTCCATGCTTCACGAGGAAGATGGATGTTCTGATGAACAAGCCAGTCTGCTACTTGCATACACACTTCGCGAATCCCCACAGCAGTAGTTGTTCAACCTATCGGCTAACAACATGCACTCACTTGAGCACTTATGTGATCTCATTGAAGACAATTTCTATCATTTTGATCCAGAACATATTGACCAAAAAATGTTACAACAATAGAAGGCTCTGCATGCATTGCCTATGGATTTTTGGCAGCGCTTCCATGATTTGCAGTTTTAAGCTCCGAAGAACTAGGTGAAATTTTTCTATCTTTTGGATATATTCGAGCATTGTCTTAATAAATATGCCCATCCCAAGAATAATTTCAAGCTCAATCCCCGCTCAACATACTTTGGTGATGGAGGTGCGCAATCACAAATGGACACAATCGATGTCACAAGTGATTGTCCATCGTCCTCTCATCAAACAACTCCACCATCCCAGAATGATCTGGGAGAGCATGAACAAAAATTTGTTGAACCATCACTTCCTCCTAACATTGCTCCTTCCGATTTTTGTGCAGACTTGGTTATGAGTCCCATACTTTGTCACATGTATTTTGTACCTCAACCTTTGTCTTCATACTCTGATCATCCTCTGGATGACACTGTCTTGTGTTCTTCCATTCTGGACTCTACACTTTCTTTGAACGAGGATCGATCTATCGACAGAGTTGGTGTTACACAACCAACATGCATTGGAGTTCATGAGGAGTATAACAGGGAGCTTGAACATCCACCGATAGCAGAGGACCATCCCTGTCTTTCCGTACCTCCTCCATTTTTCTCGGACATCCTTGATGATCCTGCCATCCCTAATTTTTCATGTGCATCTCCATCCACGGATGCACCCATTGTTGATCATTCGCAGGACACACCAAATATCAGTCCATCACCTGACAACGGAGAGGACCAATCATTGATTCAAAATCCACTTGATCTTTCATCTGCTTTTTCTAGAAACACAGAGGGTGAACATCATTGCTTCTCATCTACCCCTATGTGTGATTCATCAAATCATGAGGATGCCGACCAACATCCTGAATTTTCTGATCTTGGTTGTCGTGATCTCTTTACCTCATCATCTTATCACAATGTTGATTCACTTATTGTTAATCCATCTAAGCTACTGGTCTATGATGATCCATCTGTCAACGAAGTCGAAACCCCACAGATTGTCGAGGCACTTCAATCCGAGTTGATGGTTATGTCAAGCCCTCATTGTCCTAACGCTGGTTTCAGTTCTGATCAAGGAATTTTTCAAACACTCAAGGCTCCTCATCACTCATTTGTATGCATTCAAGATCAATCTAACACTCAGATTTTACTTCCTCCACTCGAACTACACAATCCCATTGCTCATGCATTGGAGGAATCTTACATAGAAAGCACACTTGCGCAACGTAAGTGGTCTACCTTTCTCACGTTTTCTTGCATGTCATGGTCAAGGGAATGCATACACTCAACATCTACATGCAGTGTAACACAACACTATGGCAAGTCTACGGAGTGCATGTCATGCGCTTTCACTCATTTTGTTCAGTGGATGCTTGTAAGCTCGGAGTGTGTATGTTTTCACTGTTGTATCTTTCACATTTATTAGTTCGCACAACTGGATTTCTCGCAGACCAAGCCTTCACCAACATGGGTCAACCAATGCACCGGTGGCTACATTGGAAATATCACTTCACGTGATCAGGCCCATGCACCATTAGCTTAGGAGTAGGAGTAGTGTTTGCTTTCAATTTGCTTGCTTGCATGCTTGTTTGATTTCTTGATTTGCATGTTTGTTTGTGTGCTTGATTGTTTGCTTACTCACTTTTGTTTTGCATTTACTTATGCTTCTGCTTTTCTTTGTTGTTTGTTTTCTTGTTTTCGTTCGTAGGTTAGTTTCGCATGAAACCGTGCATGACTATTGAAACAAGCTGGGTAAAGTATAAGAGGCCTTGTGCAGCCATCACTACTTGGTTATTTGTCATCCTGTCTCTGTATGAATAAATTGTTACTTTTAGTCCATGATACATCGATGGAAAATACATACTATTCGAAATGAACCTTGGTGAAAAAAAAAACGCTTGCATGCTAATTAGTGTCACCTACTCTAGTCGGTTGTTTTTGTGTTAACCTTGTCAACTCAATGAAGTAGAGTAAGGTGAGGGGGGAAACCTTAACAAGCACGTTAGAGGTATATAATAAACTACTTCTCTGAAGGAACAACCTCTGTTGAAATGTGGCAACAAGAATAGTCCAATTTTAATTTCTCCTTGAATTAAAATTCGAATTTAGTCTCACTAGCTACTTGAAAAATAATTAATTAATTCATTATGGATTAATTAGTTGGAGAAATTCGAGTTAGAAGTCTTTGTGAATTCATGCAACATTTATCCCTTAAATTAAGGAGATTATCCATTAATTAAGGAGATAAGATTGAGCTATATTTGAGTTATAATTAGTTAGCTCAATTTATTGAGTTAAGTCCAGTTAAATTAGTTCCAAACTATTTGAGGAACTAATTGTGAGTTTATTTAGTTAATGCATGCATGCATCCAACTAGTGTACTCTAGATAACTAAATATTCTCTCATCGGTAACTCATGCATGTCTATTCTGAGAAAGACCCAGTTGAGATTAAAGATAGGGGCAGTATACTATCAGTTGCATGTGTTTTCCTATAAAAAAAACTCATGCATGCAGAAGGAATTCATTCCTTGAGGATTGCACAGTTTTACAGGGTGTGAGATCAGTGTGAGTGATCAGTGTTACACTTGGTAACAGTAGGATCACCCAGGAGAAATAGCACAAGGAAATAGGAGCTTGGAGGGCAGAGGAGAAGGCTTATGAGCAGTCTATTTTGTCTGTGAGCATCTGTGAGGGATTGTACTGAGAGCTGGCTAGCTGTGAGAGCTAAGGCTTTGTGTAATCCTGATATATTTCCACTTGTATGATAATACAGATAATGGGGTTTTTAGTTGAGGCTTTCCCCTGAGTATTCTTCTGTGTTTCATGTGCATTGATTCTTCTTTTGGTTATATGTGTTCAGCTTGATCTTGCTCAAATCTTTTAAGCTTATGCAAATTGATTGTAGAAGTAGATTAAAGTATTTTGCTTTAGTTATATTGAATTCTCAGGTTAATCTACAGTTAGAATTTCTACATGGTATCAGAGAAAAGGTTATCGGAGCCGTGAACAATATATTGAGAAGAGAATTCAAAGTTTGAAGTTCGGGGTTGCAGGTGCAAATCAAATTCATATCATACTTCAGGTTGGTCAATGGCATTATATGGCTTGAGACTTGAGTATGCCTTGGAAGGCAATTCGAATTGCATATCATGGAAAGATAGAATGGAAGTTGTATTAGAAGACAATGGCTTGAAGGATTTCATTGATCAAGAAATCCCAAAGCCAGCTGCAGCTAACGCATAAGAGTTGGCTGAGTGGAAAAAGTGTGTGGCAAAGGCGAGACAAAACATCCTGGAGGGAGTTCGAGACCATATTTTCTCGACTCTCCATGGGAAGGATACTCCAGTTTCAATGTGGAATACATTAAAATACCTCTACCAGAACAGTAGTGACCAAAGGAAATTGGCGCCCAAGGATAAGCTTCGGAAAATATGGAGAACGGTGATACTATTTCCACATATCTGAACAAGCTCAACACCTTCAGAGATGAGCTTGGTAATGTGGGAATAACTACTTCTGATGATGATATGGTGAGCCTCTCTCTCCTTGGCCTTCCAAAGAGTTGGAATAGCTACCAGGACTCTGTGAATGGAAGGGAGAAACTGCCGGATTGGGAATGACTGTGGTCGGATCTGATGCAGGAGGAGATCAGGAGGAGCACATGAGATGGTTTTTCATCAAATAATGATGATGAAGAAAATCTAGCCTTAGTAAGTAAGGCAAGGAAAGGGAAGGGGAAGGCTTCCCATTCCAAATCGAATTCTTCTCATGGAGGGAAGAAGGGTGACAAGTCTAAAGTGAGATGCTTTAATTGTCACGAGATGGGACATTATGCAACTAATTTCCCATCGAAGAAGTCCAAGAAGGGATCCACAAAAGGATCGGAAGGTGAGGCATTAGCCTCTCAGTTCGAAATGGACTTTACACTCATCACGTGCATGGTTTCATCGATGGTGGGTTGTGTTTGGTATCTTGACAGTGGAGTCTCATTCCACATGACTGGTGATAAAAGTTTATTCAGTACCTTGGAGGAGAAAGACCTCAAGATGTGCATAGAGATGGGTGATGACAGAAAGTACAGTGTTTCAGGAGTGGGCACGGTTGCTTTTCAGAGGGAGCATGGAGCTCCTCTCACCTTGATAGATGTGAAGTATGTGCCTGGACTGAAAAAGAATTTGGTATCTGTCGCGATGTTGGAGGAAAAAGGTTACGATGTTGTCTTACGTAAAGGAAAGGCATTCCTAAGACACATAGCCATGGGTTAGACCAAGAGGATCAAGATTCGAGTGAAGAATCTCTATAAACTAGAGGTAGATGATTGTGCAGCATTGAGTTCGAGAGCAGAATTGGTGCAAAGCCAAGACATTGGTGAGTTATGGCATAGGCGGTTGGGCCATTTGAATCATGGGGTATTGAAGATAATGCAGCAGATATCTACAGGACTTCCCAAAGGTAAACTTGAGCAAGTTAACACATGCAAAGGTTGTACCTTGGGAAAGTACGTTAAGTCTTCCTTCCATGATCAAGACAGTCGAGCAGAAGTGATCTTAGAGCGAGTTCATACTAATTTGTGTGGACCATTCTTGATGGCATCCACAGTGAAGCAAAGGTATAATGTGATTTTCATTGATGATTATTCTCGTAAATGTTGGATTTATTTCATGCAGAAGAAGGACCAAACCTTCTCAAAGTTTTGTGAGTTCAAAGCTTTGGTCGAGAAAGAATCAGGTAAGAAGATCAAGGCCTTGAGAAGCGACAACGGTGGAGAATATGTCTCTCAAGAGTTTAAGGACTTCTATGCAGCGGAAGGAATTAAACGAGAGTTGACGGCACCTCATAACCCACAGCAGAATGGGGTGGCTGAGAGGAAGAATAGAACTATTGTAGGGGCAGCACAGGCGATGCTGCATGACCAAGGCCTACCACTTCATTTGTGGGTTGAGGCATGTAACACAGTGGTCTATTTGCAGAATAGAAGCCCACATCGCATACTTGGGATGAAGACACCAGAGGAAGATTTCTCCAGTAAGAGACTAGATGTGGGTCACTTCAGGATCTTTGGCTCATTGGTATATTTCCATGTGACAAAGGATGCATGAAATAAGCTTGAGCCAACAGCCGAGTTGGGGATACTTGTGGGGTACACTGATACACCCCACAACTATCGGGTGTACTTGCCTACCAGTCGAAGGGCAGTGGTTTGCAGAGATCTCAAGTTTGATGAGCAGAAGGCCATGCAAGTTTCCCTTAAGAGGGAGTTCCAACTACAAGTTGTGGAGGAACTGTTGGTTCCTAAGGAGGAGGAGCCTCAGACTAACGCAGAGCAGCCACATGTAGAAGTTCCAAGAGTGGAGACATCCACTCAAGAAGAGTCTTCCAAAGATGGACAGAAGAGCACACGAGAAGCTGATAGATTGTTAACGAATGCAAGAGAGAATGTGGGAGAACCATCTTCTCAGCGGCGATAGAGGAGGCACCTGAGAGGTACACTGGATACATGGCCCTTGTTCGGGAATGAGTTGAGACCGGGCCATCTTCCTTTGAGGAAGCAGTGCAGCAGCCATCTTCCTACCCCCACTCTTCCAATAGTTGTTGCTCCTGTGACTTCTCTTCACTCTTCCGCTATTCAGATAGTTGTTTCTCCTGTGACTTCTCTTCACTCTCCCGCTCTTCTGATAGTTTTCTTCTTTACTCCTCTGTTATCGTTGTTTGTTCTTTCGATAACACTTACCCTTGGGCATATGCGATAACCTGCTTCTCCTGCTCCGATGACTTGTTTCTTTGATGGCTTTCGATAAAATCTTCATCTTACTCTTTGGCTTCTTGTTCCTGTTGCTTTACTGGATCTACTGCATCATTTTTTGTTCAAATGTTGTTCAATTGACCTCCTGCGTCATTTGTTGTTCAATTGCTTTTGTTGTTCAATTGCTTTTGTTGTTCAATTGTTGTTCAATTTTTGTTCAATTGATGTTCAATTGACCTCCTGCGTCATTTGCTATTCAATTGACCTCCTGTTGTTCAATCCACTTGGGTCCTCCATCTCATCATATCATCATATATCAAACTTTCATCACTATGAGCATTATGATCAATGGGCATCAATGGGTAATCATGTATGAAAGAATTTGCAATCACAAACACTGCTATATTGACATCAATGACAACCTAGATTAACAATCTCCCCCTTTGTCATTGATGGCAATATTCTTCTTCTCTCCCCCTTTGACATCAATGGCAAAGGAGTGCACAAGGACTCCCCTTGTCAAACTACTTATGTTCTTTATGAATAGAATATTTTTATGGGTATGTTACTCCCCCTATCATGGTGCTCTTCTTTTTACTCAAGATAGAAGGATTGCTGCCTCATAATCAACTAGCACATTATCCCCTCTTCATGTCTTAGAACTTCTTCATAATGCTTTCAACAATGCTTAAAGATGCTCCATTTCAGTGCTTCCAAATAGGCTCCAAATAGCTATACACCAAATGTTCAAGTCCAAGTTTTTATGCTTCTGTAATCTGAATTTTGTTGTCTTCACAGTCAGAATTAAGGAGTCTTTATAGTCTGAATCAGGACAAGATACCACTGAAATTTTCATTCTTGCTATCTTTCTTCAAATCAGGATTCATTTGTATCTCTGTGCTTCTCCTTAAGTTACTGAGCTATATTTGACTGCATAACATTCTCCTTTCTATAGTCCTTTTGACGAGCCATCTTTTCCTTGTGGTATTGTAAAAGTCTTCTTCAAGTTTTTTTCCATACCACTTGTTGAGAATCATGATTGTCGTTGGACCAAAACCTGCAAGTTATCTCCACTAGCAGATTTTGATATCCAATTTGTGACTGTCTTTTAAATTCTTTTACTGGTTGACAACTTTTTGCAATGCTTCAATTATGCTAGATTCTTCCAACTGCTCTTACTTCAAGCTCCATTCCCAGATGTGTTTGTTTGTTTGAAGGTTGCCTCTATTACTGTCCTTGATTTACCTATTCTCACATTATATCCCTAAGTCGAGACATTCAACTTATGTAATACCAACAACATAGTTATTTGCCCTATTTCTTTAGCATTGGATGGCCTTCTCTGCTACTCCAATTTCTTCTTAGTGATCAAGTGGAAAACATCTTCAACAACAGTCCAAAGAATGGTTACAAGATCATGTTCTTCAATGTAGTGCTCCTAAGAAATTATCTTTATCAAAGGATGATTGTTAATATAGATCAACAAGGATTTCATAAGGACCCTTTCATGAATAGATATTGCAATAATGATCAAGAATCACAAGCTCCCCCTAACTGTATGCATGGTCTCTTTTTGGCAAAATCCCATCATCAAACACTCGAAATATCAAGAATATCTTCATCAAGTCAACAATATGTGTTGTTGGCTGGAGGTCCCAAGAGATTTTCATATTGTATTTGCTTTCTTCTCCACACTTGTGTAACTTTCTTTTCTGGCATAGTTCTAGCTTGAGAAGGTGCCCAAATCAAGTTAGAATTACGTGCCATATGACCAATGTTATGACACTTGAAGCATTCTATGTTGTTCATGAATAAGAATTCATGACTTCTTCTTGCGAAATTGCTTCTCGGAGATTGACGGGGATCATTATAAGCCCTACAATCGATTTCCATGTGTCCAATGTTTGTACAAGAATAACAATAACCAAGAAATAAACTTTGGTACCTAGGAGATGGAGATTTCCTTGATGTACTTCTGAAGCCTTTCTACCTTGAGATCCTTTGATGATAATTATTGCTTCTCACATCCTTGACAACATTTTCATTTCTTCTTGGAACAGGACTTCCTTCATTATCGCCTTGACTCTTATCTTTACCTTTGCTGAAACTGGGAGCATCAACATTTCTTTCTGACTTCCTCATATCCTTGTTGTTTGAAGCATTATCATTCTTGCTTGAGGATTCACCTGCATACCCGAGACTTGATTTATCAAATGGAAATCTTTTATGGTTGAGCATGTCATCCAAGGCTTGAGAGCTCTTCAAGGTTTTTTCCATCCCTTCAACCTTTTTCCTGAGGGAGACAATCTCTTCTTCCAATTTTTCGCAATCATTATTCTTCTTAGCAAGTTGTTTCTCAATCTCTTCCTTAATACATATTGCTTCATTTGCTTCTAATTTAAGGGAGATGATATCTGACTTCATTTTGAATATTTCTTCATTTTCCTTTGCTAGACTGCTCTCCATTTCTTCCTTGATCCTTGTAGCTTTACATGTTTCAGCCTTGAGAAGGTTGATGTTAGATTTTAATTTGAAGATTTCTCCATCCTTTGCTTTTAGTTGACATATCATGGTGTTTCTCTCCTTTTCTGCTTCATCAACCTGTCCTTCTATGATTGCCAATGCTTCCATTGTCTTCTTAACTCCTTGTGCTAACTTTATTGCATCTTGTAGTTGAGATTTGAGAGAGGAGACCTCTACCTTGTACTGACCAACCTCTTCTTCAAGTTTGTTCAAGCTCTTGTGCCTTTATTCAAGTTGACTTGACAATGTATCTTCCCGTTTCTTTGCTTTATCCAATTGATTTGTCATGGATATGACTTCTTCATGATGATTTCTTTTTCTTTAATGAAATTCCTTCTTAAGCTTGGTAAGCTCTTCATCCCTTTCTTGTACTTGAAGCTTGACAAGGTCAACTTTCTCCTTGTTTGGTCTTGGTCACTAGCTAGTGCTTTCTTATTAAGTTCCTCGTTTTCCTTTCTCAAATTGATAATCTCTTCCATGGCAGCCATAAGTTTAGTGAGGAGATCTTCTACAAAGTCTTTTTCATTCTCTTCATTTTCTAGGTCTTATTTAGCCTTGATGTCATCAATTTTATCTTTAGCTTCCTTAACGGGCTCTGGATTTTCTTCTTGTTTTCCATCATTTTCTTGACTATAGATCATTGTCAATGCTCCTTTTGAGTGAAGATCATGAAGTTTGTCACATATCCCCTTCGCTGACGAACATTTTCCTAAATTGTTCTTTATAGAATCTAGTAGCCCATTCAAGATTGCCTTCATCGCTTTTGCACTGTACTCCTTGGATTCTCCATTCATCATGTTATCAGTAATTACTGATTCCCAAACTTCAATGTCTTGAGTCTTTAAGAAATTCCTCATTCTTTCTTCCCATATATCAAAGTTTTCATTGAACCATGGAGCCTTCACAAATTGATTGACTTATATTTTAGTGGTAGAGGGAGGCACATCTTTAGGAGGATTGGAGACTTTCTTCCTTGACTTCGCCATTTGTGTTCTAATGATCAACCTTCAAGTTGTTAGGCCTTTGAGTGAAGGTATTGGCTCTGATACCAATTGTTGGAAATACTGAGAGGGGGGGTGAATCAATATTTATTTTCAATTGTTATTTTTGTCAGTTAAATCATTTATATTTAGAACACAAAATGAAAAACAGGAATAAATGATTTTATTAATATAATATTTACAATAAATCAAGTACAATGTATATAGGGCTCCAACCAGTTGCTAAGCACCAACTTGGACCTTTTTTGAGGCTCCAACCTCTAGGGCATCAACCTTGTCTTGTCAATGCACCAACCTTGGATTTAGGAGCACCAACTCTAAGGACACCAATCCTTCCAATTCTAAGGCACCAACCCCAAGGGCTCCAACCCTCTGCTATATATTGTCTAGATATTTTTGGTAGTTATTCTCTGCTCCCAACATCTTCTTCACTGAATTTTGTCTATCTACACCTTCACTGCTACATCAATGACAACCTGTCTTCATATGAAGGAGTCTTCACAACTTTTCATATTGCCCTAACAGAGTCTGCAAAGTTACCTCATGATGATTTCAAATAGGCATCATGATCTCCAATAATGTTTCCAAGATTTGTTGAAGCTTTCCAACAAGATTTATGCTCTAAGCCTCAATGTATGCACAAAAGCAATTCTATATTTTCAAGCCTCTATTCTTTACTGTTGTGGTAATTGTTTCAAGCGTGACTGCTTCTCACTGTTCTTGCTATCACGATCTCTTACTTCCTAGAACCATACTCACAAACGCTTCAATGCTGGTGCTGGCCACTGCTCCCTTCAAACAATGTCAGATGAAACTTTATTTTTCCCCTTCACATAATTGTTCTTCAGTTTGCGTTATGTACTTGATTAATTCATCATAAGTCTGAGCCTTTTAAAGATTAACCCAATCAATAGAATTGCTTCATCCTTCGGCTTCCTCCTGTCCTGCTGGACCTTCGACTTCCTTCTGTCCTGTTGGACCTTCGGCTTCCTTCTATCCTACTGGACCTTCAGCTTCCTTCTGTCCTGCTGGACCTATGGCTTACTTTTGTCCTTCTGCTTACTTCTCTCTCACTCGATCTTTGTCTTCTTTTGTACCTTCTTCGTTTGCCAGACCTTTGGCTTCTTGACCTTTCGACTTCTTCTTTCGTTCGCTTAACCTTCCAGCTTCCTTTGTTCCTTCAAGTTCACGAGTTGTGAATTGTTATCTCTTCTCTATGATAGATTCCCGAGATATGTTACCCATATGGAGGTCCCACATGCCACATCATCACCTTTAATCGCAATCGCAACTTCTGGAGGTCTTCTCATAACATAGTCAATCCCCTACAGCCAACGAAGCAGATGCAATATGATCTTAAGTAGTTGTTAATAAACCTGTTGGGTCCACAGCCTTATCGCAATCAATGGTTTGCAGGACTTCAACTGGCACATGGATTAACAACGGCCTTAACCCCCATAGTTGACTGTGATCTACGGGTTGACTATGAGATCGACAGCTAGGATTGAGTGCGGGACTTCATCCACGATCAAGGAAGTCTGTAATTTCCTATCCGCGCTCTTCCAATAGTTGTTGCTCCTGTGACTTCTCTTCACTCTTTCGCTCTTCCTATAGTTTTCTTCTTTACTCCTTTGTTATCGTTGTTGCTCTTTGTTCTTTCGATAACACTTACCCTTGGTCATATGCGATAACCTACTTCTCTTGCTCCGATGACTTGTTTCTTTGATGGCTTTCGATAAACTCTTCATATTACTCTTTGGCTTCTTGCTCCTATTGATTTACTGGATCTACTGCGCCATTTGTTGTTCAATTGACCTCCTGCGTCATTTTCTGTTCAATTGTTGTTCAATTGTTGTTCAATTGTTTTTCAATTGTTGTTCAATTGATGTTCAATTGACCTCCTGCGTCATTTGTTGTTCAATTGACCTTCTGCTATTCAATCCACTTGGGTCCTCCATCTCATCATATCATCATATATCAAACTTTCATCACTATGAGCATTATGATCAATGGGCATCAATGGGCAATCATGTATCAAAGAATTTGCCATCACAAACACTGCTATATTGACATCAATGAAAACCTAAATTAACAGGGATTTTGTTAGATCGAGAGAACTGTACATGAATTAGTTGTATATAATGTCGTGAGCATGAACCTTAATATTTATATAATTATCAGTGTTTTGGGGGGGCACTTTGTTAATTCTAGAGTTCAATACATGAATTAGTTGTATGTATTTTCGTGAGTATGAACTTTGTATAATCTTTATATAGGCATGGTTAATCCAAACCCTAGAAGAAAACAAGTGGAACCAATAGAACCAAATAATCTTTGTATAGGCATGCATTCTCCCTTATGGTTTCAGGCCATGATGGAGTTTCAACCTATGCATTAATAACCATGAACAACCAAAGAAAAATAGTTACTTTTTTTCTTTCAATCATATGTATTTTCAATAAAAAAGATAAGCTCTAAGATGCAAATTAGTTCCCTTAAAAGACTAGTGAGAAAAATAATAATCCACCACAATTCTACATTGCCATTGAAAAAAAAAGCTTGGAACTTGAACCTTAAGTTTCTATTTGTGTTAAAATATGGAAGCGAACATGGTTTGGACTAACCTTCATGGGTATTAAGAATTTGAACTTCCCTGCTTTTAATAAAACCCATTTCCCTTTTCTTCCTCGCATCAACCATTTTAGACTTATTTTCCTTCAACTCCTTGTATTGGATTCTGGCCAGCTTTCTTCTTGTTCTACTAAGCAGGAACAAAATTATTGTCAACTTATATGCAAAGTCCAAGTACACACTCTTTCTTACAAAATTTAAAGAAACCTCTTTTGAACTACACCAAAAACCTTTGGGATTCATACCTCAGAAGGAAACTGAGATAACGAAACAGATTCTTATACCTACAAGGCCTCTCAGCCATGTGAATACATAGCATTGATCTGAATTGAATATCTAGGACTGAAATTTATGCAATATTGTTTCATCTTCTTGTTGCCAACATCACTTTCCTCTCTAGCCATTCAAATGCATTGCTAATCTCGGAATCCCTTTCTCAGTCCTAAAATTAGCGAGACAAATTCATCTCACCACTTTTGTTAATAGCCATTTTCATGCGATGCTAACTCATCTCAAAATCTTGAAAATAAGGTTGTCTTTCAATTTATATATCATAAATGTCTGGAATCCATACATTAATTTTAAAAAAAAAGGAATTGGAGGCAATGAGACAGATCCTAATACCCAAAAGACCTCTCAGTAAGGTGAATGCATAGTGATGATATGAATACAATTCAAGGCTTAAAATTATGCAAGACAAATTCATGTTCTCGTTGAAGACACCACTTTGCTTTATAGTCATTCCATGCCCACCATAATTCTACATTGCCATTGAAAAAAAATCTTGGAACTTGAACCTTCAGTTTCTATTTGTGTTAAAATATCGAGGCGAACATGGTTTGGACCAGCCTTCAGGGGTATTACGAATCTGAACTCCCCCACTTTTAATAAAACCCATTTCCCTTTTCTTCCTCTCATCATCCATTTTAGACTTGCTTTCCTTCAACTCGTTGTATTGGATTTTGGCCAGCGTTCTTCTTGTTCTACTAAGATAAAATTGTTGTCAACTTATATGCAAATCCAAAGTACACACTCTTTCTTACAAAATTTAAGGAAATCTCTTTTGAACTACATCAAAAACCTTTGGGATTCATACATCAGAAGGAAACTAAGATAATGAAACAGATTCTTATACCGACAAGGCCTATCAGCCAGGTGAATGCATAACGTTGATCTGAATTGAATTCCTAGGACTGAAATTTATGCAACACTGTTTCATCTTCTTGTTGCCAACATCACTTTTCTCTCTAGCCATTCAAATGAATTGCTGATCTCGGAATCCCTTTCTCAGTCCTAAAATTAGCGAGACAACTTCATCTCACCACTTTCGTTAATAGCCATTTTCATGCGATGCTAACTCATCTCAAAATCTTGAAAATAAGGTTGTATTTCAATTTATATATCATAAACGTCTGGAATCCATACATTAATTTAAAAAAAAAAAAAAGGAATCGGAGGCAACGAGATAGATCCTAATACCTTAAAGACCTCTCAGCAAGGTGAATGCATATTGATGATTTGAATACAATTCAAGGCTTAAAATTATGCAAGACAAATTCATGTTCTCGTTGAAGACACCACTTTGCTTTATAGTCATTCCATGCCTACCACAATTCTACATTTCCATTGAAAAAAAAGCTTGGAACTTGAACCTTAAGTTTATATTTCTGTTAAAATATGGAGGCGAACATGGTTTGGACCAGCCTTCAGGGGTTTTACGAATCCGAACTCCCCCGCTTTTAATAAAACCCATTTCCCTTTTCTTCGTCGCATCAACCATTTTAGACTTGTTTTCCTTCAACTCCTTGTATTGGATTCTGGCCAGATTTCTTCCTGTTCTACTAAGAAGGAATAAAATTGTTGTCAACTTGTATGCAAAGCCCAAGTACACACTCTTTATTACAAAATTTAAATAAACCTCTTTTGAACTACACCAGAAACCTTTGGGATTCATACCTCAGAAGGAAACTGAGATAACAAAACAAATTCTTATACCTACAAGGCCCTCAGCCAGGTGAATGCATAACATTGATCTGAATTGAATATCTAGGACTGAAATTTATGCAAGATTGTTTCATCTTCTCGTTGCCAACATCACTTTCCTCTCTAGCCATTCAAATGCATTGCTGATCTCAGAATCCCTTTCTCAGTCCTAAAATTAGCGAGACAACTTCATCTCACCACTTTCGTTAATAGCCATTTTCATGCGATGCTAACTCATCTCAAAATCTTGAAAATAAGGTTGTCTTTCAATTTATATATCATAAATTTCTGGAATCCATACATTAATTAAAAAAAAAAAAAAAAGGAATTGGAGGCAATGAGACAGATCCTAATACCCAAAAGACCTCTCAGCAAGGTGAATGCATAGTGATGATATGAATACAATTCAAGGCTTAAAATTATGCAAGAAAAATTCATGTTCTCGTTGAAGAAACCACTTTGCTTTATAGTCATTCCATGCCCACCACAATTCTACATTGCCATTGAAAAAAAAAACTTGGAACTTAAACCTTAAGTTTCTATTTGTGTTAAAATATGGAGGCGAACATGGTTTGGACCAGCCTTCAGGGTTATTACGAATCCAAACTCCCCCACTTTTAATAAAACCCATTTCCCTTTTCTTCCTCGCATCAACCATTTTAGACTTGTTTTCCTTCAACTCCTTGTATTGGATTCTGGCCAAATTTCTTCTTGTTCTACTAAGCAAGAATAAAATTGTTATCGACTTGTATGCAAAGCCCAAGTACACACTCTTTCTTACAAAATTTAAAGAAACCTCTTTCGAACTACACCAAAAACCTTTGGGATTCATACATCAGAAGGAAACTAAGATAACGAAACAGATTCTTATACCTACAAGGCCTCTCAGCCAAGTGAATGCATAATGTTGATCTGAATTGAATTCATAGGGCTGAAATTTATGCAAGACTGTTTCATCTTCTTGTTGTCGACATCACTCTCCTCTCTAGCCATTCAAATGCATTGTTGATCTTAGAATCCCTTTCTCAGTCCTAAAATTAGCGAGACAACTTCATCTCACCACTTTCGTTAATAGCCATTTTCATGCGATGCTAACTCATCTCAAAATATTGAAAGTAAGGTTGTCTTTCAATTTATTTATCATAAACATCTAGAATCCATACATTAATTTTAAAAAAAGGAATCGGAGGCAACGAGACAAATCCTAATACCCAAAAGACCTCTCAGCAAGGTGAATGCATAGTGATGATCTGAATACAATTCAAGGCTTAAATTTATGCAAGACAAATTCATGTTCTCGTTGAAGACACCACTTTGCTTTATAGTCATTCCATGCACACCACAATTCTACATTGCCATTGAAAGCTTGGAACTTGAACCTTAAGTTTCTATTTGTGTTAAAATATGGAGGCGAACATGGTTTGGACCAGCCTTCAGGGGTATTACGAATCTGAACTCCCCCTCTTTTAATAAAACCCATTTCCCTTTTCTTCCTTGCATCAACCATTTTAGACTTGTTTTCCTTCAACTCCTTGTATTGGATTTTGGCCAGCTTTCTTCTTGTTCTATTAAGCAGGAATAAAATTATTGTCAAATTATACGCAAAGCCCAAGTACACACTCTTTCTTACAAAATTTAAGGAAACCTCTTTCAAACTACACCAAAAACCTTTGGGATTCATACATCATAAGGAAACTGAGATAACGAAATAGATTCTTATACCTACAAGGCCTCTCAGCCAGGTGAATGCATAACGTTGATCGGAATTGAATTCCTAGGACTGAAATTTATGCAACACTGTTTCACCTTCCCATTGCCGATATCACTTTCCTCTCTAGCCATTCAAATGCATTGTTGATATCGGAATCCCTTTCTCAGTCCTAAAATTAGTGAGACAACTTCATCTCACCACTTTCATTAATAGCCATTTTCATGCGATGCTAAGTCATCTCAAAATCTTGAAAATAAGGCTATCTTTCAATTTATCTATCATAAACGTCTAGAATCCATATATTAATTTACAAAAAAGGAATCATAGACAACGAGACAGATCCTAATACCCAAAAGACCTCTCAGCAAGGTGAATGCATAGTGATGATCTGAATACAATTCAAGGCTTAAAATTATGCAAGACAAATTCATGTTCTCATTGAAGACACCACTTTACTTTATAGTCATTCCATGCCCGCGACAATTCTACATTTCCATTGGAAAAAAAAATGAGCCTTAAGTTTCTATTTGTGTTAAAATATGGAGGTGAACATGGTTTGGACCAGCTTTCAGGGGTATTACGAATCCGAACTCCCCCGCTTTTAATAAAACCCATTTCCCTTTTCTTCCTCGCATCAACCATTTTAGACTTGTTTTCCTTCAACTCCTTGTATTGGATTCTGGCAATCTTTCTTCTTGTTCTACTAAGCATGAATAAAATTGTTGTCAACTTATATGCAAAGCCCAAGTGCACACTCTTTCTTACAAAATTTAAGGAAACCTCTTCCGAACTACACCAAAAACCTTTGGGATTCATACATCAGAAGGTAACTGAGATAACGAAATAGATTCTTATACCTACAAGGTCTCTCAGCCAGGTGAATGCATAATGTTGATCTGAATTGAATTCCTAGGACTGAAATTTATGCAAGACTGTTTCATCTTCTCGTTGTTGACAACACTTTCCTCTCTAGCCATTCAAATGCATTGTTGATCTGGGAATCCTTTTCTCAGTCCTAAAATTAGCGAGACAACTTCATCTCACCACTTTCGTTAATAACTATTTTCATGCGATGCTAACTTATCTCAAAATCTTGAAAATAAGGTTGTCTTTCAATTTATATATCATAAACATCTGGAATCCATATATTAATTAAAAAAAGGAATCAGAGGCAACAAGACAGATCGTAATACCCAAAAGACCTCTCAGCAAGGTGAATGCATTGTGATGATTTGAATACAATTCAAGGTTTAAAATTATGCAAGACAAATTCATGTTCTCGTTGAAGACACCACTTTGCTTTATAATCATTCCATGCATTGTTAAAATCTGTTAAATTAAGCGATTGCATTGGATGTTGCAAAGGAAACGACACAAGTGGTTATGTTACATGGATTTTAATATACAGCCTTTGGAAGAAATTATTCAATGCGGGAACAAAAAGGTGCAGTCAAGTGACGGATGTTTCTCTAAAGAGCTGATATGGAAACGCTATGACTTCTACATGTTGAAACGAGAAGAAAAGTTGAGGGACGATGAGCCTTTAAAAATTCTTCGAACAGAGTAAAGAAGACATTGGATGGAAGAGAAAGCCTTCTAGCCATACTAAAGTTCTGACCCAAACTGCAAAGGAATCATTCTAGCAGGGCTAAAACCCAATTAGCTAGATCTATTCCCAACTTCACAGATCTAAAAAAGGAAACTACCAAAACCTCCCACGGAAATCTGGTTTTGGTTTTACTTCAGTTCATCAAAAGTCTGAATTTTTTTCTTATGCACAACATCAAAATAAGAAAAATAGTTGCAATTAATATGCTTCTCCTATATAGGTTAACCGCTCTCTATCTGCAAACAGTGTGAATGAGAAGAAACAACGCAACAAAGATATGATGAAAAGTTGTGCCAGTGTGAGTGAATTGAAGAGTTTGTCAGTTCCAAGGTACGATGAAAATTTGTGCCAGTGTGAGTGAATTGAAGGAGTTTATCAGGCCCAAGGTATGAAAGAGGTATACTGAGCCCATTGAAGGCTTCCAAGGCCGAACAAAACAGTAGCTCTATTGAAAGTAGATCTTTTCTCACTAAAGGCAGAGGACCAGGAGCAAGCATTGGACCTGGAACTACTGAAACTAAAGTTTCCCCTCTGAAGAACATGAAGTATAAAAGTGTAGACAAACAGGGTAGTAGTTTTTGATCATCAAATGTTATAGATGCAGAAAATTATAAGATGGGTAAGCAAAATAGGATAAATAGCATATGGAAGAAGAGTATAGATGAACACAAATGTGATATGTTACAGTTTGAGGTAAAGAGAAATCTTAATGTTGTTGGTATTCGGTAGCATTTTATATTTAAGACCTCCATCTTTGATGATTTGTATTATTATTAAATTAAAGAGTAATGGAAGATGTGATATAGCTCAGACCAATAATGTTATATTATGTTTTTAAATAAAACTAATCAAATATGTATATTTATTTTTTATTTTCATTATTTCCCACTGTTATGCAACTTTTAGTGGGCCAAATTTTCTCTGATATGTCAACCCTATCAATCACTGATTTTGAATTTTGAGCACGAGACTGTCCTCTCTTGTTTTGCAAAGTATGTACTTTAGGGGCATGCCTATATTTCAATTTCGAAGATAAAAAGGAGAAAGAATCTACAATTGAATACTAGAGGATTATCAAAGCCTGATCAGATAGGAGTACCTAACCAAAGTAACTTGAAACAATTTAACCAATTACAGTTCGCATATACCATCGAGAAATAGCTCCATATATATTATTCACCTAAAACAAATGGCTAAATTATTTATGACAAAAAATGAAAGATATTAAATTAAAATAGTATATCCATCTTTTACTTTTCTGCAATACCAGAATATGTATCCGTTTACGAGGAAGGAGTCTGTTTATACGAAAATAGGTCATATTTTGACCGATTTATTGATCGAAGTGTATGGGGTTGTTATTACAACACCCAGTAAATGAGAGTTTACACATACTCCTAATTGATCAAGGTTACTTCTTGCCAGCCGTAAAGTTGGAAAGGGATTAGCATAATCCTCGTATTGCTTCATTCAATGAGATAATGACTTATGCAGTGATAACCGTTTCAATTGCTGCAACCGCTCCTCTTGAACGCACAACACTTTTGGAGCTCTCTGCATATTCTTCATCCCATATCTTATGGAGTGCTTCTCTAATGTTTTGAATGCTTTCAAGGGCAAAGCCTAGTCCCTCTGTTCAGATTGAAGTGCCCACCTATTCGCAATGAATACCATTATTACAGTTAAAAAATAACGAAGTAGCTCCCCTGTCACAAAAAAAATCAGTTCCCATTTAAGAATCATTTGGTCTTACCAATACAATGTGCATGTTTGCATGCTTCCCTACAGCTATATTCTACGGACTGTCATCAAAAAATATCTGTAGGAAAACATAACAAATCCACAGTCAATTTATAATGGCCACTGCTAAAATGACATACATAATGTAAAGAAGAATGGAAGTTGTGTTCTCTGATACATGACAACAATATTTAAGCAAGTGATGTGGATTTGGGACTATATAACTGTTAGAGTATAATATTCTCTTCTAGCTCCTCTTTGTAGGAGAGGAATCGTGATTTTGGAACAAGTGGATGATTAGGTAGCACGTAGAATATGATCAGATTAACAAGCATCACTTTCTTGTTGAAACACTGTTGTCACATAATTTTATGTTTTGGAACTCGAATACCGCTGGCGTATATTATCTTGTTGTGGTTTTTGTGGTGAAAAGGAACCAGGGAAGAGTGGATGGTTGTGCAGTATGTGGGATGTGATCAGCCTAACATGCATCTCTTTCATGTGGAAACCATGCCATATCATTAGTTTTCAAAAGTCAAGTAATTTATTCAACCTTGGAGAATCTTTTACACTAAGATTTAGTCTCATACCGTTCTTTGAGGATCAGCATTTGCAAGGTGAAGACCCTGTTCTATGGCTTATTTTGAGGGTTTGCAAATTATGGGTGTCCTCTGGATTGTAGAGTTATCAGTGGGAACATTCAATTCGATATTTCCTTCAGTAGTTTGTGGAGGAGGATTAAGTGTCTCGAAGCATATTATGCCTTCAAAGCAATCTTCCAACCCCAGCCTGTTAAGGACCTCTCCAGCATGAACTTTGTCAACATTTGTAAATATCTGTTTCACATTAAGAAGAGCAGTCAAGGCACGTGTGGGGTTGTTACTTGAACTAGTGGGGTTCATCCAAATCTTTTACAGGGAACTTTCAAGTGATTGGATTGTGGAGTGATACAAAAAATGTGGAGCAACAATTTAAATGCACGTAGGTAGTGAAATCCATTTGTATTTATCTTCGTCGCTATGAATTTATGTTAATCTAGTTGTCAAATAAGACAGTGAGGACCATAGAGGGGAACTTATTCTCTCTAGTTATTGTGTTTTCTTGAAATTTCTCATCGGATTGGATGCACAGAGGAGCTGCCTGAGTTGCCTGCATCGCTTTCACCTCAGATCCGAGATTTCCTAGAGAAATGCTTTCGGAGAGATCCTAAGAAGAGGTGGACCTCTGTAGAGCTGTTGAAGCATCCTTTCTTGAAAAAAGACTGCTCTTCCATGGAAGTAGAGGAGGCCATTAGGGGTTCAAGCTTTCCAACGATTCCTTTGGATTTTAACAATCAAGTATGGGATTCCTACTCTTCTCAGACTACTCCTACTCTGTCATTGAACATCCTGAGCCCAATAGGGCAATGCAATGCGGAGGTGAATAGATCAGTTGAGCAATACCCAATGCTTTCTCCCAAGACAAAATGATGGCACTGACCACACCTTGTAAATTTGATGATGTTGCTAACAGGTCAATGTTTAAGAGATTTCACTTATCACTATGAAATAAGTTATTCTCAACATATATACTAGATTTTGTAAAGTTACGCACAGTAAAATGTATTCCCTTTAACTTTACTATGAGAAATTCTCTCCAGTTATTGTGTTTTCTTGAAATTGCTCAGTTTTTTTGGTTACAATTCCACAAGCGGGTAAAAGGCTCACAATATTTTACTCAAGGTTGTATGCCTATGGGTTTTTCCTCATGATTGGTGATTCTTTCTATATGAGCAGAAATTGAAACTTAACGATATTGTTTATTCTTTATTTCAAAAGAGATTTGTTGCATATATCATGTATTCTATCATTTTGTAAAATTACAAAATACACTACTATTTTGAGAACTTGTAGACTCGCAACATGAGTTAGCAGTTGTTGACCCATTGTAGAAATATTAGTTACTGGGTCAGATTCCCCAGTACAGTTAATCAAAATGTAAATTCATGATGCAGGAGCATCCGGACTTAGCTAGAAATGTGAAAGTTTGTTCACATGTTGTGGCTAAACAAGTTGAAATTCATTGCCCTGATGGGTCAAAAGACAGTTTTACTGAGAGGGTTTGATCTCTCAAGAAATGAGTTGTATTTCATTATTTTAATAAGTTAGAAGTTGTCTCATTTTAGGTTCAAAGATGAGTTGTTAGCATAGGTGTCAGATAGAGCTAGGAATTAGAAGATTTGTTGTTAGATTTATTAAAAATAGGGATTGATTTGTTAGACACAATTAGAGTGATATCCGATTTATAAAAGGGAGGAAAATGTAATGAAAAAAGGAGAGAGGATTGAGGAGTGGATTTAGTAGAGCGAGAGCAAAATAGTGTGTGGATTTCATAGGAAACAGAGGTCTTTTATTTTGTTGTAATTAGGCCCAAGGCCAAGACTCTGTAACCCTTTTATTTATGAATAAATGATGTTGTCTGTGTAATTTCATTATCAAACCTGCGGAAATCATATTATGCTTTCATATGCTTTGTTTGTGTTTAGAAGAGAATCAATGATTTCCCGTTTCCATGCTTTACAATAGATAATATTGAGTTAAAAGAGTAATCGGTAAGTTGTTATATTGTTTTGGTCCCGCAAGCGGAAAACCCAAAATACACTAAGGATTGACGCAAAACACATTCGGATTTGGAATCTGGATTTCAAATATTATTGACAGAGGTTTTTAAAGTTATCGGGTCCGTGGAACCCAAATCGCATCGCTCAATGGAGAGGAACCGACTTGTTGAATTGCCGAATTCCGACATCGCGATATAACTAGATCCGAAATGTTATATAGAAAGGGTGATAGTCTATCGGATCTGTGAAGCGTTATCGCGTCACCACTTTGAAGCACAAGGAGCCTGGAAATTGGACTTTGCGACTTGCGATCGGGCGATTAAATCACAATCGTTGGATCGCGATCAACCGCGACCATTGGATCACTAAGCGGTCTCGCTATAGTGGATGGTTATCGGGCGCGTTGAAAGTCGTAAGTGGTTTTAGTGGTCCAGCACCCGATTCCATTGAAATGTTGCCACGTAGCAAAGGCGGAGGGGAATAAAACTGCTTTATCGAGCGGTTAACTCCCGATCTATTGTTCTATCCGAAATCTCCGACGACCGTCAGATCTCACCGATCCAGATCGATGGTTCCAAAGCAACGATGTGTTGACTTTCAGCGTACGATAAGTGTGCCAATATAAAAAGGTAAATCCCTTTGTTTCGGCTTGTTTTTTAGTGCATTTCAGTTTAAAAGAAGAACAGTCGGGTTATAGCTTAAAGGGGATCCACGGGGTGATTTTGGGGTTTTCTTGAGTCCCACTTCCGCGCTGCGTCAATTCCCAGTCCAATTGAGATTATGGTTGCTATTAAGTTTTGTTTGCTGTGAACATAAGTTTTTTTGTTATAATTCTGGTATTGCACAAATTTATAATCAATTCGTATTTACAATATTCACGTTAAATATAGCCATGCTCTAAATTTGATTTGTTTTCAGTTCTTGAGTTGCCCTCTTGGTGAATTGTTCACTGTCGAGTATAATTATATTTATTGACATGTACATATCTCAACTATTCCGAGAATTACAGTTAGATATAGAGCTCTCTTCCTGTGAATTTCTTTCGCCCTTATAAATTATGAAAGTAAACTCTTGCCCAGTTTTCTCCTTGTTGAAGTTTAGGTAGTTCGATTTTACTAGAAAAGATAGGAAGTAAGGGCATTTACTTTTGAATAGTTTTATTCTTTACACATTTCTGTGGAGATTCTTTTGAACTAGCTTTTCTTCTTTGTTAAGGAAAGTAATTGTTGTCTACAAAAATGAATTATTTCTTGTATATTACTATGGTTGTCTCTTCTTATTAGGAACTAGGGATTGTTCTTGGGTTGCTACTAGCTTAGCTGGACCCAATGATTAACCCAAATTACTCTGACATGGTTCCATTCTTGTTTATTATTCACACATGTCTACTAATACTACTATTATTACCTTGGATTTCTTTACATGGTATTCTACCATTTTGTTTCACTACTTGTATTATTCTTTCTTCCATGCTATTGTTTCTTATGTCATTGTCTTAATGCATTTAGTTTGCAACATGTGATACAAATGCTAGTAATAAAACTAGCCCCATATATATATTTCAAGTTTTCCCACATTCAAAATAAATATACAATAAAATTAATAAACATTTATTAAAATATTAAATAAATATATTTAAAATATGCATGAACATACAAGAAGTTAATTGTATGTCACATGGTCATATTTATAATTTTTTTAAATTTGTTAATTTTTTAAATCTATTTAACTCTATTAAATTTGTAAGATTTAAAAAATGTGAGAAGTTTAAAATTGATTGTTTAAGAAAAAAATTAATAAATGGGAAAGATTTATCGTAAAAAAATTGAAATTATTAAATTTAAAATATTTAAAATTTACTATATTATAAAAAGGACTTGCTTCACTTTAATTTAAATTGTATATATAGGTTTAAAAAAGCTTTAGGGATCAATATTGGAATAAAAATTATGCTATTTTTGAATATGTGAGTATGAGCATATTGTCAATTATGATTTTTGAATATGCTAGTGTGAGCATATTGTCTTTATTGTATTGGGTGTAGCTTAGTTGACTTGTTATGCTAACAATAATTATGATATAAAGTGAGGTTTGGTAGTACATTTAAGGTCAATGGTGCGAACATATATTTAGTTATAATATTAAAAGTTTTTTTTAATTTTTTTTTCTAAACTATATTATAAAATAATGAGAATTTTTATTTTAAATTTGATCTTGAATTTTTTATTTTAAATTGATGTTTGTGATTTGTTTCAAATGGCCTTCATGTAGCATTAGATTAACATATACAAATTTGGAAAGACTTATAATATTGAAAACTCAAATCAAAATATACAACAATTAGCTTTCAAATCAAAAATAAGTAGACATATAACATCTTTTTTCCCTAGGATGAAATTACAACATTTAACAACCATGATTTGAAACCTTTAAAAACTAAGATATGATCTTTTCTCAACATTTAACAACCATGATCTTAAAACTTAAGAGCTAGAATATGATATTTTCTACTTCTTTAAGTCTCTTCACTATAACACCTTATAACACCTTTTTCCTAGGCTGAAATTACAACATTTAACAACCATGATTTGAAACCTTTAAGAACTAAGATATGATCTTTTCTCAATATTTAACAACCATGGTCTTAAAACTTAAGAGCTAGAATATGATATTTTCTACTTCTTTAAGTCTCTTCACTATTAAAAATCTACATAACCTTTTAGAAATGTCTTCAAACTTACCTTTTTGTTAATGTGAGTATTAAATGTAAAGGCTACAAATCACATATATTACATTCTTCGATTTCATGAATGGAAAACTCCACTAATGTTTTCCTTCTTTAGCATAAAGTCTGTGTCTCTAGTGATTATTGTATTGTCGCTTCTAACTAGAGAATCATTGAAAAAGTGGATCTCATATTTTGTATTATTATTATAATGTTTAAATAAAATCTTTACTCACCTCTTACGAGTAAAGTTTTGTACAAATAGAAAATGGATAGATGGATAAATGGAAGGAATGAGGTATTTATTATTATCTCTCTCACCATAAGAGTTACATAACTAAGTATTTAGAATATTAAAAGAAAAACAAATAATTTTTTTATATTTTAAATATAGTGTTTTTGAATAACAATAAATTTGGTTAAGTGAGATTTAATGGTGATTTCACTAAATATAAATATATTGATTTGGTGTAGAGAATATAATTCATAAATAAAATATATCATTATTATGTTAATTAAATTATTTTAATGTAAATAATTTACATATTAATATGGTTTAAAATAATAATATTATTATATATGGTCTCAAATAATAATAATAATAACAATAATAAAATGTATACGTATTCATATTCTTATTGTTATAGAATTTTATGTATTATTGTTTTATATTTTTGATTATTTTATTAAGTGTTAATTTTGAATAGAGCAAATATTTGTTGGAATTGCATGTTTAAGATATTTTATTTAAGTATTTAATAGATTTTAAAAAAATTGAAATTATTTATGCATTCAAAAATACAATTTAAAACATAAAATTATATATAGAAAGATTCATATTTGGAGGTGCAAATTTTTTAAGATTTGAGCAAAGTCTTACGGATGACCATTATCGAAATAGATGCGAATAAAACTAAGATTGGCAATTGCAGATTCTTATTGAATGGATATGTTTGAGGTTTCAATCATCTTCCTACATTAGAGAGGTTGGAGTTGTTGTCTTCCCATCCCATGGCGTCCACCTATGAACAGCCCGGCCTCCTCAACAATTCTCCACATTCTATACCAATCATCTCTAAATTTGGAAGAGGAGCATTATTCTCATTCTCATGCAAGATGGCCTCTTTTATATCGGCTACTACTTCACTCGCACTCGGCCTGGAGGAAGGTTTAGCGTCCACACATCTAAGCGCTAGTTTGGCAATACCAGTGATTGATTTATGTTAGAAATTATAATTACTCATGCATGCCAGAGTTGGCTAAATTTAGGAGAGTCAGTTAACCGAGTCAAGTCGAGTGAGTTCAAGTTAAATTATAGTTTGGGAAAAGTCGAATTTAGAGTGTGTGTGCATGTTGAGTTATTTTGGGCGAGTAGTTAGTCCAAAAAAGTTTAAATACCCCTCGTCAGATTCATTGTAATATTCAAATTAATGTGATCAATAAAGAAGAGCAGGAACAGCAAGTCCTACTATTTGTGTGTGTTAATTTTTATGTTTCTCCTGTCTGCATTTCCAACAAATTAGTATCAGAACACTATGCATTTCCAACAAATTAGTATTAGAACACTATGCATACGCAAATTGCAGAGCCAGATTTTGTGAAGGATAATTCACGCTAGAGTCAAAAAGCCGCAGCCTAGCCGATTTTTTTTAAAACAGGGGCCACAGCCCTCAGGTCATAAACCATGGTTTCGTGCCGCCATATAGGCCAGCTCCCACCATCGTTGTCGTGAAGAACTATCAAATCTAGTGAGTCAGAGTTAACCTATCGTCGAGAGATCCGCCTATCGAGTTGTTTTAGACTGGGCGTTTCCGATTGAGAAGCCACGTTCCCAAAGAATTAACGTGCCACCAGTCACAAGATTTGGGCGGTCAAAGATTTGGGGGACGAACATTCAACAAAATTAAAGATCCTATTTCACTGACCAAGGCAAAGTTTAAAGTCACACGAGTTCTTTGACTTTCCTTTTAATTCATGAGAGTTCTTTTTGAAATATTTGTTTTAAGTTCAAGAATTCCATACGTGCTTTGAAAAGGAAATTTAGTTGGAAAGTTGTTTTATAAGGTTTCAAAAGGCTATTCAAAACCTTTGAAGATTGTGGAGTTTTTGAAAAAAAGGTGTTTTATATTAAAAGGGTGCATGGTATGAAAAGAATGCAGTTGTCTATAACGCAACTTTTTGAAAGTTTTTCTGGCGGGTTTTTTCCGATCGAAATCCAGCAGGAATTTATTGGAATCGCAAGTTTGATAGCTAGTTTCTGCACAATGAAAGCGTCCCAGGGGTTTTCGAGGGTGCTGAATCCAAATATGCAGTTAAAAAACCATTTTAATTGCAACAAATCAAGATTTAACCTCAATTTCTTCCGCCGGATTCCGTAACCGAAATCTCCAAAAAGTCGCATTATAGACAACTCCGAAAAGAATTATAAAGGAAAGGTTTATAAAGTGGGAAATTTTTGTGGAATATTTTTAAAGTGATTTTTTTATTAAAAGAAAATTAAAGAAAGAAAGGGATTTTAGTGAATAAGAGAGTTTAAGGTTTTGTAAAGTTTGTCGCTCTATAATTTTGTTTTGGTATTTTGTCAAGTATAATATTATTTTAGGTGAAGATTGTGCCTTATGGGGTGCATATTGAAAATCATATTTATTTTATTTTATTTTATTTTTTTTTTATTTTATTTTTTTTTTTATTTTTTTATTTTTTTCGGGGGCGATATGGAAGACAACCGCATGCAATCAGGAAAGTAGCTATAAGACAAAGGAAAGACAATAGTAATGGGTCACAAATAATGGCTAAAGAAGACTAAGAACATAAATAAAAAAGAAGAGGCAGAGGTTGTTGCCGTGTTTAGAGAGGTTCAGGTCGTTGTCGAGGAACTGAGAAGTCTGGCAAAATACAAAGAATAAATCGAGGTTGATTGGTGTAGTGTGGATCTGCTACCACCGTGTATGTTTACTGATGCCCTAGCTTTGAGTTTCATTCTACAAGCAATGAATGAAATGGTTATGTTCAAGGTAGCAAAAACAACAACTTCCAAGAAAACATGGAAGAATTTGGAAGAAGAATTTGGTGCAAGGGGGAGTGACATGCAACATCTAGATGTGTGACAATTTGTTGAGTCAGCTGAAGATCTGAGAGTAGATGAGCAAGACTCTGAGAGGATAACAGAGCTTGGAGAATCCCACTCAAAAGTTGATGATAGTTATCAAGACCATAAAATTGAAACCCATTATGCAAACATGCATATGGATGAAGAAGATGCAACAAAGATTTCAAAGAGGTAAGTTGAAGCCTCTATGTGTGAAGTAGAGCAAGAGCATATAAATTATCAAGGACTCCATTGTAACGTGGATGGTGTAGATGATGGTGAATCCCATTGTGATAAAACACATGTAGATGATGACTAGAAAGTGAGATGTGAATTGTTGCATCTAGCCGCAACTGATGGATTTGATGAAGTTGAAATTGTCAATGAGCACATGCATGCTCGGATAACCCACCATAGGGTGGATGAACATTATGTCACATGTTCAAAACTATGTGGGCAAAAATCCAGCCACTCTAAGGGGGATCCACATCTCAAAAAAATCTTACACAATTCTTTCTATTCTTACCATACATATTTTGTGTGCCCTATTTATAGATAAATAAAGAAATTTAAAAATATATATATATATATTACTACACCACTTATCAATAAAGTTTTCATCTTTAAATGTTAGTATTGAAGTGGTAAAGGCTCAAATATTTATCTATTTTTGTATATTTTCTTATAAGGCATGTATAGTGTACTTTTCTTTTTCATAAATTCAACTTTAGTTTTCTTTTTCATAAATTACATATTAAAATAAATCCAAATCCACATATATGCTCTCTTCATGTATATGATACATATTTTATTATAAATAAGCAAAGTTCCTTTGTAATGATATGTTTGTTCATACATGCAACATTGAGTAAGAGATAAATATAAAAGTAACTTAACTTACAAACTTGATAATTTGTAAATGAAACAAATAAATTCATTCTAACTACATTCATCAAAAGTAATGTAACATTGACATTATATAACATCAAATCCATGTCATGAATTTAAAATTCAATGAAGACATTTTCATATACACAAGTTCAAATTTATGTATATGTATTCCAAATTTGTCTAACTATATATTTTTCATTTCTACAAAATGGAACTTCATTCCCAAGATAGATAATGGAAGTTCATACCCATGAATGACATAATGGTAAAACAACCTCATGACTGATCTTGAAGTTGGGTGGATGGCTAAAGGGTAGAGGTGGGAATTGGGAAGGGTTTAGGGAGACGGTTATAGGCATGGGAAAATTTATGAAGGAAAAAGGTGGTGAGTGTGGTCGACAATACATCCCCATTGGTTGTACAATAGGGGGAAGCACCTTCGGGGAGGAAATTGGGATGGTAATGACTGGAGCAGTGTTCCCAATGCTATAGTTTCTTTCACCAACATGTTCATCAAATAATTGAAGTCGACAAGTTGGTCCCTCAACTGTAACAACAAAAAAGTTCATATAGTTATGCATATGCATTGCAAATGATAATATATCGTATTTCACATAAAACAATGCATAACATCAAATTTCCATACCATTTTTGTGTATAATAGAATGTTGCACTAACTCAGGCATGTGGTCCACATTTCTTTGTTGTTTAGAAGATAAATCTAGTTGTTCATTCATGCTCTCTTTTTTTTGCACAAACTTGTCCAACCCTTTCAAATTGTATTTTATCTTTCCCTGCTTTTGACTTGTGACCACATTGCCTTTTCTTATTGACTGGGCTCAAGAAACTATGTTTTCTCTTGGTAGTGATCTTGGATGGAGTTAGAGTATTGAAAAACATCCTGTTGTATTCTTGACATGCTTTGTCTATCAAGTTGTTCAGTGCATATGCTTGTTCCAAATTTGTAGGTATTATGGATCTCAATTTCTCATGAGTTGATGAGTTAACACGTTTCATCTCATCATCTTCAAATAATGCACTATTTGGTCGTACATTGGTTGATTCAACATTATATGAGAAATTATCTAAATCATCAATGCTTGTTTCATTATGATAATTTAGATTGGGAGGAGAATCAAAGCATGGCAGAAGCTCTGTTTGGATTTTTGGGCCCAATATAGGTGATTCATTCAAATCAAATAAAATTATAGGCCTTTCTGTAGTAGGATTAGTGACATTAGGCAGTACATTTTCACCCAAACTAATGTTACTCACCATCTCAACTTTCAATACATGTTTACAAACATTTCCATTCAGGGCCCACTTGCAATTATAGAAGTGTAGATTGGAATCTTTATATATGACATTGTACCAAATATCACAAGTATTCTTATTTTGGCTACGAACCCAATAATCGTTGTTACTCTTTTCATCAGGCACATAATCTTCATTTGGGATTTGGTTAGCTCTACACTTGGATGAATTCAATTGTTCCTCAATTTTTCTGGGTCGTACAAAACCAACTTCTTTTAAACGTTGCATATGATTGTAATATAATACAACCTTTGTCAATAACACATAAATTAACCAATCAACCCGTCTATGGCATGCATTGTTCTTCTCACTTAGGTACCTTTGCTTGATATACCGATGGTAAGACTCAATTGCATTATTCGTATCTTGATTGGAATGTGGAAAATTTTTGTATGCTTTTGCCCACATATCTGTAGAAAGAAATTTATTAGTTATGAATTAATAACTATACATATGACATGCAAAATAGAGTCATTAAAGCCACTTATAAGAAACTTACATATTTTGTTGTTGGCTAACCAAGTTGTTTTAAAATATTCCAAAAACTTTGTATGGTCATTGAATCCTTCAAAGAAACTTTCAACTTCCTTTTTTACAGATTCATCATCTTCACATGTGTGCATGATTTCTCCTAAAGCACGAAAAATGCATATTTGGTTTTCCCTTCCTTGGACTTTATTTCCAACATTATTCAACCATGCACAACGAACATGCCACACACATAATAATATTGTACAATTGATTGAAGACCTAGAATAACATAATTTTTATAAAGAATATACATTAAAAATATTTTTATGTCTCTTATAAAAAAGAATAAACACATCACCTTAACACTTCAATTTCAACAGCAGCATATTTTGTAATGAAGGCTTGAACATGCCAATCTAGTCGCCCTTTCTTCCCAATGGCAGAGATTTGACATCCATTTAGAAATATAAGCTATAGTATTACATAATGATATCACCCAAGCTACTAGAACCCCATTGTGATGTTCGGTGAAAACCATTAAGGTGTAAAGTTGATACTACATTACAAACAAAGTACATAATTATATTTATACAAGATACATGCATTAAAATGGGGTTGAAAAAATGAATTAGATTTAGGATAAATTTGTACTCACCCCATACTTATTTGTACTAAATGTTGAATCCATTGAGATTATATTGTTGTGAGAATATTTTAGCATCATTGAACACATCCATTTTCTCTGTATGCTTATGATGAAAGGGATGTTTTCAACAAGGTCTTGTTTCTAGTAGAAGAAAAATCTCTTAGGGTGTTCCTTATACCAACATTCTACACTGATTCGATCACTTCAATCTTTAACATACTCTAGCCTTATGGTATCATTGTAAATGTTTAATATATCTTGCCTTGTCATGTATGTATCTCGAGATGTCCCCATGTATAACTCACCGAGTCCATCCTTCACATCAGAGATTAACTTGTCCCATATCATTGTAACATTAAAACCTCTTTGGATTAAATGTTGGACAATAGATCGAATATCCCTTGTTAAATGTGGTGCATAATCAAATCTCATACGCCTACCGATTGCATCTTTTCCATGAAAAACAACATTGGATTTATCAATATGCCTACATGCAGTATATATTATTACATCATTGTCTAGTCTAAGTTGAAGTTGTCGCACAATGCAGTGACATTGGAAAACAACTTTAATACTTTCATGTCGATTGTGTTTTTTCTTTTGATCTGAGGATGCACTCATAATTCAGTTTTTGCACTTTGGACCATATGTGCACCAATAACTATATATAAAACATTTACGACAAATTAGATATAACATTTATGCATATTGAAAAAAAATTATACGTATATTGAAAAATATATAAAGACTCACATAATGTACTCCAGATATATTGAAAAATATGTGTGTCTGATATCCTCTACTTTTTTATTTCATTGAGAATTAAGAAGAAATTGAGTGGGTGCACATTCACTCGATTCCTCTCCTCTTATAAAATCATCAAGTCGACAATATGGAATAATTGCAACTTGGTCCCCATCAATCTTTGTCCATGTTAAGTCTTTTGTTGAAAATTCAATCATATCCTCTGGGTCTTCAACTTCCAACCCATTAATCCTCTCCCACTTAGTCATTATTCAAATACCTATAAAAATTGCATTGAAAATAATTTTGTTTGAGTAAATATTATGGTCTTGATTAATGCATATCACTAAGCATATAAATCACATTTTTAGGTAAATATTTTATACTTTTCAGGTAAACCACTTTGGTAAAGGTAATATTTGGGTCATTAATCAACTTAGAGATTTCTGAAAAATTTAGACTAACCATGTATGGCATATGATGTCTTTGTGGAGGTGGTGTCAGCATGTTGGTCTCATGGTATGACTTGTGATAAGTGGTTGAGGTGGAAGGGATCAAAGGGAAATACCCAACATGTCAATATCATAAAAGCAAGGATGTGCCCAACATCAAGGCATGAGATGGTGTGCTAATGGAAGCCCTTCGAAGAGGGACTGAAGGGATAAACATAACACCCCTCTCAAAAGGGGAAGGTTTTGTAATCTCCTAGATTGACGGTTTGGGTCAAAACTAATGTAGGAATGTCACACCACTTTGGGTTTGATTAAGAAAGAACTAAGTTTACTAAAGGGAGCAAGGCTCAACACATTGTCCATAGCAAAAGTGGGAATTCTAAACAAAGTTGATTTAGACAATTTAGATGTTTCATCCATATGAGGGCAAAGATGATTTTGATGTCTTCCTTCAGATAACCTACAAGGAAACCTAACTTTAACATTTTCCCTAAGAACTTTAGAATCACTAGTCAATGGATCAACCATAAGTTGTCAATAATATTTATACCACACTTCTAAGACTCTATGATGCCAGCCTAAGCCGACAATACCCACATTATGCAAATAAAATTGCATGTCACTGGTCCCAGGCTTTAATCACCTGATCCATGGTGAAAACATTCACAAATAAAGGCTTAAGGATTCTTAATTTAAATCTCATGCGGAAACATTATATTTGACTATCCCAAAGTCTAAATTTTAGTTAACCTTTCCAGCGGAACTTTATTCAACCCTCCTTAACCTTGGTTAATTCTTAACATCCCCTCTTCTTAACCATACCATGGTTAGACTTTGTTACACCCGACTTAAACCATAATTCATTAACCCACTTTATTTCTATTATAACCCATATAATAGAAATACACGTAAAACACATTTAATCTTACCTTTTCGCCACCTTACACATATACCGATGCTTACCTTTATCGGTTCAATCCTCCACAGTTGATCTGCTACCCAATTCGACGGTTTACACTTAGCCTAATCTCCAAACAGTCCGTTCAATCTCCACCGTTCAATCAACTATCTCTGATCCAACGGTTAACAACCATATCGCATGAGCCACTTGCACGAGGATTACCCACCCGATAAAGCGGTTTCCTCTGTCCTCTGGTGTGCTACATGTCAACTGATAAATGGAATCGGGTGACCACCCCGAATTACCATTTGCCACTTAGAGCCCGCGTGATAAACCATTTCCTATTATGAAACTACTTTTCTCGTGCATTAACGCTCACGCATTTTACCCACTCGATAACCATCGATCTAACGGATCTGTTGATCTCACGATCCAGATCAACTTCCGGCAATTCCTCACCTTCCGCCATTACTGTTCGTCGATCTATACAATCTGACGGTTCTTCTCTGCATTTGATCATTTGTCAAAGGAATCTGTTTTAAAACGCAGTTCCACTAACACTTAAGTTTAATCTCCGTCGTTCATTTCTTTTACTTTATGCTGTGCAACTTAATCTTGATCGCCCATCACCTTCAACCTCGTTTTTGATCTCCTAGATCCAATGGCCCCTGTACATCGTCACCTCATTTCTTCATCCTTCCTCTACTTCGTTTTTATGCCATTTCTCAATGTTTCTGTGGTTTTGGGTTTCTTCAGGGTTTCAATATTTAGTTGCCCTGCAACACAACTCCCTCTTGATTTAACTCTGCATGCTCTTAACACAGTCACTCCTGAATCTCGACTGTGATCCTTCGAATGGATTCAAGCGATCCAATATGATCCTTCATATCACTTCTTCTCTGTGTTCTACTCAAACTCCACCTGCATACATATACTATGCAGAAACTCTAGTTTTCACACACAATTCATAACTCCATTAATCAATACACACCACACAATTCAGAATCGAATTCTCTGTATTGATAAATAAACATTTACGTATGAGTCTCTCTCTCTCTGACCTGATATTCTAATAAGTGGCCTCTGTTTTCCTACCTACCCGTAGGCTTACAGTCAAACCCTCTAACTAAGTAACTAGCTAACCCTTTTCTATGCCTTTTAGGCTTACATTTATACAAAAGGATTCTATAACCAATTCCTAGTTTAGATCCATAAACTTCTCAACAAAATCCTAAAATCTCATCTTTATCCCTAAGGATCCTCTTTAATCCACAAATCATGAAACCAACTCCTAATCTAAGATTTACAACTAATTCTCAAATCTTTCAACTATCCTAAATCTCTCATGTTCTCCAACATTCGAGAACATTTACAAATATGCCTCACAATACTTAATTAATTCCTATTCTCATTAAAATCACTCAAAAGCCTAAGTAATTACATTAATTTTAACAGTTAGGAAACCAAATTCCTTAAAACGCAAGACCCCCCTATGTCTACTAAAATACAATGATTCTTCTGAGCTGAATGCTCCTGCATCAGACTCCCAAAGTAGAAAACATTCATGATCTCCTGATCATGTGTCTTCATATGTTGATAGAAAACCTCCAGGGTCCCAAACTTTAGTTTGTAGTTGTCTGAATGCTCTACACCTTTGCTATTGTTGTATGTATGTTGTCTTTTGTTTCATTTTCCTCTCCTTATCAATCAGGTTCAAGTTCTGATTTATCATCCTTCCTGTTATCATTTCCTTCATCCTGGATTGTTTCATCATCAACTGCCATAATTCTTCAATCTCCATCTCCAGCACATCCTTGGGCTGGTCCATACTCTGCCACTTACTCTTACCTCCTTCTCTTTGTTTCAGGTTGTTTTTGTTGTTCACTAACTCTTCAAATTGTTGTTCTTCTCTTTGAAGTTGTCGAATTCTTATTGACGCCCTTTCATCCTTACCCTCTTTCATGATTATCTCTTTCTGCATTGAATCCTGACTTTCCAACATTCTCTCCAGCAATTGAACATCTCCGTTCCATGGATTAAATTCTTCCACAAAATCTTCCTCTTTCATTTTTATTTGGCTGCTCATATGTGCCAAATTTTCTCCAGCATCTGCAACTAAACCTGCACTCACAAAACAATTATTAAAATAAAAAACATAAGGCCTTAGTGCCTCTTCTTCCTCTGGCAACACTTCGCTGCTCTGATTTCTCCTCTTCTATCAGCACGTCAGTATGCTGATTCAACCTCTTTAAATAATTCTCTAAAGTACTCTCAAGATTATCAGTTAGTCCCCCTCCACATCATCTTCTCTAATGATGTATTTCTGCTCTTGTCCACTATAGTGAACTCCTTCCTCTGCAATCACACTGTCATACTCTGAATTTCCCAGAAAATACTCCAGCAACTCAAGTTCTCTGTGACATTTCATAAGTACTTCATCATTACTTATGACTCCTGCATTTATACTTAAATTATCAATTTGAAAATTACAGAGTTCAACAGTCTCAACCGTTGCTTCACACATCAATTCTTCAGACTGAATTTCAACTCCTTCTTTCACAAGAAATTGTTCTAGTCTTGTATCAGCTTCAAACATCAATGTTTTAATAAAGTCTTTCTGATGTTCCAAGTCCTCTACATGACTCAGAAATATTTCGATGGTCTGCTCTTCAGCCTCTTCAAGCCCTCCACTTGGTTGCTTGATATCCTTCTCCACTTCTTCTTTCAGAACAAAATTTAGATTCTGCTTGTCTTCTTCCTCCTTTATGACAATATCAGTAAATTGTCCTTCTTTACATGTTTCACCTGCAAACATACACAAATCATCAGATTTAAAATCATGTGACCTTTTGGTATCACTTGAAGTTTCAGTCTTCATGTCCTCATCTTCACCAAGAACTTCACCCTGTTCTGGTTTACAAATGGACACTTCCATTTCCAACTCAACTTCTCTAAGTTCTTCCATCAGCCACTTCACTTGCTTCTGTTGTAGCCTTCTCTATAACTTAGACCACTTCACTAGATTTTTTTTTAATACCCAACCTAGTCTTTGGTTTTCCTCAAGTATCATCCTTAATACATTGAGTTTTTCTTTCTCCTCAACAATCTCTTTGTCAATTTCCTCTTGACTCATTCTCTTGCCATTTACCTTGGCATTCTCTTTCTTCACTTGGTGGCTTTTCTCTAAACCTATGCTATGGATATCAACAATCATATTTTCCTCCATCTCTATGAGTTCCTCACTCACTCATTATGAGTTGCACAAGTCTCTACAACAACAAGTCCTCCCTGTTGCATGATACCTCACTAAGCTTCTCTCCTCTGAGCTCGATCTTTTGGCATCTATCTAGTTCTCTCCTTTGAAACCATATGAGCACTCCAGGCTCTAGACTTCAACTCATTTGTGCTTTTGAGAACATAACTATCCTCTTGTATTTCAAACACAAATGAAATATTAGGTTCTGCCACTCTCTCTCAGAAACCTTTACTGGCTTCCCTCATCACTGCTCTTCATGTTGTGATCTTCTTTCTAAGATGCTTCATTAATTATTGTTACCTGCATATCAATGATAATTAAACCAAAGATCATTTCCAGCTTTCAAAAGCTTATTGTTCAGCTTCCTTCTAAGAACACTCTTGTCCTTTCTGTCCAACTTTCAGTTGGATTCTTTAGGTTCACTTCCACCTGTTTATCTAGTCTTTCATTCTCTTTGTTCTTTAGAACATATACAAATTTCCTTGTCTGTCTGCTTCTATCAATATTTACTCTGTCTTTAACCTGCAAAACTCAAACTAGAGTTAAATAAAACAATACCTGCATGATTTCACAAGCAGTCTCCATCCACTCTTCACATTTGAGTAAATCTCCATTTTCCTCAAGAAAACAAAAATCTTTGTGTTTTCTTTATGCTTCTGCAATCTCTTCTTAAGAGTATCACTTACTCTCATTTTATGTCATGCCTTCTACTTATCAAATTCAAATAACCTGATCTTCCCTTTCCTTCATATACATTTTTAAAACATAACACAGAATTTCCTTATTTTGTTCTGATATTAATTGTTTCAACCACAATTCTGCTATGATACCAAATGATGCTAGCCTAAGCCGACAATACCCACATTATGCAAATAAAATTGCATGTCACTGGTCCCAGGCCTTAATCACCTGATCCATGGTGAAAACCTTCACAAATAAAGGCTTAAGGCTTCTTAATTTAAATCTCATGCGGAAACATTATATTTGACTAACCCAAAGTCTAAACTTTAGTCAACCTTTCCAGCAGAACTTTATTCAACCCTCCTTAACCTTGGTTAATTCTTAACATCCCCTCGTCTTAACCATACCATGGTTAGACTTTGTTACACCCGACTTAAACCATAATTCATTAACCCGCTTTATTTCTATTATAACCCATATAATAGAAATACACGTAAAACACATTTAATCTTACCTTTCTGCCACCTTACACATATACCGACGCTCACCTTTATCGGTTCAATCCTCCACCGTTGATCTGCTACCCAACCCAACGGTTTATGCTTAGCCTGATCACCAAACAGTTCGATTGATCTCCATCGTTCAATCAACTATCTCTGATCCAATGGTTAATAGCTATATCACATGAGCCACTTGCACGAGGATTACCCACTCGATAAAGCGGTTTCCTCTCTCCTGTAGTGTGCTACGTGTCGACTGATAAATGAAATCGGGTGACCACCCCGAATTACCACTTACCACTTAGAACCCGCGCGATAAACCATTTCCTGTTATGAAACTACTTTTCTCGCACATTAATGCTCACGCATTTTACCCACGCGATAACCGTCGATATAACAGATCTGTTGATTTAACGATCCAGATCAAATTCCGGCGATTCCTCACCTTTTGCCATTATTGTCCATCAATCCATACGATTTGACGGTTCTTCTCTACGTTTGATCATCTTTCAAAGGAATTTGTTTTAAAACACAATTCCACTAACACTTAAGTTTAATCTCCATCGTTTATTTCTTTTACTTTATGTTGTGCGACTTAATATTGATCGCCCATCGCCTTCAACCTCGTTTTTTGATCTCCTAGATCCAACGACCCCTGTACATCGTCACCTAATTTCTTCACCCTTCCTCTACTTCGTTTTATGCCATTTCTCAGTATTTCTGTGGTTTTGGGTTTCTTCAGGGTTTCAATATTTAGTTGCCCTGCAACACAACTCCCTCTTGATTTAACTCTGCATGCTTTTAACACAGTCACTCCTGAATTTTGACTATGATCCTTCGAATGGATTCATGCAATCCAATACTATCCTTCATATCACTTCTTCTCTGTGTTCTGCTCAAACTCGACCTGCATACATATACTATGCAAAAACTCTAGTTTTCATACACAATTCATAACTCCATTAATCAATACACACCACACAAATCAGAATTGAATTCTCTGTATTGATAAATAGATATTTACATACGAGTCTCTCTCTCTAGCCTGATATTTTAATCAGTGGCCTCTGTTTTCCTACTTTCCAGTAGGTTTACAGTCAAACCCTCTAACTAAGTAACTAGCTAACCCCTTTCTATGCCTTTTAGGCTTACATTTATACAAAAGGATTCTATAACCAATTCCTAGTTTAGATCCATAAACTTCTCGACAAAATCCTAAAATCTCATCTTTATCCCTAAGGATCCTCTTTAATCCACAAATCATGAAACCAACTCCTAATCTAATATTTACAACTAATTCTCAAATTTTTCAACTATCCTAAATCTCTCATGTTCTCCAACATTCGAGAACATTTACAAATATGCCTCACAATACTTAATTAATTCCTATTCTCATTAAAATCACTCAAAAGCCTAAGTAATTACATTATTTTAACACTTAGGAAACCAACTTCCTTAAAAGAAAAGACCCCCTATGTCTACTAAAATACAATGATTCTTTTGAGCTGAATGCTCCTGCATCACTCTAGGTATACCAGAACAATCCTTAAGAAGGTGGGCACTCTTACAAAGCTTGCAAAGGTATTTGGGCTTGCGTTGCATGTTGGAGGGTTCCTCAACATTACCAACACTCACGACCATGGTTGGTTTGTTAGACCCTTTCTTATGTTGCTTCTTCTTCTTCTTCCTTCTCTTATTCTTCTTAGCCTCCTAGTTACCAGCATCAAGACTTTCACCAGGTGAAGAAGAAGAAAGGGTAGAAGACATGATGGGAGAAGAACTAATTTAATCATGATAAAATAATAATAAAGTTTTATACAACATTAATCAGCATCCTACTCACTTGGCCCTTGTTCTCCTAATGGCGTATTTTATTAATTTTGTTAAAAGTATAAATATGAACATTCATTAATCAGCTAATTAGCTAATGGTTGGGTTGTTGAAATAATGGCCAACAACACAACCATTTAGTAAAATCTTGGAAGTGCCATGAAACTTCAGAAAGCAATGATCTTTGTTTCTTTTACCATTAATCAACATATGAAGCACTACTACTTTGCATTTCATTGTGTAGTCTTGGAAGGTCCTTCACTCTATAGAAATTTAAAAATATATTTAATATATTGATGTGCTATTCTTGTTATAGACATGATTGAACAAAACAAAACATTGTTGAAGAAGGTTTATACCTTGACGAATGTCATAGATCCATTAATAAATTTCGTTCATATTAAAAAAATTCATAGTAAGTAAATAATAATTAGTTAGTTTATGTAAAGACAATGTGTGTTAATTTTAATATTTATTATTTATCGTATACCACTTTATAAAATGCTAAATTGAAAGGTCCTATTGGGGACTAGGGTTTTCTTTCCTATAACATATTAGCTAGAGTCTAGGATTGTTTCGTACAAGGAGATGGACGCTATATGTCCATTAGTCCAATGGTTACTAACCTAGACTCAAAATTTATCTATATATGTATGTATGGATTTCTTTACAATGCACATGAAATTCTTTTTATTTATACAATAAGTTGCATTTATCATGAGATGATATATTGTGCTTTGTTTATCATATACTTGTGTTTTATGTGTTCTTTTTAAAGAAAGTTTCTAATATTTTTTGTTTAAAACAAAGAATGATTATTTATGTATGGCACTCCCAAGTGAATTTCCAAATTGATATTTCTGCAAAAATTACATTAATCAATTAGTTATAAAAAATATAATGCATAGAATCAATTTTATTAATTCATGAAGAGATTTTGATTAACTACTCATTCTCACCGTGAATATCTAAGGCAATGGAGAAGACTTCCCTTCCTGGGTAGATGCCGGAGCACTTGGTGATGGATATAGGCATGGTTCAGGGTTGATGGATAAAGGCATGGTGGAAGTGAAATAGGAAAAAGGTAGTGGGTGTGGGCGATGATACACCCCCACTAATTGTACAATAGTGGGAATCATTGTGCTAATTGGGGCCCTTCAAAGAGGGATCAAAGGGAGAGACATAACACCTCTCCCCAACAAACCCCCCAATATCGAGAGTAAAACCACTAAAAAATGTTGTGAATTAAGACAAGAGGCAATCCCCTCTATTAAATCTTCTTTGAGAAAACAAGACACAATGGTGGTGACTTACTAATGTTATAGAATAGGATAAGGACCATGCAAATCAACTAGCTTCGAAAGTCAAGACTCACCAAACCACACCTCATTTTGCAATCTAGTTCCTCTAGCTAAAAATCCAAAGCCTATAACCATAATCCTTGAAGAATAAAGGGTGGAACCTCTCACCAGATCAAAATTGTGTGGAACCAAATAGTTGCTCACATAAGCAACATGGGGATTGATTTGCATATATCTCGATCAAAGCATTATTCTCCCTTAAAGCATGCAAGAAGTTAACCCTAGAGAGGTCTAGATACCTTCTTCACCCACTTTAGTATTAAAGCCAAAAGAGTGTTCAATGGAGTAATGTGAACCATATGCCTTGTTACATTCTAAAAATCCATCACCACCTTCAAAATTTGAAAACCAAAGTTGATGGAAGCCTTCAAACCTTTCCATAGTGTATAAGATTCAACATGATTATTTATTGAAATATCAAGAACCCAAACAAATGCACTTTCAATTAATCATATAGGATTTGTAATAACCCCTCTATCACCCACCACCCCACTCTATAACATGCTAATTAGTAACTTAAGAAAATTAGTAGAGTGTTTAGAATTTTAAATGAATTATCAATAATTATTAGTGATAGGAATTTAATTTTTGTGGAATATTCTAGAATATTTATGTTCTTTTTTTCTTTTTAATTAAATTGACAAAATCTCCATGGTAAAGTGAGTGTAATCCTCATGGCTAAAATCTAGTTACGTGTTTTTCTAACTGTATATATGTTTAATTTATGTATCACTTGTTTTTGTAAATAATAATAATAATATATTATAAAATAAAATCATAATTTAGTTAATTTATATGTTTTTTTAAATCTTAATAATATGAGATATACTAAAGTAGCGTGTATTGTTATTGATTATGAATTGATGTCTATTATTTACTAGTCATCTAATTTATATGGCTGCACTAGTTTTATTGAACTTTTCTAATCAAACATTTTTTTTTCAAAAACAAAAGCTTTGGAAGTAAATTTTTTACTTTGATATATACAGAGAAAGGCATGTCTCCTCAAAATTGATATCTACCAATATTTATTAGCCATCTCATTTATATGGTTGCACTAGTTTTATTACTTTGAATTTTTCTAACCAAACATAAACTTTGCAGCTAAAAGTTTTAGTTCTAAGAATTACAATCCTACTTTTGTCATTTCATTTGACTAATTTGGTAGGTTATTTATTTATTCAATATGTTTGTGCTTTTATTAAACTGTGTTAGTTATATTTCTTTCTCCACTTATAAATAAATGTTAAGAACATTGATTTGGCTCCTAAGACATAAAACTTAATAAACCATAACCGGTTATATATCATTTGGTAACAAATTTCAAAATCTCAATGACAAGTACGTTTATTATTTACATTTTAGTATAAAAAAATTTACATTTAGATATTAACAATAGTATTTTGGGAACATATTTCAATTCGTACAAGATATATTATGAAGTAAGTTTACACTTCTTTTCATTTTTTTTAATGGATAATTTGAATTTGATTAAATTATTAAATTTTGGTATTAATAATAGTATATTTTACAATCATAATTACATTTCCACAATAGTTAATGGACAAAAAGGAAGCATTATTTATAAGTAATTAGAATTTATAATTATAGTGAATGAAATATAGTTAATGGTTTCAATTTTCTTAATTAATTATAATTTGATTAATTGTTTTTATTATTTAAAAATATTTGTTCGTAAACTTAAATATTTTGTTTCAATTTTTATTTGTAGAATTTATTTTAATGTATATTTAGGTGAAACAGGAATTGGAATGTTTTGTGTATCATTGTCTTATTATTCTTAATATGAAAAAGTAAGGTATTTATGTATTCTTAAAATGGAGCGTGTGTCACTTCTTTGGTGAGGGGAGGGATATGTATATAAAAAAAATTGCATACATAAAACAAAGTGAAAAATAATTTGTTATTTTCCCTTTAAGTTAAGCTATGTGATCAATCAAACAAGAAAAATGGTTTTAGTTTTTTTTGTATGATAAAATATCTTATGAAGACCTATTCTTCATTTCCACTCTCAAAATAACTAGGTCTTGTAGAGATATCTTTTATGAAGGGTATTGGGGCTACGTCTCAAAAGAATTGGCGATGCTTTTAGCAGCCAAACGAATCAACCAAGGTAATGAATGAGGTTTTAGTGCTTCTCGTACCTTTACCTATAGGGAAAGATGCCCTAAAATTTGGCTAATAGCATACTTTCGTCTCACGGGGCAGTCGAGTCTTTAGCTTCTTGGTAATTAGTGATCAATACTGAGCACTATACAAGTCGGGTAGCCCCATATGGTACTGCATGCAATGAGCCTAAGCCGAACCCCCTCTGAATCGGGTCTCTATGCTGCCCAGGTATTCTTTTCCATGGGATGATTGAAGGATTTGAAGCACACTAAAAGGCAACTTTTATGTTTCAAAATGTAACATGACCATGGTGGCTTATTGGGTGCCTACCCCCAATAGTCCTAACCTAAACTATAAATTATTTTATGGCCCCTCTGGGAAAATTTAGTTTTTTCAAGTTATGATTGCTTTTAGGTATCTTCCTTCATTTATGGTGTGAAAAAATAAGCTCAAATAAACTAAGTACAAAAGCTCTTGAAACTTGATTCCCTCTGTTCAAAGTATAGAGTAGCTTAGTGTGTGTAAGTGACAAAGTGAACATACAAAGGGTGAAGTGATGTAGATATGCGATGATCATTTACAAAATCCCCTACTTACACTAAGTTATGTTTGTTCCTTACCTGCAAAGAAAATAATGTGTGGTTGATGGACCACTTACTATCTTCCTATTACACTATGTGAGCCTAAAAAGGGAGATGGAAAACCCAGTGCTTTGACAAAGCTTTTAGATGCAAGCCCAGGATCGTCTAAAAGATGCAAGGGAAGTAGGGGCTACTCCCTTTCTTTAATAACACTCGATTCCTAGTCCCAATGCTAATGAAGTAAAAATGCTTTGGTTAGTAAAAAAGATGTGTGGATTATGGGCCACTTACTCCTTTACTAATTAAGCTATGTGACTTGTGAAAAATAGCAAAACAAATTGAAAAATATGTCACTTCATTTCTCTTAAGAGGCTAGCTACAAGCTTTCATACACCAATATATAGTCTTCAATTAAATAAACAAAATTATATCTAATCTTTCATATTTTGGCAAATGTGTATTATATATTGAATGTATCTAGATAAATATGAGTAGATATGCAACTTTGAAACCAAAATCATAACAAATTCACATGCAAAATTAAATTAAATTGAAAAAGCATGCAACGCAATATGGTAGAGATCTAATGTCATGCTCAACTTTGTCAAAATAAAATAAAATAATAAAACATAAAATTAATAATTATAATTTAATTAATTATGAATAATAATTAAATCAACGTAAATCCATTTCAACTCTGGATCTACCAAGCGCCTATTATGCAACTTTGAAACCAAAATCATAACAAATTCGCATGCAAAATTAAATTAAATTAAATTAAATTGAAAAAACATGCGGCCCAATATGGTAGAGATCTAATGTCATGCTCAACTCTGTTAAAATAAAATAACATAATAAAACATAAATTAATAATTATAATTTAATTAATTATGAATAATAATTAAATCAACCTAAATCCATTTCAACTCTGGATCTACCAAGCGCCTATTATGCAACTTTGAAACCAAAATCATAACAAATTCACATGCAAAATCAAATGAAATTAAATTAAATTGAAAAAACATGCAGCCCAGTATGGAAGAGATTTAATCTCAACTCTGTCAAAAATAATAATAATAATAATAAAACATAAAATTAATAATTATAATTTAATTAATTATGAATAATAATTAAATCAACCTAAATCCATTTCAACTCTGGATCTACCAAGTGCCTATTATGCAACTTTGAAACCAAAATCATAACAAATTCACATGCAAAATCAAATTAAATTAAATTACATTGAAAAAACATGTAGCCCAATATGGTAGAGATCTAATGTCATGCTCAACTTTGTCAAAATAAAATAAAATAATAGAACATAAAATTAATAATTATAATTTAATTAATTATGAATGATAATTAAATCAACCTAAATCCATTTCAACTATGGATCTACCAAGCGCATATTATGCAACTTTGAAACCAAAATCATAACAAATTTACATGCAAAATCAAATCAAATTAAATTAATTTGAAAAAACATGCAAACCAGTATGGTAGAGATCTAATGGCATGCTCAACTCTGTCAAAATAAAATAAAACAATAAAACATAGAATTAATAATTATAATTTAATTAATTATGAATAATAATTAAATCAACCTAAATCCATTTCAACTTTGAATCTACCATGGGCCTATTATGCAACTTTGAAACCAAAATCATAACAAATTCACATGCAAATCAAATAAAATTATATTAAATTGAAAAAACATGTAGTCAAGTATGGTAGAGAGCTAATGTCATGCTCATGTCTGTCAAAATAAAATAAAATATTAAAACGTAAAATTAATAATTATAATTTAATTAATTATGAATAATAATTAAATCAGCGTAAATCCATTTCAACTCTAGATCTACTAAGCACCTATAAGGATCAAATCTTTTGAGATACAAACCTTTTTTAGAGTGAAAAGAGATTTGATCCCTCTCAATACTTGGTAGATCCTCAGTCAAGATGAATCTAGATTGATTTTAATATTTTTCTTTTTTATTGGGTATATACGGCTACAATCAAATCATAAATTCAACTTCTGCACAACTTCATTATAAATTCAAAATTTAAAACAAAATAACCTAAAAATCTAAGCTCTAAAAACCCTACTATGACCTGAGAGTAATTTAGCATAGTTTCAATCCGGAAGTAGACTTAAACCAATTTGGCATTTTGATCTATTTAGGATCTAAATTGATTCAATTGTTATGATAAAAACATCATACGAAAGAAATGTTTCGGCTGAAGAAGCACACCAACCCCTTACATTCTTAATATCTATTATGGTCAACAACAATTCAAACATTTTCTAGGGTTCAAAATCCATCTGAGGCCTATATTATGCCTACTCAGTTTATTTTAGCTTAAATTTACCTAGAGGGAAGGCGATTCCAAATCATGAAGTAGTAGAGCAAGCAAAATTTTCATCAATTTATATAACAAAGTAATTTTGTTGTTTATTGGTGAATGCATTTCATCAGTTTATATAGCAAAGCAATTTTGTTGTTTATTGTTGAATGCATTTCCTGTTGCTCAACAATATGTTAATAAGCTCAACTGGCATAGTTATATGAAGAATTTCACAAGGAGATTGAAGAGACATTGATATGAGAAGTATCAAGGAATGATTCAACGTGTGGTTGGGCATTGGCTATGTCTTTGTTACATGTGGTTGTAATCAGTAACTTTGAAAGAGTTAAATAAACTTTAATATTATAATGTTTGTATGCTAAATGTTACTTTCACTGAAAGAGAGTTTCCAGTTATAGGCTAGAAACACTATACTTCCTATGAAAATGAAAATGTTTAAAAGAGTTTCCTTTAGCTTAATGATTCAAAAGGATTTGTAAGATGGTAAAGATGGAAATCTCTTTTTACTTGTATTCTAATATTTTAATCTTCCAGTCTTCATGTTTCTCACCGTAATAAAACAAATTGAGTCACCAAAGGAGTGAACAAAAATCCCCCATTCTTTTTCCCTTTTTTGCTCGACTCATGAATAGGTTGGGTGGGAAATTAGGTGGAATTCATCACAAACCTTTTGGTAAAAAACCATTCTAATATTTGCTTGGAGTAAAAATAAAAACCAATTAACTCAATCACTGTAAAAATTATTTACCTAAACTATATCTAACATTTAGCCTCCATGTTCGATGTAAATCAAAGCTAAGAGATTTGCAGCGGTAATGCCCTACTTAATCTTAGCATGCAAATTTTTATTAGTGTTTAATTTACCTGAAATATTGACTTATAAATATCAAGAAATATTGGTATATACCTACATTTTTGAAACTGTAATTTTATTTTACTGATATAAATTTTATTATTGTTATTATTCAATTCCCAACTTGTCTTCTCAAATTTAATTTGGATAGGATATGGTCTCCTCCCATTTATTCCAAATTAGATATCCATATCCCAAGATGTCTTTTCAAATCTAGTTTTGAGAAGATATGGTCTTCTCCAATTAATTTCCAAATTAAATGTCCACATCCCAAGGTGTCTTCTAAAATCTACTTAGGAGAAGATATGGCCTTCTCCAATTTAATTCTAAATTAAATTTCCATATTTTATTTTCAAAATGTCTTCTCAAATCTACTTTGAACAAGATATGGTAAGAAAAGTCAAGGATATTAAATGAAAGGATGAGGGGGTAGTCATGACATTAATGATAGGTGGTTGAGGTGGATGGGAGGAAGAGACATAAAAGGGGAAGGATGATGAGAGGAGAGGGGGGAGATCCTTGGTCTTGATTTTGTTTTGGAGGATTGTGTTTTGGGGGAGGAATGTGGAGAAAGAGAAGGGAGAGAATGGAGAGATAAATGAGGGAATACAAACTTGGATCTGGAGAGTGTTTGTTAAACTTGGACACACTACATCTGGTTGGACTTGGGCTCGGAGGGCTAGGGAACCTGTGGAGGTTCCCTGGGCTAGGAAATACTTCCTAGTTGGCTGGGAGGCAAATCTAGTCGGGTAGTCAAGAGGAGCATCCCAACAAAGTCAGGAGCTTGGGAGCATCTCAACTAAGCTATTGGAACATGTATTCCTCCATTTATTGATTACTTATGTAAATGGTTGCAATGAAATTCTTATTTATTTAATTTGTGGTAAATAAATTTTAATGGTATATTGTCATCAAATAAATGATTAGATATAAATAAATTATTTCCCTTCTTATTGTATTTAAAATTAGATAAATTTAGTTTTTAGTTAGAGGACCCTAGGAGGGATCCTCACAGCAGCAAAAAATTCAGTGTTAAGAAGTGCATATTTCTTGGATTTATTTGTTTACTAAATTTTTTGTTGGTTTAGTCAGTAATTTTTGAAGTCATTAAAGTCCAGAATGATAAAGATAAAGATGCAGTCTTGATGAAAGGGCCACAACTTTTTCAACATTCAGGACTAGTGCGATGTCCATGGTATTACTCTTTGCGAATAGAAATCCCCCATTCTTTTTCCCTTTTTCGCTCAGCTCATGAATAGGTTGGGTAAGCAATTAGGTGGAATTCATCACAAACCTTTTCGTAAAAAACCATTCTAATATTTGCTTGGAGTAAAAATAAAAACCAATTAACTCAATCACTGTAAAAATTATTTACCTAAATTATATCTGACATTTAGCCTCCATGTTCAATGTAAATCAAAGCTAGGAGATTTGCAACAAACAATTCGGTGTTAAGAAGTGCAGATTTTTTGGATTTATTTGTTTACTAAATTTTTTGTTGGTTTAATCAATAATTTTTGAAGTCATTGAAGTCCAGACTGTCGAAGATAAAGATGTAGTCTTGATGGGAGGGCCACAACATTTTCAACATTCAGGGTTGGTGCTCTGTCCATGGTATGCCTCTTTTAACTCGAGTTTAGCATTGTGAGATAGGATCTACATCTAAGTTCATCTTTCGGGGTTGTTACTGCACCACTACAATTAGAAGCTTATTAAAGCAACCAATGATAAGTTCGATACATTTAAGTACCCTGAAACCCGTAGCCATGGTGGAAGTTCCCTGTTTACTAGTGTAGATGTTTGTAAATAATTCCACCAATGAGGCTAACATTTTGCTCAGTTTCAGACTAGCAATTAGTTCCAGCAATGTATTACATTTGATCAAGCAAAATTGAATAGTTTTTGAAACAAACATCGTAGGAGCCAAACATCCAAACATTCCAAACAGATTGTTTGGGAAAACTTACAGGTGTTGCAAGTCCCTATATGTTGCAATTTAGGAAATGAAGCTTGCTTGCAGGTTGCCATGTGTTGTAGAGAGGAGAGGAAATGAAGCTTGCTATTTGGTTGCTGACTTGTTGATGGCGGGAAAATGGGTGCATATCCTTAGATAAGAACAGGTGATCAATATTTTGCGTATCTCTATTTCATATTCGTCATTGGGTTGCATTCAATGAGAAATATCCTGGTACGAGATGCAACCGACATAAGGATGATGATGGTATTATGTTATGCATAGATGTGGATGGATGTCACGGTACTGTGTCAGGCTCTGTTTGAGGGTCTTAAATAACCTATAACCAATCCCTCAAAGACTAGTTGGCCAAGAAATATGATGAGATGGAGGCTTTAGATAGCCACCTCTTGGATCTCCAAGATCAAATTAATCTCCTGAAAACAAGGTTCAATGAAAGTGATGATGCATCCAAGACCCCAAATGAGCAACTTCTATACCTTAACAAGCCAACAATATGGGAGGAATAGAAATGAACTTGACATATGTTACCATATAAATTTTGCCTTTTGTTAGGAGTTTTTGTTATTTATATAGTTTTAGAGTGCTTTGTATTTTGATGTAGTATGTAATCTCGTCAATATGTTACAAGTAGGCAATAACCCTTTAAACTGACAAAAAGATACATATATTGTAAACTTTCTTGTGTAATCATTGTGACCATGTACATATTACTTACTCTTATTAAAAAAATAAAAGTCCATAAATACTAGAATTATGGTTCCAAATATTTATAAAAACACAACTCAATTAAGAAACAAGTTAAGATTAATTTGTATATAAAAGCAAAAACATTTTTAGCAATACAATTCGATGTAGAAACATCCTTAAAAAAACTTGTTTGCAAATACATAGATATTAAATAATGAGGCATTGATGAGTTGAGGGAGTAGATATTTAAAAAAAAAGAAAAAGTGTTTTAAAATTGCTAATGAATGATTATTAAAAACATTTTAAAATAATATTATAAATTTTATTTTATAATTATATAATTTTAGATCTAAGACTTTTGTGATCTATAATGTAGACATAAGTCTTTCGGATTAATCACATTGTTAGGATTTGGTCGATGTTTCGAACCAACTAATGTGGTTCATCCTCAGGAAAAGGTGAGAAATCAATCGGCCTGTAGGTATAAATAGCATAAATGCATCATTGCCCAGAGTGCCGTTGGTAAATTAGTTAAAAAATTATTTAAGAATAGGTGGTAGGGAAATATCTGTTAAAATATTATATAATTAGTTAAAAACTAGATGTTATGAAATAATTAGATATAAAATATTATCTTTCAAACTTCCCGATTTATATAAAATAATTATTTAATAATATTACTTTATATAGTATTATTCGTTAGGGGTTGACTTATTTGTTGAAAGTAATGCTTCCATGTCATGTTTAGTTGCCATTAGGAGTTACGAGGTGTCAGTCTAGAGGTCGTTGTTTCCAATGTGTGAGTTGTAATGGTGATCTTGTTGTGTCGAAATCAATGATTTGTGTCTTATATATTTGTACATGTGATGATCAATAAAAGTATTAAGTGAGATTGTGCTGTATGTAATCGCTCTGCTCTCCCTTCTATTTTTCTATCATGGTATCAGAGCCATCAGGCTTAGATTTGAGAGGCAAGATCAATATGGATCGTTTAAGCCCCTGCAATCTGGTTTTGTGAAATCTGTTTGATTTAAAGCTGCTGTGTGTTGCACAGATAAAAATGTTGTTGCTATCTTCACATCCAACGTTTCTTTAATTATGATTTGCGTGTGGTTGTTGTGACTAGCCAAGGGTGAGGACGTGAGACATTGTTCAATTGATGTTGTTTAAAATATTTGTGTAAATTTTATAAAGGAGGAGGAGCCGATCGTGGAATTGGTAGAGGATATCCACCATTACAGGTCACTGTGTTAATTTGTTGGTACCACAGTTGTGGCAAAGGTAAACGAATTGCCGCAATTTCAGACATGTCATGAAGTGAACAGGCATCAAGATTCACAGCATCTTCCCAATTTCATCGGGATGGTGAATTCAACGTTGTGTCCAAAAATAAATTAAAAAAGGGTTGTAAATCTCAACGCTCAATGACACTGTTGAAATTCATGCGGAAGGATTTGGAGGTTCAACAATCAACAAAGTCATGGATCATAGGTTCTAAAGATAATTTGGTGTGCATTAATTGATTGTTGTCGTAGCTTGGGAGAATTTTTATTTAGATTCCAAGATCTACTTTGAATTGGGGTTGAGACCAGGGGTAAAGACCCTACCAGATTGGGGAACTTGCAAAGTTTTCAAAGACTGTGGATCACTGTAGCAATATTGGTGGACAATGAAATCGAAAAGGTCTCCGTCTAAGATTCATTGCAGTCCATTCTATAGATTTGGTGGTAAAGGCATGATCATGGAGCATGAGATCTAAAATCAGGCTATTGTGGAAAGTCGCTGCCAACGAAAGAGAGAAATCTAGATCAGTAGCCCCTTCAAGCGTCATTGTCTTCCTACATTAAATTCTTTGACAATTCCTCTCCTTTAGCATGACAACCTCCAGTAATTTGGTGTGCATTAATTGATTGTTGTCGTAGCTTAGGAGAATTTTTATTTAGATTCCAAGATCTACTTTGAATTGGGGTTGAGACCAGGGGTAAAGACCCTACCAGATTGGGGAACCTGCAAAGTTTTCAAAGACTGTGGATCACTGTAGCAATATTGGTGGACAATGAAAATAAAAAAGGTCTTTGTGTAAGATTCATTGCAGTCCATTCTACAAATTTGGTGGTAAAGGCGTGATCATGGAGCATGAGATCTAAAATCAGGCTATTGTGGAAAGTCGCTGCCAATGAAAGAGAGAAATCTAGATCAGTAGCCCCTTCAAGCATCATTGTCTTCCTGCGTCAAATTCTTTGACAATTCCTCTCCTTTAGCATGACAACCTCCAGTACACAATGAGTCTATAGTGTCGTTGCCACAACCAGAGCTGGCCAACTTTCGGACTGCCACAACTAGATCCTGCTGCCTAAGGAATATCTTCCAGCACAACTTCCTCCGCGTCAACAAGGCCCACAACCATTAGGAGTGAGACTGTTAATTATGAATCATAATTTAAAAATCATTGGCGTTGTTAGCGTGTTGAACGCTGATTGGTATATTTTTTTTTTTATTTTTTTTTATCTCTTTTGGGTTTGGGTGTTGTGTAAAAAAAAAAATATGAGAGATTGTGAGGGTGTTTGTGTGTTTTTTTGTTGGTTATAAAAAGAATTGATGGTTCTTAAACTGGAAGCCCCAGTGTTTGAAATGTCAATTCTTGTGTGTTAGTAATTTTGGTTATGAAAAGGTTTGGTGGTTCTTAAACTGGAAGCTCTAGTGTCTGAAACATCAATTCTTGTGTAAGGTCAAGTTATTTGATCAACTCTTGAGCACATTTAGTATCCAGACCTCCATCCTATCAACTGATAGATAGCCGAAAGCGAAATATCCGACAGATGGTGGTTGGTCCATAGGATGGTTCATTACTTGATGACTCTTATCATGGAAGCCCCGACGAGCCGAGTTGTTAATATTCTTGATCCTGCAAAGTTCATCAATGATGGCCAGAGGCGATTACATTTTAAATAGAGGTCAAGTGACAACTCGAAGATGTGGTAGTGAAAGAGCAATGTTTGCGAGATTCCAGAGTGGATGTGGGTGCTAATGAAGACTAGTGAGACATATATTTATTTATTGTTTTAATATGTTTTCCATGTAAGCATTAAGGGAGGGTGTTGGAAGTAATGCTTCCATGTCATGTGTAGTTGTCATTAGGAGTTACGAGGAGTCAATCTAGAAGTCGTTGTTTCCAATATGTGAGTTGTAATGGTGATCTTGTTGTGTCGAAATCAGTAATTTATGTCTTATATATTGTACCTGTGAAGATCAATAAAAGTATTAAGTGAAATTGTGTTGTGTGTAATGGCTCTGCTGTCTCTTCTATTTCTTATAATATTATTCCCATTAAATAAAAAATATATTTAGTTGAAAACTAATTGTTGGGAATAATTCAATTTAAAATATTTTATTTTAATATATTGTAATAATTATTAATTAATATTTTATTATCAATTTTATAGGATCATTGTTTGTTAGAGGAAGGCTAATTTCCATTAATTTGAAATATAACAATTTTAAACTATATAGAACTAGAGTTATAGGTAAGGAATAGTTACTAGAAAAATATTAATAAACTATAAAATAAAAATAAAAAGGAGTTTCCATCATGTTATATTTTTTAGTTATATTAACAAATCTAGTAATATTGCAACAAATAAATTTAGAAAGAGGAAGGTCAAGAGGGAAAATAAGAAATAACTAAAACACAAGGGGTCTCAAAAAAGCATAGTCTAAAAGGGGGGAGGGGGTAGGCGGGTTTCTAAATAGAAAAGAATAATTCAGAGAGAGGTTGCTAAAAAATACACTATTAAGTTAGGTCTTTTTCCGGTCATTGTGGAGAGAATAAGATGAGCTCTGCAACCTGCGAAGTCCGCACTCCGCGGGAGCCGAGCCTGCGTGCGCGTCCGCACTCCACACGTTCTAGTCCTACGTAGGAGTTCACAGAAGGACCTGTCTGGAGCCTGCGAGGGTGATCGCGGAGGGATCGTCTTTGCGTCTGCGGGGGTCCGCCGAGGGTCCTGCTCCCGATTGCGGCCGCCCTGGCTGGAACTTTGGCCCACCATGGATGAGCCATCTCCTCCTCCTCCTTTCACAACAAAGGCCTTCAAAACCCTTCTAGCCTCCCTGCCTAAGAAGAAATGCATGGAAGCAGCGAAGTTTGTGAAAAGGCTGGAAGATATCCCGGAGATCGCTCTACCGTCGAAAGGACCGATCCAAGTAGCTCTCTCTCTGGCAGGTCGGGCTCTGGTAGGTCAGTTTACAGGACTCTGGCCTTCCCCGAAGACGACCGAGAGCTGGGTAGCCAGGTACTGGGCTCCTCTGATTCAAAATAAGGTAACCTCTTACTTCCTTGGGAGAGGCTATTTCTTGTTCGAATTTTCTGCAAAAGAAGACAAAGACCTAATTTTCAGGAATGGCCCCTACTTCATGGGCCCCCAAGGGATATACTTAAACAAATGGAAACCAGACTTCGATCCAGTGGTGGACGTGCCCACAGCGGTCCCAGTGTGGGTGAGGCTCCCCAACCTCCCAGTTCATTGCTGGAACTAGGATTCTATGAAGCATATCGGCAACACCCTTGGAAAATTTATAGACAAGGCTAACAGCAAGGACCAATATGACTATGCCAAAATCTGTGTAGAGGTAGATCTGGAGGTCGGACTGTCGGAAGCCGTCAAAATAGTGGTGGGTCCCTGGACTCATATACAAAAACTGGGTTATGAGCAGCTGCCATTCAAATGCCGGAAGTGCCATGTCTACGGGCATTTTGCTAGGGACTGCCCGTCCAAAGGGGTGGAAGAAAAAGGAAAGGAAGATGGATGGACTCAGGCAAAGCGATCTAAAACCTCTCACAGGAAGAACACAAATGGCAGTGCCAAAACCCCTCAAGGGGGCAATGCTAAAAAATCAACCAGGGAAAGCCAAGGAAATAAATTTGAAATCCTTGGATCTGAAATCATGATCACACAAGATACAGAAGTACCAAAGGAGATCGCTGCCCCTAAAGCTTCCCCCTCCATCACAAGTATTCCAGAGAGATCCAAAGAGAAGGCTTCAGAAGAAGAGGAGGAAACCCAAGAGTCTGAAGAATCAGAGGAAGAAGGGGAAATCGGGGAATCCCAGTCCTCTCCCAGAAGATCTACACGAGGGCGCAAATCTACAAAAGAGAAAAGAGAACAAGAAACCTACAAGGACAAGCTCTAGGGCAGCCAGCCAACGCTAGAGAAGCTCCTAGCTAAAACCCCGAAGGCGACTAGGATCCAAACTCAGGGCTCTAAGGGAGCCCCCCAAGGCAGAAATAAATGATGAAGATAGTCTCATGGAATTGTAGGGGGATGGGCACTTCAGCTAAGGAAGAAGCAATGCACAACTTAATAAGATTGGAATCCCCAGATATCCTCCTCATCCAGGAGACCAAGTTGGAGGATTCAGCCTTCCTCCAAGCAAGCAAAAAAATTTGGAAAAAAATGGAGCGCATGCAATGTCTGCCCGTGGAGCATCGGGAGGACTTGAGGCACTCTGGAACTCGAACAAGTTTTCACTAATCTCTGAGTCCCTCAAAACCCATTGGATTTTTTTAAAAATGCAACACTTAGAATCAAAGGAGATTATTTGTCTATTCAATGTGTATGCTCCTAACAATGCAGGTGAGAAAAAGGACTGTTGGGACTCCATCAAAAGTCTAGCAGATCTAGAAAACTTGGAAAATATCATCATTGCTAGAGATCTAAATCTCACACTCCGAGCATCAGAAAAAAGAGGAGGCAGCATAGTCAGGGATCCGGCAAGAGAATGGGCCGAAGATCTCATGCAACACTGGGACCTGCTAGATATAAAACCAGTCACAGGCACGTTCACTTGGTCAAACAAGAGAGTGGGGCCGGGACACATAGCAGCAAGACTTGACCGATTTCTTATTCAAAGCTCCTTCCTTCTCTTGGGGTTGGAGGCTAAAATGCGCATTCTCCAAAGCAATGTCTCAGACCATAAGCCTATCAGCCTAGAACTGATTCCTTCTAAGGATCTAGGGCCTATACCTTTCAGGTTCAAATCCTTATGGACCAAAGAGACATATTTCTTGCAAAAGATTAGAGAGTGCTGGAAAGAACCGGTCAAAGGATCTCCATTCTTTGTATGGGAAGAAAAACTTCGTAGGGTTAAAAAGATGTTGAAGCGTTGGGTAAAGACCTTGCCCAATCCCGCAGTGGACAGAAAAAAAATTCAAAAGGATCTGGAAATACATCACCTTCATCTGGAAGTTGCTGAAATCACCAAAGAAGAGTTAGACAAGGAATATCAGTTGCAACATAAATTCCATAGGGCATGCCTGACAGAAGAGGAATTTTGGAGGCTCAAGTCAAGGAGTCTATGGCTCAAGGCTGGAGACCGTAATTCCTCCTTTTTCCATAAGCAGGCCCAAGCTAGAAAATGCCGAAACAGTATATTAGAAATTAAAAATGAGGATAACACCTTAAAAGACTTTTCCAGCATCAAGAAGGCTGCATGAAACCACTTTGAAAAAATGTATTCTGAAGATGTGGGGACTAGCCAGAATGCCAAAATGTTAGACGATGTCCCCAAGCTCATCACTGCAAAAATGAATCAGATTCTTGAAAATAAAATTTCAACAATTGAAGTCAAAGATGCACTCTTCGCAATGGAACCCAACAAAGCTCCGGGTCCTGATGGATTCACGCTCAGGTTTCTTCAAACTTGTTGGTAGATAGTGGAGAAGGATTTTATGAAAATGATTCAAAAATCCCAAGAGTGCCAGAAAATTGGGGGCTGCACAAACTCAACATTCCTCGCCCTTATTCCTAAAGAAAAAGGTGCTAACTCATTTAATAGATTCTATCCAATATCCTTATGCAACATTGGATATAAAGTGATCACCAAAGTTATAGCAAACAGATTGAAGAAAATCCTCCCTAAAGTCATCCCGGAGAATCAAGGCGGCTTTATACAAGGCAGGCAATTAGTAGACAATTTCATCTTGGTTCAAGAGGTGATCCACTCGAGTCAGCACCGAGAAGAAAAAGGTATGGTTATTAAACTCGACCTAGCTAATGTTGGCATTATGAGACAAGTATTGTCCTTGATGGCAAACCACACTGATGACAAATCATAGTGCAGAAGGTCAGCAGCAAGGAATTGATGATCAGACTATAAGAAGAAGAGAAAATTCATATACGCAGGTTCATCAAGCCCAAGTCGCGTGTACACGCTGGTTGGCTTCAGTAAAAGCGCGTGTATGTGGAAAACTTATTTTTGGTCCGTGGCGGTTATTCCTTGGAAGTTGTGCCTATGGTTTCGGACCATGGTGTCTCGACGGACGTGTCGATCCCTAGTTTTGAGGATGATGGTATTGGATTTCTATGGTTTTGGCTCTTGGTATTGAACAAGGCCTAAGGCTATATAAGGAGAAGGAAATCATTAGGCAAGTGTATCCGAAAAGTCTTGAATATCTGATGAAGTATTAGATCCAGTATGCAGGTTATTGGTTGATGATGTATTGCTTGATCTGAGCTAAGGAGAGATCTCATCGGTTGATGGAGAACAAGATCTAAGGAGAGATCGGGATCAAATGGTTTGAAATGAACTATCTTTATATGGTTGATTATGCGTGTTTCTAGATCTGCATACTGACGCAATGTTATATTCTGGGTATAACTGATATCTGGTACAGCTGTAAGTTATGAAAAGTTATTTTTAGATCTGTACGCAGGTTGTCTTCGGTAAAACCGCGTGTATACGCGGGTTGCCTTCATTGAAGTAGCGTATATCTTTTGAAGCATGATTTTTGGGTTTGCAGTTGGGTCTGACTGATATTACAGAGTTCTGTAGTCTGCTCTGTGTTCTGGTGACAGGTGTTGACAGGGTTTCAGTGGTTCAGTGATTCAAAGATTGATGATAGTATTGGTTGTTTTATGCTTCAATGATTTGTGAATGAATCATAGTCTTCAGATTGTAATGTTGTGCTTCAGGAATACCCAGTCTGAAAATTGATGAAAAGTGGTACCTGAAGGAAAGAAGATTGTAGGCCAGCACCTACGTACTAGTATCTTAGCTAGTACAAGAGCAAAGGGGGTTGGAGCTCCCTTCCAAGGAAGTTTGGAGAACGAGAGAAGGTTGAAGCCTTCTGCAGGTTGTAGCTTGCGTACTGGTATAAGGCTGCACCAATACAAAAGATTGTAAACTGAAGTTCTTATTAAAGAAAGATAGAGACGACTTGCAGCAGGTGGTTTTCACCCACATTGGGTTTCCACCTTATATCATGGTGTTCATGTGTGTGGCTTTTGTGTGATGATTTGTTCTGTTATACTGCATCTGTTTACTCTTAATATGGTGAATAATGACCTGATGCATTTAACTGAAGATAAACTAACTGAATTATAAGTTTTCTGGTTATACGCGGTTTTCTTTAGACACAGTTGCGTGTACACGCTGGTTCACTTAACTGAAGTAGCGTATATGTTTCTGAGCATTGAAAAAGTTTTATTGATCTGATAATACTGATTCACCCTCCCTCTCAGTATTATTTCCAACAATTGGTATCAGAGCAGGTCCTTCAGAGAAGCTTGATCGCTTGAAGGTAGATCGTTCATCATGAGCAACTACGAGAGAGAAGCATCAATCAGGCCACCGGTTTTTGATGGGACAAACTTCAATTATTGGAAGGTAAGAGTTACTGCCTATCTTCAATCTCTTGGTACAGAAGTTTGGGACATTGTAGAAACAGGCTACGCTTTTCCTTCAGCTACTCCTACAGATGCAGCCGAGAAAAAGAAGTATGAAACAAATGCGAAAGCAGTCAGTACCCTATTAGGATGTATATCCCAAACGGAATTCATGAAGGTAATGCACTACAAATCCGCAAAAGAGATATGGGACAAAATTGTCACGAGCTATGAAGGTGATGAACAGGTAAAACGTGCTAAACTTCAAACTCTCAGGATTCAGTATGAGACTCTCAAGATGTATAATGATGAAAGTGTGGCTAACTATTTTCTTCGGGTAGATGAGATCGTTAATTGTATGAAAAATTTGGGTGAAGAAATAAAAGAGGCTATAGTGGTTGAAAAGGTTCTAAGATCACTGTCCCCCAAGTTTGAATCTAAAGTATCTGCAATAGAAGAAAAGGAAAATCTACGAATTCTTACTATGTCTCAGCTACATGGAATTCTAACTGCTTATGAAATGAGAAAGGGAGGTCCATCAGACAGAAGAGAAGCTACTTTCAAGGCATCAGGCAAAGAAGATTATTATGAAGCAAGCCACGTCCCAGAACAAGAGGAAGAAGAATCAAATTTTGTCAGAAATCTTCAGAGGGGTTCTGGAAGGTTCAGAGGTAAGTTACCTTTTAAATGCTTTGCTTGTGGAAGAGTAGGTCATTATGCTGCAAAATGTCCTTATAAGGATAAAGGAAAGGAACCTGCTAGATGGAACAAGAAACAGAGTGCAAATAAGAAAAATTACTACACTCATGAAGATAGTGATGGTCTATCGAATAGTGATGAAGATGAACGAGGTAATGAATATAAGTTGTTAATAGCATTTGAAGATGATGATTATATGGATGCTATAGATGTGGATAACCTTTATGATGAAATTACTAGACTCAAGAGATGTATAGAAGAAAAGAATATAATCATTGATACTCTACAATTTCAAATTGATGAAAAGGAAAAACATCTTGAAAAACTAGAAGGTGAAATTGTTGGTCTTAGAAAAGAGATTGAGAAAACAAAAGCTATTAATCTTAAATTTGTTAAAGGATCTGAAACCTTGGATGAGATTATCAATGTGCAGCGATCTCCTCTGATCAAGACAGGTCTTGGATATAATGGAGAAACATCTCAAGCCTCTACCTCTAAAAGTTATCTTGATGCAGCAAGAAGAAGCGAGCAAAGGCCAAATAAAAGTAATCAGGTGAATCAGGGACAGTTTACCTCAAGAACAAATAAAGACCATCAAGAAATTTGGGGACAAACTGCCTTAAGGACAAACAGAAGCTACAATCAGCCACAGGTAAAATCTTCCCAATTTGCTCCAAGAATAAATAGAAGCTACAATCGGTTGGATGATAGATCTGGTTATCACAGAAGTTTCTTTAATGGCCAATGCTTTTCTTGCCATAACTTTGGTCACAAAGCAGCTCAATGTGTTGCCTACAAGACAATCATGACTAGAGAAACTCAAAAGCAAGGGAGAATGACTGAAACCATGAAAAGGACTTATAACAACTTTTCGGTTCTTGAAAATGAAGTTGAATGCTCTATTTGTAATAACTTTGGCCATGAAGACTCTGAATGCAGGAGCAGGTTCCGGAAGATAATTCAGAAGGAGAAAAACTCAAATGTCAGAACATGGAGAATAAAGGAACCACAACCAGAAAGATGTGGGATAGCCTTTTATGCAGAAGGTCAAGAAAGTCTATGGTACATTGACAGCGGATGTTCGAAGCATATGACAGGGGACAAAGAAAAGCTTGAGTCATATACCGCATCAGAAAAGGGGAAGAAAGTTTCCTTAGGAAACGATATCTCTGCAGCCATAAAAGGAAAAGGTGTGGCTCCATTGAAAGAGAAGGTCAAAGCTGGAAATGTTTTGTATGTTGATGGATTGAAGCATAATCTTCTGAGTGTCAGTCAGATGTGCGACCAAGGAACAGAGGTAATATTTAGATCAAATGGATGTTGTGTTCGTGATCTTGATACAGGTAAAACAGTGATCAAAGGAAGAAGGACTCCAAATAATCTATACATATTTGAAGAAGGACCACAACAATGCTATTTGAGCAAGGATGATGAACACTGGCTATGGCATCGAAGGTTGGGGCATCTAAGCTTTTCACAGATAAGGAAAGCATGCAAATATCAGGCAGTTCGTGGTCTTCCAGATATCAAAATTCCAGACAACACTATATGCAAATCTTGTCAGTTTGGAAAGCAAACCAGAACTAACTTTCCAGAGAAGGAAGGATCAGCTAGCATGCCTCTTGACCTAGTACATACAGATACATGTGGTCCATTCAGAAAAAGAACACCTCGAGGAGAAGAATACTTGATATTATTCATTGACGATTTCTCCAGGTTTGTCTGGTTAGGACTTATGAAGCACAAAGATGAAGCATTCGAAAAATTCAAATCCTTCAAAGCCTTGGTTGAAAATGAATCAGGACACAAAATTAAGTGCCTCAGATCTGACAGAGGTGGGGAGTTTACCTCAAACGAATTTTTCGATTTCTGTGAAGAACATGGGATAAGAAGAGAATTCTCTACAGCTAGAACTCCTCAGCAAAATGGGGTGGTGGAAAGAATGAACAGAACAATCCAACAAATGGCTCGTGCTATGCTTGATGAATCAGGTACTCCCGCAACTTTCTGGGGTGAAGCTGCACATGCTGCGGTTATTATTCTTAACAAAACAAATGTCCGAGTAAACAGCACTCAAACACCTCATGAGCTCTGGAGTGGTGAGACTCCTTCGGTGAAGCACTTCAAAATATTTGGGAGCAAATGTTATATTAAGAATACTGATGAGCAACTTGGCAAACTTGAACCAAGAGCAGATGAAGGCATTCTTCTTGGTTATTCTCCATATAGCAAAGCATACAAGTGCTACAATAAAAGACTTGGCAGAATTGTTGACAGCATTGATGTAGTGGTTGATGAGAAGGGATATATTCCTAGGCAAGTTCATCATGAAGACATTGAAGAAGATGAAGGCTACACTCAAAGGCAGAATGATGAAGAAGAAGAACCTCAAGAAGAACCAGAGGAGCAGGCAAGAATAGAAGAGAAGACTCCATCCAGATATGTTCAAAAGAATCATCCAGAATCTCAGATTGTGGGGCAGAAAGAAGCAGGAATACAAACAAGAAGAAGAATTGCAGAAGCTTCAAGCTATTTGGCATTACTCTCTTCCACTGAACCACAAAATGTGAAAGAGGCATGCAAGGATGAATGTTGGGTCAAAGCAATGGATGAAGAACTTGAGCAGATCGAAAAGAACAACACTTGGGAACTGGTTGCTAGACCAAAAGATAAGAATGTCATAGGGACAAAATGGGTCTTCAAGAATAAATTGAATGAAAATGGAGAAGTAATTAGAAACAAGGCCAGACTTGTTTGTAAAGGGTATGCGCAACAAGAAGGGATAGATTTTGAAGAGACCTTTGCTCCGGTAGCAAGACTTGAGGCCATCCGAATGTTCCTTGCTCTCTCAAGCTTTCAAAACTTCAAAGTATTTCAAATGGACGTGAAATCAACCTTTCTGAATGGAGACTTGGAAGAAGAAGTATATATTGAGCAGCCAGATGGTTTCATTCTTGGGAATGATCCAAACCTTGTATGCAAATTAAAAAAGGCTCTCTATGGTCTCAAACAAGCTCCAAGGGCTTGGTACTATCGATTGGACAAATATCTTCACCAACAAGGCTTTTCAAAAGGATCAGCAGATAGCAATCTCTATATAAAAATTGAAAATAACAAATTGCTAATACTTGTTGTTTATGTAGATGATATTATCTTTGGCAGCAATGAAGAGACTATGAGTCAAAACTTTGCCTTGGTTATGCAGAAAGAATTCGAAATGTCACTACTTGGAGAATTGACATACTTTCTTGGATTACAAATCCAACAAAATGAAGGAGGCATCTTCTTGTCTCAAACCAAGTACCTCAAGCAGATCTTGAAGAAGTATGGCATGGAAGATTCAAAGCCAGTATGTACACCCATGGTTACAGGTTGCAGCCTCAGTGCAAATGATGAATCAGCAGCAGTTCATCAACCAACTTATAGATCCATGATTGGGAGTTTGCTTTATTTGACAGGTACCCGACCAGACATCATGCATGCAGTCGGAATAGTTGGGAGATTTCAGGCAAATCCAAAGGAGACTCATCTTCAGGCAGTGAAGAGAATCTTCAAATATCTTCAAGGGACACAAAATTATGGATTATGGTATCCTAGAGATACAGATCTCACACTTCATGCTTATACAGATGCAGATTGGGCCGGAAGCGTGGATGACAGGAAGAGCACAAGTGGTGGTGCATTCTTTATGGGCTCCAGATTAGTATCTTGGTTCAGCAAGAAACAAAGTTCGATTGCCTTATCTACAGCTGAAGCAGAATATGTGGCTGCGGCATCTTGTTGCACACAACTTCTTTGGATGATGCAGACCTTGCAGGATTTTCAAATCACTTGCACTTCACCAGTCTCTATCTTATGTGATAATACAAGTGCAATCAGCATTTCAAAGAATCTAGTCATGCACTCAAAGACCAAGCACATACCAATCAAGTACCATTTTCTTCGGGAACAAGTGCTTGAGCAGAAGGTCAAGTTGGAGTATGTTCCTTCTAAGGAACAAGTTGCTGATATTCTCACAAAACCACTGCCCAGGGAAACTTTTGAATATCTCAGACAAAAGCTGGGAGTAGTTGATGCTTCATCCTGCTGTTGAAGCTTGTCTGTTCTACAGAAAATTTGGTATACGCAAGTTACGTAAGGGATATCCGCGTATATACGCCGATATATTCTGGGAAAGTCGCGTGTACGGTGTACGCGTGTTGCAGAAAGCATATCCGCGTGCATACGCCGTTTTCTGCAGGAGAAGTCGCGTATATGGAGTTCTGAATCGAAGAAGGTTTGAGATGGGTATGCCAGAATTCTTCAGGCACAGGTTCAGGGGGAGCAGCAGGCACAGGTTCAGGGGGAGAAGATTAAAGTCTCATAAAGCATTGGTTGGCATTTAAATGCTTTTGGTTCGAACTATTGTTAATTTCAGGAGAAGGAGCTCAGAAGGAAATCTTGGCTGCTGATATAAAAGATGTTTATCTGATACTGCTGGTGTCTTTCAGAAGTCTTGGTCTAGATTTGTTGTCTCTATGTCATATTTCTTTTATAGTGTCAAGGTCATGTAACGGCCTATGATTTCCCCACTATGCCTGGGATGGATGAATGATGTAATGTTATTGGTTATTATATTTCTGTTGTATCTCCTCTTGGTTGGGAGTATGGATGCATTGCGTCTTTTGGTGATAGGAAGGTCCTTTATGATGTATAAGTCTTGGTTCATTTGAAGAACATCTTTTGCAGATCTTGCCTACAGTCAGGGGGAGCATATTCAGCACAGCAGAGCAGAGAGATCAACATGTACTCAGGGGGAGCACAGCCCTTTGCCCTTGATGACAAAGGGGGAGAATAATTCTAAGGATCTTGGGGTTGCCATCAAGTCCAAAGGGGGAGATTGTTGGCATTATGAGACAAGTATTGTCCTTGATGGCAAACCACACTGATGACAAATCATAGTGCAGAAGGTCAGCAACAAGGAATTGATGATCAGACTATAAGAAGAAGAGAAAATTCATATACGCAGGTTCATCAAGCCCAAGTCGCGTGTACACGCTGGTTGGCTTCAGTAAAAGCGCGTGTATGTGGAAAACTTATTTTTGGTCCGTGACGGTTATTCCTTGGAAGTTGTGCCTATGGTTTCGGACCATGGTGTCTCGACGGACGTGTCGATCCCTAGTTTTGAGGATGATGGTATTGGATTTCTATGGTTTTGGCTCTTGGTATTGAACAAGGCCTAAGGCTATATAAGGAGAAGGAAATCATTAGGCAAGTGTATCTGAAAAGTCTTGAATATCTGATGAAGTATTAGATCCAGTATGCAGGTTATTGGTTGATGATGTATTGCTTGATCTGAGCTAAGGAGAGATCTCATCGGTTGATGGAGAACAAGATCTAAGGAGAGATCGGGATCAAATGGTTTGAAATGAACTATCTTTATATGGTTGATTATGCGTGTTTCTAGATCTGCATACTGACGCAATGTTATATTCTGGGTATAACTGATATCTGGTACAGCTGCAAGTTATGAAAAGTTATTTTTAGATCTGTACGCAGGTTTTCTTCGGTAAAACCGCGTGTATACGCGGGTTGCCTTCATTGAAGTAGCGTATATCTTTTGAAGCATGATTTTTGGGTTTGCAGTTGGGTCTGACTGATATTATAGAGTTCTGTAGTCTGCTCTGTGTTCTGGTGATAGGTGTTGACAGGGTTTCAGTGGTTCAGTGATTCAAAGATTGATGATAGTATTGGTTGTTTTATGCTTCAATGATTTGTGAATGAATCATAGTCTTCAGATTGTAATGTTGTGCTTCAGGAATACCCAGTCTGAAAATTGATGAAAAGTGGTACCTGAAGGAAAGAAGATTGTAGGCCAGCACCTACGTACTAGTATCTTAGCTAGTACAAGAGCAAAGGGGGTTGGAGCTCCCTTCCAAGGAAGTTTGGAGAACGAGAGAAGGTTGAAGCCTTTTGCAGGTTGTAGCCTGCGTACTAGTATAAGGCTGCACCGGTACAAAAGATTGTAAACTGAAGTTCTTATTAAAGAAAGATAGAGACGACTTGCAGCAGGTGGTTTTCACCCACATTGGGTTTCCACCTTATATCATGGTGTTCATGTGTGTGGCTTTTGTGTGATGATCTGTTCTGTTATACTGCATCTGTTTACTCTTAATATGGTCAATAATGACCTGATGCATTTAACTGAAGATAAACTAACTGAATTATAAGTTTTCTGGTTATACGCGGTTTTCTTTAGACACAGTAGCGTGTACACGCTGGTTCACTTAACTGAAGTAGCGTATATGTTTCTGAGCATTGAAAAAGTTTTATTGATCTGATAATACTGATTCACCCCCCCTCTCAGTATTATTTCCAACAGCTAATGCATTTGACCGTGTAAGACATAAATTTTTGTTTGATGTAATGCACAAACTGGGTTTTGGACAAAATTTCATCAAATGGATCAAAGCTTGTATCTCCGAACCCTGGATTGCTCCTCTTGTGAATGGCAGGGCTGCCAATTTCTTCAAAGCATCTAGAGGGTTGAGGCAAGGGTGCCCCCTGTCACCTCTCCTCTTTGTGTGGCAGGCCTCTGTCCTTAGTTTTCACTTAAACAAGAAACAGCAAGACCAAGAGATAGCTGGATTGTGCATAGTAAGAGGGATCAAAAGCATCAACCATGCACTCTTTGCAGATGATACTCTGCTCCTCGAGGCCACTTCTCAACTGTCGGCAAGGAAATTCAAAGAGGTTCTGGAAGACTACTGCCAAGAATTGGGCAGTGAATTAAACAAGGGTAAGTGCCATATTTATTGCTGGAACGTTTCAGTAGCTGCTGCTAGCTCCATAGCCAGATGCCTGGGTTTTGCAGCTTCAGCAACTTGGACTTCCTTCAAGTACCTCGGGCTGCCTGTTTTCCATAAGAGGGATACAAGTAAGGATTGGCTCCCTCAGATAGAAAAATTCAAAACCAAAATGTAGGCCTGGGGGACATCTTGGCTCAACTTGGCCGGAAAATCAGTGCTAATTAAATCAGTTTTGAGCAGCGTGCCCCTCTTTAATTTTTCTGTTCTTTTGGCACCAATGGGAATCATTAAAACATGGAGGAGCTAATTAGAAAATTCCTTTGGAAAGGAGGCAAGAATAATGAGAAGAGACTCTCCTTTGTAAATTGAGAAATAGTTTCCAGGCCGCTACAGGAAGGAGGATTAAATTTTAAAGATCTAAACACTCAGAATTTAGCAATGGGAGCTAAACTGATTTGGAAGATTATAGCACCAAAGCCTGGATGGGTTCAGTTGGTGTTGTGGAAGAAATACTTCAGAGGTCAGAGACTCCGGTGTCTGGAGCAGCCCAAAGACCATCTTAGATCCCCTCTCAGCAATCTAATCTTCAGAGTCGGGCCACTTATAAGAGAAAATGCCTATTGGATACCTGGGAATGGTAAACATATCAGAATTTGGGAGGATAGCATTATGAATTGACCTCCGCTAGCGAATTCGAGTCTAAGGAGAGAGCTGAAGACGTGGATGGACGAAGCTAACATAAAATCACTTTGGGACATATCGGCTTGGCATGGAGATAGTTGGGTAGGCTGGAAAACACCCAATGTTCCAGCTGCGTGGTTGCCAAATTATGCCACGATGCTTCAGTTTCATGGAGCTACCCCTCTACACGCAAGAAAGAAGGACTCGAGAGGCTGGGGAGCGAAGCAGATTGGATACTCGGTGGCTCAGGGCTATGCCAAAATCAGGGAGAGACACCATGTCCCCCCCAACCCGACGCCTTGGAACAACATCTAGAATTTCTCCACTATTCCAAAGATTGATTTCTTCTGTTGGCTGTTATGCCATCAAAAAATCCTAACAGAAGATTGGCTGCAGAAAAGGGGATTTCTTGGCCCATCAAGATGCGTTCTATGCAAATAAAATTCCGAATTTGCTGTTCATATTTCTTTGGAATGCAAATTTACAGTCCTAGTCTGATAGGAGCTCCTGGGAATGTTGAAATCGATGCCCATCTTCCCCCACGCAGTCCCGAATTTGTTTGATGGGTGGTTGGTAAGATATCCAAGCCCAGGCCCAAAAAACAAGATTGTCAAACTTGCTTGGACTGCCCTGCCCAAATTTATCAGTTGGAAAACCTGGTTGGAGAGAAACAAAAGGATCTTCAGAGATAAGGAACAAAACTACAAGGTAGTTGCAAATACAGTTAAAGGACAACTAAATGAGTGGCTGAGTGATAAAAAGGATGACACAAATCTAAGCCAGCATGACATTGAGTTCAGAGCCGCTCTCAATCTAAGTTTCCAAAAGTCGATAATATCACCCATACGCCTCAAAGATTGGAAAATAAGGAAAAATGGAGAAGATTTTCAAGCTTGGTTGTCTAATCAAGCTCTTCCCTCCCTGTTCTTTGACAGGGCAGCTAAGGGAAATCCAGGAAGAGCTAGAGCAGGAGGCATAATTATAAATCCAAAAGATTCTTCCACCCACAGGTTCACATGGGGTCTAGGCCACACCACAAGCATCCAAGTTGAAGTCATGGCGCTGTTCCAAGGGATCAAAACGCTTAAGGTTTTGGGGCTCACAGAAGCAACAGTCTTGGGAGATTCACAAGTCATTATCAATGCTATGGTGATCAATACAAATCTGGCAGATCTTTGACTGGAAAGGACAATCTCAAGAATTAAAGGCATGACCAAACTCCTGAGACTGGAATTTTTCCATATCCTGAGAACCAATAACAAGGAAGCAGATGTAGAAGCAAATAAGGCAGCCCAGTTAGATGCTGGAAATATCCTCAGAGACAAAGAAGTCTCTTGGAATCCAATCCCCTAAAAATCTACTATGTTCTTCCGTCTTTTGCTAAAGTAGTTCGTCTGTATCCATAAGCTTGGGAAATCAGCTGGAAAAGGCCAAGTGAAAATTTGTAAAAAAATGTGATTCACAAGTGAGAGTGGCATGCTCAGCTGGCCAGAGAGATTCCAAGAAACCAGTCTCAGCTTTTGTAACCGAATCTATGGTATTTTGCCATTTAGTCAATGAAAGCCCCATAAATGTTTCTGTAAAATAAAAATAAAAATACACTATTAAGTTAAACACATAAAATTAAAGAATATTAAAAAGGAAAAAAGGGGATGAATGAAGAAACACAGAAGAAGATAAAAGTAAATCAGAAAGAATAAAAAAAGAGAAAGGATAAAAAAGAGAAATGGGAAGAAAGGGATGCAAAATAATGAAGAGAGAGTGAGAATCCAGCTCTTACTCAATTTCCAACCATCATCCCTATTAAGATTTCTGACATGCCTCTCAATCTCAATCGCTTCCCTAAGCTTCCTATGGTGGAAGTGATCAACCCTCGCAATGACTTTGGATTTGCATTGAAGATTCCAAAGTCATTGCGAGGGTTGATCACTTCCACCATAGGAAGCTTAGGGAAGCGATTGAGATTGAAAGGCATGTCAGAAATCTTAATAGGGTTGATGGTTGGAAATTGATTAAGAATTGGATTCCGGCTCTCTCTTCATGATTCTGCATCCCTATCTTCCCATTTCTCTTTTTTATTCTTTCTGATTTACCTTCATCTTCTTCTGTGTTTCTTCATTCATCCCCTTTTTTCCTTTTTTAACATTCTGTAATTTTATGTGTTTAACTTAATAAGTATATATTTTTAGCAGCGTCTCTCTAAATTATTATTTTCTATTTAGCAACCACTCTTTTGGACTATGCTTTTTTGAGACCCATTATGTTTTAGTTCTTTTTTATTTTCCCTCTTGACCTTCCTCTTTCTAAATTTATTTGTTGCAATATTACTAGATTTGTTAATATAACTAAAAAAGATAACATGATGGAACCTCCTTTTTCTTTTTATTTTATAGATTATTAATATTTTTCTAGTAACTATTCTTTACCTATAATTCTAGTTCTATATAATTTAAAATTGCTATATTTCGCATTAATGGAAATTAGCCATCCGTAACAAACAATGATCCTATAAAATTCATAATAATAATATTAATTAATAATTATTAAAATATATTGAAATAAAATATTTTAAATTGAATTATTCTCAACCATTATTTTCAACTAAATATATTTTTGATTTAATAAGAACAAGTCAACCCAACAAATAATACTATATAAAGTAATATTATTAAATAATTATTTTATATAATCTATAAGTTTGAAATATAATATTTTATATTTAATTATTTCATAAGAACTAGTTTTTAACTAATTATATAATATATTAACAAAGATTTCTCTATTAATAATTTTTAACTAATTTACCAATTAGAGACTAACTATGGGCAATGATGCATCCATACTATTTATACTTATAAGATTGATTTCTTACCTTGTCCCGAGGATAAACCACATTCATTCAAAAAATCTTAATAACGTGATTAATCCAAAAAATTTATATCTAAATTATATAATTGTATAGATTTACATTAATACATTGACATTCCACATAAAATGCATTCCACATAAAATGCTATACCTTAATGCCCAACAAGGAAAAAAGACGTGAAAATGGTTAACAAACAGAACTTGTGCCACGAACGCCATCCTCACACTTTAGATTTCCAAAGACAAGCAACAATAATACACCATCTCGAACTTTCGATGTCGGGTTCCGTACCCCGCTCATATCGAAAAATCCTTACCGTTTTCATGTCAAGGTAGAGCTTTCGTTGAATCGACCATGAAATCTCTTCTGGCTAAGAGGCAGACATCTAGGATGATTATCTCAGCCAGTCCATAAACACACTTCGAGCTTCAAGTTTGCCCAGGCAGAGCAACTCCAGTGGAGCCGAGTGAAGCTGAGGCTACAACTTGAAACATGCATCAAAGTGGTGCTTTTTTGATCTGGATGACAGAATGGTCTTAACCCACGCCGCTGACAGGGAAGCCCACGTGGCAGTCACGGAGTTACTCAATTAGCGTCACCCCTTCCTCGACCGGCAGGTTATTACGGACACTTTCATTAAGGGTTTCATCACTCAGCCCTGGGATCCCGATAACCAGGTCTGTCACCGCATTCTCTCTTTCTTTTCATCTTTCTAATTAATTTACCACTTCAGTCGAACCTCAGTGCGCTATAATATAATGCGGCATTGCTCAGGGGAATTAAAATTTTTAATTGGGTATTGCTTAGGGCAATTGGCTATCCCTTTATAGAACTAGATTTTCTAGAACAAATTTGTTGAAGTTTCCGTTGATGTTACTGCTGTGATACTACCAGAATGACTTCATTCCAGTGGTCCCCAGTAGTTGAACCGGTAACCTGCCATATGATACTTAAACACCCTGTTTATCTGCCGTCAATTCTGGCGAGGCTCTGGGCTGAAATGTAAATCTATGTTTATTGCAGTTTACGGATTTTTCTATTGTCATGGTTTACAAGCTCAAAATTTCACTCATACCAGGCCGAGTAGCTAGAAGCATTCTCAAATTCACGTTTCTCTAAATGGGGAATGAGCGGGATAAAACCCCATTAATTTGCTTCTGTGTGACCTTAATTTATGGGTTTCAGTTATGAGCTGAAACATCATTTGAGTAATATGGGTTTCAGTTATGAGCTGAAACATCATTTGAGTAATATGGGTTTGTCGCAGTAGTATTGGCAATTTTCCACGTCAACGTCCCTGGCCTGAAACGTTGAAATGACATAAACCTTCATGATCTCAGAAAATTTATCTGTTTGTAAAATTGGGCCTGTTTATTGTGTTTATTAGAAGATGATTAGTTTAAGATTTTATATGTCAAGATTTAGAATTCTATAGGTTAAATGCCTTGAAATGACATAAACCCTCATGAACCTAGGAAATTGAATGACATAAACCCTCATGAACTCAGGAAATTTATCTGTTTGTAAAATTGGGCCTATTTATTGTGTTTAATAGAAGATGATTAGTCCAACATTTTCTGTCAAGATTTGGAATTTTATAGGTTAAATGCCTTGAAATGACATAAACCCTCATGATCTCAGAAAATTTATTTGTTTGTAAAATGGGCATATTTTATTGTGTTTATCAGAAGATGATTACTCTAACATTTTCTATGTCAAGATTTTGGATTTTATAGGTTAAATGGTTTAGCATGACTCCTGTATCATGAACAAATGGAATTGGCCATAGCTTTATAAACCCTCTAGTCAGAAAAAATGGAAAAGTTTATGTACCAGCACAAACCTATCTAAAGCCTACTCGAGCTGCCCCTCGAAGTTGCAAAGCTTGAGGTTGCGTATATTGAATTCCAATTCTTAATATATTGGCATTTGCGTGAATTCAATATATGCATCCTTGACCTTTGCAGCCTCATGTGCATGTTAAACCTGGGTTTAGATGGGTCTGTGCAGTGTCCATATTCAATGCACACTAGGCATCATCAGATTCCCACCTCAACCTGAGCTGTGGAGCACCACAAATCTCTTGGTGCAGAGTTTATCTGTTTTGTTATCTAGTAGAGAAGTCATTCTAAGCGCAGGATGGATTTTTCAGGTGGAATAAAGAATTGCTAGAAAAGATCCTATTTATGTAATTTAGAGCTAGGGAAGATCATAATTTCAGGGTTTCCTTTTTTCTATCGATAATTCAGCTTTCAGAACTAGGCAGAGGCAAAGTCTCAAATTAAAAATCCCAAGGTCACACAGAAATTTTAGAATACACTTCAGACTGTGAACAGGTTGTCTTACTCCCATGAGCATATATTTGGGAGGAAGTAATCCAAGAAGGTTGGAGAATGCCTCCTAAATACCATGGTAACCCCCAAGCTTCTCTATAGAAGAAATAATTTCCAGGCTGAACTGTCCACTTCCATTTCAGGATAATCTCCAATGTATATGGATAAAGTCAGGATTTTAAACTTGTCTTTGTGCTTCAGCCTCTAGGGAGCCTAAGCTAGACCTAGAAGTCTTTTTACTTTGTCTGTGGTGACCGCGCTGTTAAGTTTTAGGCTTAATCAACTGTGTATGGCAAGAACTTCTGAGAGATGGCTTGGATGAAGGATGATCCTTAAATTTGAACTTTACATCTATGCAGATGGTCAAGAAATACTACTCAATAGAATTAAAGTTGCAATCATCAAAAATGGCCATCGAAAGGTGAAATTAAAGCATTTCCTTGTTGTAATGATTTGAAACACTGAACAGATCATGGCTCCTATACTTATAATTTTCTACCAATTCTTCTTATAATCTGACTGATTTATCAGGTTCACCGTTCAACATGCAAAACTTTTGGCTTGCTGAGCAGATGAGTTTTCAACACAATTTTGGTTGGTAGATGTATTTTAGATATGAGAACCTGTGCTCTATAATTTTTTTCTTTTATGCCTTCTCTAGCTATCTTAAGTCCTCTTTGTTTACTCAGAACTCAATTTATGTTTTACGTCCCAAACAAAATGTAGTTGAATGCCCTCAGTTATTTGCTGGAGCTCCCTGAGTCTAAACATGTGACTATTGAAATCAACACAAACTGAACCATTCATTTTGTATCTATAAAGGAGCTTCATGAAAAACCCCATAAAGCATTTTTTTGAAAGCCTTTGAGCTTGTAGGATGCAGGCCTGAGCAGGCTGTCATGGTGGGAGATAACCTTAAAACAGACATTCAGTTCTTGTATTTCGAGCATTTCCTTGTATAGCGATAAAGACAAACAATTGGAGAGATATTCATTTTTTATAACCTTTCTCGCATACATTTTTAGATAAATGAGGTTGTTTCGTTTTATCCTTCGTATGGTAGGTTTTAGGTTGATAATTGTCTTGATCATTCCTTTTTATGTTAATTTCTGTTTTCTGGATAATGCCTGTTTGATATGTATTTCATGACGTATCGAGATGAGCATCTGTACTCATGTTTTCCTTACCAGTTTGGATTCGTGTTTCACTAAAAATAGGTATGTTTATGTATTTCAGGGAGGTAAAAATGCAGGTTTTCTGGCAACTCTGTGGGTCAATGTACATGGTATAAATGATCCCCCTATGGGAGCAGAAAAACCTACTTACACTACTAGGAACATTTGTGAGCTTCCAGAGGTTCTGCCCCTTTACTAACAAGACAGGTTTTGCCACCAGATCATGTGTTTGTATTCATTTTTCCCACTGATTATCTATCCTATAATTGAATTGAACTGCAAATTTGGCTCTGTTTGCAGCGGCAGGGCAATTTTCTTGCTATTTTGTTAAACTTATACTTCAATTTGATTTTTTTTTAACTGCGTCTAGGAAATAACCTTTAGAGAGGAAATAAATTCAGTTAGCAACCATGCAACAACTTTTAACTATTATCAATATTTAAGTTTGGTTGATTTTCCCTGTTGTAAAACATTTTTGGTAATGTCAAATTAGCATTTATCCTGTATTTCATCCAAATGCTGTTTTATGAAGAGAAATTTGGGTGCATGTTGATGATTCTCAACTATTCTGTTTGCATTGGTGTTCGTGGTATTGTTATGTTGTGTTTTTGATATGTATATATGAAATGTAACGATGAGCTTATCTATTAGGAAACCAAATGCCGCGGAAATATTAAGAAGTTAAAAGAGGTGATGTCTCTGGCCAAAAGTAAAGTAGAACAAAGCCAGCTCTCTTTTGAAGTGCAAACCACTATTAACCGAGTCCAAGAAGAATTCTATATTCTGGCCATCTCAAACTTTATGACAAACAACAGGATGCGGCAACTACATCTTTCAGACTTGCTGTTGATTGCAAAGTTTGCTAAGGCACATGACACTTAGGAGCTGTGATGAATGCTGTGTAACATCATAATAATAGTAGGTGCCATGTCGAGTGAAATGCCATAAGCGTTATTTTAGTGTTTTAACCTCTTTGAGGTAAGTAACGTGAATTAATTTCCCTTTTATTTGGTAATCTTGTATTTCTGGTATCCTGTCCAGAGTCCATGGTTAGTTGAGTGAAATCTCTTCCTATAGATAGACTACTTTTAGCCTTGTGCTCTTATGCATTGCTATGCTATACATTAGCTTTGAGTTTCACGGGTTGCTGTTTTGAAGGTCCTTGTAGAATTTCCCCTATTGATCAGTTGAATTAAGTATATCATTCAGTTCCTAGGTATCTAATTTGAAATTTTCAGGAGAGAATGTTGGGGATTCCACGGAAAGAATAAAAATATCAAGTAGCTCACATGTTAGTGTTAAAAATCTTAAGTATCAATCTTGCATTTTTTCTGTTCTAGAGTATCAAGCCTTTTGAATTATTGCATGATTTTTCATGTAGCAGAATCATAGCTTAGTCATAATGCAGGGATGCCTGTAAAGAATGTGGATCCTTATAGAATTTCCCTTACTGATTAGCTGAATTAAGTTTATCATTCAGTTCCTCTGTGTCTAATTTGAAATTTTCAGGAGATAATGGTGGAGGTTCCACAGAAAGTATAAAAATATCAAGTAGCTCACATGCTGGTGTTAAAAATCTCGAGTATCAATCTTGATTTTTCTTCTGGTCTAGAGTATCAAGCTTTTTGAATTATTGCATGATTTTGTCAATGTAGTAGAATCATAGCCTAGCCTAAATGCAGGGATGCCTGTAAAGAATGTTGATCCTTGTAGAATTTCCCCTATTGATCAGCTGAATTAAGTTTATCATTCAGTTCCTTGGTGTCAATTTGAAAATTTCAGTAGATAATGGTGGAGATTCCACAAAAAGAATAAAAATATCATGTAGCTCACATGCTAGTGTTAAAAATCTCTCAAGTATCAATCTTGTATTTTTTTTTTCTGGTCTAGAGTATCAAGCTTTTTAAATCATTGCATGATTTTTCATGTATCAGAATATCATAGCCTAGCCAAAATGCAGGGATACCTGTAAAGAATGTTGATCCTTGTGGAATTTCCCTTGTTGATCTGCTCAATTAAGTTTATCATTCAGTTCCTCCGTGTCTAATTTGAAATTTTGAGGAGATGATGGTGGAGATTCCACAAAAAGAATAAAATGTTGAAAATGCAGCAAGAAAATCTAGTTTTGACTTTGCCTTGGTCAAACTAGATTAAAACTTGAATTTCTATTTCAGCAGAATACTTGGAGGTAGTTAATTGAGGTGACATGGCATTTGTCACTCAATTAACTCAGTAAATTCGAGTCGGGGAAGCTTGAGTTCAGTTCAACGTAATTGATTGCTAATTTGTAACAATATATTTAAGGGAATTTGAGTTATTGTCAATTTAACTAGTTCTAACTGTTAGAAGAACTAGTGGAGGTCAAGTTGTGGAAATGGAACTTCAATCACACTCAGTGATCAACCAGTTCACTGATCAATCAACTCAAAATAATTGTTGCATGTAGAGAATTCGAGTTACCGAATTGGGATGGAGATTCCAAGGCAATGTACTATCATTTGTAGGCTTTTAGCATATTCCAATGTGTATAGGTGGTGCATGTAGTCAGAGAAAGACCTAAGGCAATTGCACAATTCATGGTGTGAAATTCTTAAAAAATAAGGGCAATTTGCCAAGGAAACAACGCAAGGAAATAGGAGCTTGAAGGGCCTGAAAATTGGCTAAGTGTTGGCCAGAGTTAGTCAGTGAGACAGAGGTATAGACTATACACTTGCTAGGTGTGCTCAAGCTTGAACAAGCATGTATATTTCTTCTCTATTCTCTGGTTAATGCAATATAGATAGTAAGGGGTTTTGAGCAGTTGCTTTCCCCTAGATAAATCTCTGTGCATGTGATGTTTCCTCTTGTATGTCTATGATTCTTGTTTTAGATGGTGAATTTACTTCCGCAGATCAGTATAGTAGCTTCAAGTCTTGTGATTTAGCAAATTTCACGAGCAGTATTGAATCTACACATTAATTTCTACATGGCTTCGGAGTTGGAATCACTGTAGAGTAGAGATTTCGAAGTTGTCATTGCAGGAGGTTCAAATTCGCAAATCAGGGTTGCAGTTTTTTCAGGACTGAGAAGATGGATTTCAATGGACTAAGGCTCGAGTATGCCCTTGAGGGAAGCTCGAATTATGTTGCATGGAAGGACCGCATGGAGGCAATACTGGAGGATAATGGGTTGAAGGAATTCATTGATAATGATATTTTGAAACTAGCAGCATATGATGCTAAGGATATGGCAGAATAAAAGTGTTATCACCCCAAGAAACTCACCTAGGTTGTATATCAGTGATGCTCGGGAACATTACAAACTCAACAAAATGTTGGGAAAATAGGTGGATGAATGAAAGAAATGTTGCATATTCAAGCTAGATAACCACTCCTACTATGATTGACCCCAGACATGGGTGAACACCCCTCAGGCTACAAGGCTTTTAACCACCAATTACTCACAGTTTTAGAGACAATGTGATGATGGAGAACACTGATCACACCAGCAGATGCACAGGACCTTGTGATGGCCAGCTGCAACCAGTTAAAAGGTCTGTAAATCTGTTTTCTAATACACAGACATGATGACAGCTCTTTGGCATTAAAACAACGGAAACCTGCAAGCAAATTCAATGATACATGCTAAATCCTAACACAGAGGTGGGATGACAGCCCCTCTAATGTTAAATATTAACAGCACATGAAATAATGCAGAACAGGCACAGCCTGGAACAAAGAGAAGCAGTGGAGAGTGAGTAATCAACAGCAAAAGAAGCTTGTATTAGCTAGAAATGCAGACCAGAAGCTGCAGGTTACAAAGTAGTTACAGTCTGTAGAAGTTGAAGTTTGCAACAGAATGACATTCATCCAACACTCATCCATCTGTTACATTTGTCTCCTGGATATATATAGAATCTGTTTACAAAATATCTTTGCTAGGCTATGCGTGTAGGTGTCTTAAAGGACCACCAACCACATTTACAATATGAAATGGGCCTTTGATGCAATTCTCAGAGCTTTAATGGACAAATCGGCCTGTTTAGATTGTCTGATGTCCTTATTTGGCATTTTGTGGTCGTTCTCGGGCAGATGCAGTAAAATATGAATGAAACTATAACCTTTGATTGCATTTAACTGCTCGAGGCAGTCCTATTTGTCCTCGGCCATGTTGTTGATTAATTGCAGTTGTTGGAGTCTTAACGCGCAGAGAGCAGGTAGATCATCCTCTTCATCCTTCAGGTGAATAACACAAGTTACGGGCGAGAACAAAGTCGCTGAAGCAGGCACGAAAGGAGAACAAACCTTAGCCATTAGATTCACAGATCAACGGCGGAGATTCATCGGGAGGAGCTATCGGGAACAATCGCGAGTAAATGAACATGGGCCATCGGATCAATAAAATCAACGACGGAGATCAAATTACGCGGGCTATTGGAGGTCAACGGGATCTGCAGAAGGAGGGCCGTCCGATCATTAGACGGGGATGATCGGACGACCATCACACGAGGAAGAAGTGTAATGGATAATGCGCGGGAGAATGGCGGGCGAGCGGCTTCCCCGCACCGCTTATCGACCGACGACAGTTTCCGTATAACGGGCTGTGATCCAATATCAAGGCACCACGTGGCAGGCTAATACGGTCGCCCCGCGGGTTAACAAGCGCGCAGGTCGCGCAATGAGGAGAAGTGACTGCCGTCGATCTTACGATGGACGACCAGATTAAGAGGAAGGTGCACGAGGTTTAAACACATGGAAAACATGGCATAGATCATCAGATCGTGGACGATCAACGACTACGATTGAATGATGAAGAATTAAGGCGTGCGGTCACATTATCAAGGTTATAACGTTTAAACGAGCATCTGAGGTTACAGAACATGGTTTTTACAGTGAATGCAGGTATAAAGCGGGGGAAGCGGGATTTGATAGCAGTTAAACCAAATGTGCAGGAGCCCCGGGAAAAAAGGTTTAAAGAGAAATTAAGCAGAAAACGATCAAGAAGGAGCCAAGAGAGTATGAAGAGAACACGGGGAACAAAGAGGTTTCGAGGCAAGAGAACCAGAGAAGGCAGGGCTATGCGGCATGAAGAAACCCGAAAGAGAAGGAGGAGAACAACTGCTGCAAGCATCATTTTCAAACAAAAAACAGCACTGCCAACCTGAATTTGCCCATCAAAAGCTAAAATTGATAGCAGAGCTAACAAAAAGAAGTGTGTTGCCAAGGCGAGGAGGATTGTATTGGAGGGAGTACGAGACCATATTGTCTCATATCTCTACGGGAAAGAGACTCCATATGCAATGTGGCAAGTGCTAACAGATTTGTTTCGGAATAGTAGTGACTACATGAAATTGGCACTCAAGGACAAACTTCGAAATATCAAGATGCATAGGAATGAGACCATTCCATAGTACTTGAGCAGGTTCACACAGTGTCGTGATGAACTTGGTCAAGTTGGTGTTATTGCAGTAGAGGATGATTTGGTGAGCCTAGCCCTTTTAGGCCTTTCTAAGAGCTGGCACAACTATCAAGATTCAATGAATGGGAGGGAGAAACTACCAAATTGGGAACGCTTGTGGTCTGATTTGGTATAAGAGGAAATAAGGCGGAATACTAAAGACGAGACTTCATCCAAGGGCGAGGATGAGGAGAACTGTGCCTTGGCTGGAAAGGCAAAGAAAGGGAAAGGGAAAGGAAAGAATTTCCAGTCCAAAGCAGAATCTAGTCAAGGGGGCAAGAAGAAAGACTTATCCTGAATCAAGTGCTTTCACTCTTATGAATTCGGGACTATGCCATGAAATGTCCACACAAGAAGGAAAGCAAGAAGATCACATGAGGAGTAGTGGGTGAAGCTTTGGCTTCACAGCTCGAGCTTGATTTTATTCTCATTGCAGGCATGAGAAACATAGTGATGGGAAGTGTGTGGTATCTCGATAGCGATGTCTCATTTCATATGACGTGGAATAGAAATTTTTCAATGATTTGGAGGAGAAGGATCTCCAGATGCACATCGAGATGGGAGATGATGGAAGGTATATCGCGACTAGGATTGGTACACTCACCTTTCAGAGGGAGTCGAGCTCCCCTCTTAGGCTTAAGGATGTGATGTTTGTTCCAGATCTAAAGAAGAATCTTGTCTCCGTTTCAGATTTGGAAGATTGTGGCTACGATGTGATCCTCAGCAAAGCAAATGCATTCTTGAGACACATAGCCAAAGGATAGTTGACGTAGATCGGGGTTCGTGTGAAGAACCTCTACAAGCTAGATGTGGAGGATTGTGCTGCATTGAGCACAAAGGAAGAGAAGGTGCAGATCCGCAACGTCGACAAACTTTGGCATAAAAGACTTGGCCATTTGCATCATGGCGCTTTGAAGATCATGCAACAGATTACCACAGGCCTCCCCAAAGGAGCACTAGAGCAACAAGACACATGTAAAGGGTGTACCTTGGGGAAGTACACAAAAGCCACTTTCCATGATTGGGACAACAAAGCACATGCAGTCCTTGAAAGGATCCACTTTGATGTTTGTGGACCTTTCTTGACAACCTCCACTGCCAGGCACAAGTATTTTGTCATCTTTATTGATGAACATTTTTGGAAGCGCTGGATCTTCTTCATGTGGAAGAAGGATGAGACTTTCTCCAAGTTCTTAGAGTTCAAGGCAACGGTGGAGAAAGAAACGGGCAAGAAAGTGAAGGCTCTCAAGAGCGATAATGGAGGTGAGTTTGTGTTGAATGAGTTTAAAAATTTCTGTGCAAAAGAAGGCATTCAGTGAGAGTTGATATCACCCCACAACCCACATCAGAATGGGTTGGCTGAGAGGAAGAATCAAAGCATTGTGGGGCATGACCAAAGCCTACCTTTGCAATTGTGGGTTGAAGCATGCAACACAACAGTGTATTTGTAGAACATGAGTCCTCATCAGATTCTTGTCATGATCACACCGGAGGAGGCTTTCTCAGGGAGGAAGCCAGACGTGTCGCACTTCAGGATCTTTGGAGCCTCTGTCTATTACCATGTCTCCAAAGAGTCAAGGAAGAAGTTAGAGTCGACAAGAAAATTGGGGTTATTTGTGGGTTACACAAAAACTCTCCACAACTACCTTGTGTATTTGCCATCCCTCATAATGACAGTTGTGCGACGAGATGTCAAACTTGATGAAGACAAAGCCATGTGGTGCTCTCTTGAGAGGGAGCTTCAGATCCCATTAGAGGAGGAACTTTTATGTCATGTCCCTTCTCAAACACATTTGTAATAGGGTGCTGCTACACAATTTTGCACAATTTTGGCTAAGGAAGAGAACCCATCATTTTCGACTTGGGGACTTAGGAGGCAATTCGACTTAAATTGGTTGCTAGTGGAATGTGGGGACCACCCACATGGGAATTCGAATTGGCCCATTCGAATAGCTTGGAGGGAAAGTTGAATAGGTAGATGGAGGGGCCCACATGAGGAAAGGGAGGCCCAAGGAGTTATAAGGAGGGAGCAACTCTCATTTTCGGATTCATTCATACATCTTGCAAACAAAATCACTTGACTGTTCACTCTGCGGTTTAGCTGAGTCAATCGACTGATTAGCCACGAATATCTCAAGTAGGAGATTCAACCTCTACTTCGGGGGACCATCTGTGCCCGCCCCAGAGAGGCAATTCTACAAGGATTTCATGAGTTCCGGGGCAGTGACATAACACCACCAACCAACGCAGAGCAGGGAGTGCGTATTTCTGGGTAGCGAAAGAATACGTAGAGGGAGATAGAGGCCAATAGAGATCAGATAATTTGCCAGAGAGTTAGAGAGCTGAGATAGCAACAATAGACCAACATTCTTGTTGAGTTTTATAGCTAGCAGAGCCAGCGTTCCAGCAATTCGAATTGTTGGGCTAGGGGACAATGCAGAGGCCACTCAACAGTTTTCCGTGGAGCTTAGGAGTAGGTGTCTTAGGCTAAGAGCTCACCCGGGAAGTCAAGGATTGGATAACAAGGATGAACCCAACACTTTGGGGGCATTTCCAGGAGGATTTCAGGGAGTTTCCAGCAGGCCGAGTTTTGCAGTTGCAGCTAAGGTTGGGCGCCAAGGGGGTCGAATTTTAGAAGTCTAAACCAACCAAAATCCTTTCTAGGTTTTTTTCTAGGTTTTTGACAAGGATCCCAAATATATAGTTTCATAATTTTTTGAGCATCAGAGGTGGGGTTTTAAGATGTGTCTTTGTAGCAGACAATGTAGAATTGCAGGGGATTGAATCGTGCCTTTGGGGGTCAATTTTTGGAAGTCCAAATCGAGCCAAACCATTTCTGGGTTTTTGTGGGTTTTGGCCCAGGAGTTTGTGGCTAAAGTTTCATCATTTTATGAGCACCAGAGGAGTTTCTTGCAGTCCCTTTCCAGGTAGTAGTGAAGTTTTTTGGGCAGCGCAGAGCATTAGAGGAGCAGTCATTTCCAGCATTTGAGATCATTGTATTATCACCTGGGTTTTGTCACGCTTGCCATTGAGGCAAGCCCAGGTGGAGACCTGGCTTTAGATATCAGGAGCTTGAGGAGGAGGTTGAGCATGATGCTGAGAGCCCATAGGATAGTGAGGAGCACATCGATATACCTGATGTGGCGCAGGAGTCACCTTTAAAAGAGACCTCTTTGATAACGCCAGTTGACACCCTGGTGGAGAGGATAGAGCCTACTCGCACAAAGCCATTTGTTGAGGGGTGCCATCCCTGGACGAGATGCCAATAATTGCTAAGGTATCTGGAGCCATGACCGAGTTTACAGGTGATAAATACCCACGATAGTTCCATCAGTTTTAGGTCAACCTTCTAGCATTAAAAAGGAAGGTCGTGTTAGTGCGAGAGGTGATTCTATAGCAGAACAGGGCGCTGGAGGGCATGAGAGCAGTTTGTGCAGAGTCCACGACCAAATTGACTCACATTGGGGAGTAGTTGGATTCCCTACTGGTGCAATTAGAGTGCACGTTGGAGCGTGAGAGCAACCCTCTTCGGGCATACATAAATGGGGCTGGCAGCATTGTTAGGTTACCTTGACCCATTGGACAGAGGGAGATAGAGCTACCTAGTCAAATTGTATGTATTGACCAAGATAGCGAGATGAGATGACCTGAGTTGCATAGGGTGCAACACCCGCATGTTGGGGTTGTTCTATGTGCATGAGTTCGTGCATTCGATCCCTCTCTTGGGGTTGGGTGGCGAGAGATTCTGAGTTGGTAGCTGGTGGAGTGGATTATGGAGAAGGTAGTGGACCCAGGTGGAGCTCAGCGGGAGTTTCTAGGCACTGGGGATGCTGGAAGCCTCGACTGACATCCGGGAGGGACTACCTATCATTTCCCATGTATGCCAGTTGACTACAACCAGGATGGTGCAGTTGACCTAGCATTTGAGCATGCACATTCGTTAGGGGAGTCTCGGTCAGCACCAGTGTTCGACCACTTTATGGATAAACTCTTGGTTTTCTTGGTATGGCATTTGTACACGGGATCACTGGGTGATCAACATACTCTGGTAGGAGTTTGTTGGAGGAGGTGGCATTGGTAGACCACCAGACGGTGCCTTGCATGGAGTTGGGGGCTCTTGATTTTTGTGCGGGGCACAAAGGACGCAGAGGAGCGGAGTAGTGGTGGCATCATTGCTCACACAGGTTGAGTCACTTCTCGGATCCCTCAGGGGGGTTTGGAGGGAAGATCCATTCATCGACGGGGATAATGATGCGATGGTGGAGGTGATGATATTGATCAAGTGTGGCCTGACACGTAGAGACATAGCTCTAGGCCATCATATCCAGGGATGTGTGGAAGCATCTAACGTTGAGCATTGGTCTACAGGTGGGCATGGAGATGCATGGTGGTGTGTTGTAGTCTGTTGGATGGCATTGCAGAGTGGGAGTGCCTCACATCGCAGTGAGTACATGCGGGGAGTGATAGGTGCAGTGGCACAGGTAGGAAGCAGGATGGTATAGGATGGCATCGCTGCAGCCGAGGGTATCCAACAATGTACAGGGGTAGGCTGTGGTGTATAGTGGCATGTCCAACAGTACTGGGATGATCGGTGGCATGCAGAGGCATATGGAGCTACACAACGAGGTCTTGGAGTGTTGCCTCCTAGGACACCCATGGACAGAGATACCAGACATACCTTTGGGTGTAATTCACCCATGATCGATGGGGACATAGATGAGCGATATTTGATGGTATCTGTGGGGACTCACACTCCTGACCCTGTGGGGACTCACACTCCTGACCCTCTTCTATGTCACTTATAGGAACGAGCAATCTAGTTGTTTTCCTTGACACTCCGGGCACAAGCAGTAGGGGACGGGGAGCTCACCCAAGATATTTGGATGATACTTGGTGCGATAGAGAGGAGACTTCTCAGTGGGGCATTGAATCAGTGCGCGAGTTGACAACCACAGGTCGAGGGATGAGGTGATCACCAACAAGGATGGCATATGATTCATCACTAATCCTATGCCTGGGGAGCTGGTCACATGGAGACATGTTTCACTCTTTCCACAGGGCATGACTGGACCATGCATGAGCAGAGGATACTGTGTACGGCTGAGATAGTTGTCCATTATGTATCCGGGTTACCGACATTGTATCGACACATTCTCTAAGGGGCGGGTAGTCGAACCAACGGCGATGGTTGGCAGGAGCAGGATGGATCCACATACATTGAGTTGATTATGCATATCAAATACCCATCTATTGGTTGCATTTAGGGGGTAGCTATTTGGCACATGTGGTTTCCAGTGGTCATCAGTACTACACAGTGGCAGGCACCAGACAGTTTAGCATGCCTTGATTAGTTCATGATGTATGGAGCTTATATATGGGTGGCATGTAGGGACTAGATATGAGGGCCAAAGGGATTCCATCGATTGTTGGGGCTATGCCACACCAGGTCTGCCTATGGGATGCAGGGATTCAATTGATCGATAGATCACTCGTGATGAGCGGAGTCGTGGCAGAGAGTGATATAGTTCACTCTTGGGATGACACATGGGGGTTCACAGAGGGTTTCATCATATGGGGAGGCAGACATTCTCTATTGCTGCACAGGTTTGGAGTTAGATTTGGATGGGTAGGCCTTGGTGCCATGGAGATGCCCAGGCAGGATGTGTCTTACATCTTTTAGTGTTCCACCATCGAGTTCCAGGAGAGGAGGATATTGTTTGCGCACGATGGGGAGTATGACATAGTTAGAGTAGCGCAGCGTCAACATGGTGGCACCACTCTGGGACTAGCAGGGAACTGGGGCATCACAACTCTTCATAACTCAATAACCTTTAGGGATGCACCAGTTACTGCATAGGGAGATCATACAAATTTTCCATTGGGCTTTAGCGAGTCACTGCTGGAGCAAGAGACTTTTGGTACTTGGACCAGGCATGATAGTGAGTGGAGCGAGGGGGGCTTCATGTTGGACATGATGGCTTGGGATCTTGGTATTGAAGGATTCTTTCATATTAGGACAATGTTGAGTTCAAGGACGATTCAGTGGCACATCTGGGACCTTGACACATGTTGCAGTGACAGTGGGGAGCAACAGTTAGAGAGGATGCTCGTTCAAGAATTGCTTGAGGACAAGCAATTTTTGGAGCGTTGGAAGAACTTGCCGGATGAGGATGCCACCTGGGAGAGTGAGCACATATTGGAGCACCAAACTTTGAGGTTGCTTGAGGGCAAACAACATTTGGGAGGGGAGGATTGTCATGTCCCTTCTCAAACACATTTGTAACAAGGTGCTGCTACATAATTTTACACAATTTTGGCTAAGGAAGAGAACCCATCATTTTCGACTTAGGGACTTAGGAGGCAATTCGACTTAATTTGGTTACTAGTGGAATGTGGGGGCCACCCACATAGGAATTCGAATTGGCCCATTCAAATAGCTTGGAGGGAAAATCAAATAGGTGGATGGAGGGGCCCACATGAGGCAAGGGAGCCCTAAGGAGTTACAAGGAGAGATAAAATCTCATTTTGGGATTCATTCATACATCTTGCAAACAAAATCACTTGATTGTTCACTTCGCTGTTTAACTGAGTCAATCAGCTGTTTAACCACGAATCTCTCAAGCGGGGGATTCAACCTCTACTTGGGGGGACCATCTGTGCCTGCCTTAGAGAGGCATTCTACAAGGATTTCATGAGTTCTGGGGCAGTGACATAGCACCACCAACCAGCGCAGAGTAGGCAGTGCATATTTTTGGGCAGCCAAAGAATACATAGAGGGAGATAGAGGCCAACAGAGATCAGATTATTTGCTGGAGAGTTGGAGAGTTGAGATAGCAGTGATAGACCAACATTCTTGTTGAGTTTTACGACCAGGAGAGCCAACATTCCAGCAGTTCGAATTGCTGGGCTAGGGGATAGCGCAAAGGCCACTCAACAATTTTTCGTGGAGCTTAGGAGTAGGTGCCTTAGGCCAAGAGCTCACTCGGGAAGTCAGGGATTGGATAGCAAGGGTCAACTCAACACTTTGTGGGCATTTTAGGGAGGATTTATAGACAGTTTCCAGCAGGTCGAGTTTTGCAGTTGTAGTTGAGGTTGGGCTCCAAGGGGGTTGAATTTCAAAAGTCTAAACCAACCAAAATCATTTCTGGGTTTTCTCTATGTGTTTTGACAAGGATCCCAAATATATAGTTTCATAATTTTCTGAGCACCAGAGGTGGGGTTTCAAGACATATCTTTGCAGCAGACAATGTAGAATTGTTGGAGATTGAATCATGCCTTTGGGGGTCGATTTTGGGAAGTCCAAATCAGGCCAAACCATTTCTAGGTTTTTGTGGGTTTTGGCCAAGGAGTCTGTGGTTGAAGTTTCATCATTTTATGAGCACCAGAGGAGGAGTTTCTTGCAGTCCCTTTCCGGGAAGTAGTGAAGTTTTCTAGCATTTGAGATCATTGTATTATCACTTGGGTTCTGTCACACATGCCATTGAGGCAGGCCTAGGTGCATTCCTCCATACTATTGTACTTGCTCCATTGATTAATAAAATGCTTAGCTGGTTCTTAATTCCAGAGTTTTTATGAGCATTTGTTGATTGTTTAAAGTTTTTGTGTTGTAAATCGTTTTTGCTTTCCATATCAATATTTATTTAAGTTTGGAACATTACATTTTAGCTCCAAAGGAGGAGGCTCATGATGTTGTGGAGCAACCACAAGTTGAGGAGTAGAGAGTGGAGATAGCCAGTCAAGCAGAACCATCTAGACAAGGCAGGAAGAGAACCAGAGAAGCTAAGAGACTTGTGTAGGATGTGAGGGAGAATGTGGGTGCTCCTTCAAATTAGCGCAGGCAGAGAAGGTCACCAGATCAGTATAATGGGTACATGGCTTTTATGACTGAGCTAGTAGAGACTAAGCCATCCTCGTTTGAGGAAGTAGTAGAGAAACTAGTATGGGTTGATGCAATGGTGGAGTACGAATCCATTGTGAAGAAGAGTGTTTGGGAAGTGGTCCCAAGCCCAATAGACAAATCAATTATGGGTTCAAGATGGATCTTCAAGGTGAAGCAAACAACAGACGAAAACATAAAAAAGTACAAGGCGAGATTTGTGGCCAAGGGGTACTCTCAGGTGGAGGGGGTTGGCTATGAAGAGACCTTTGTTCCTATAGCAAGGTACTCATCCATCATATCAATCCTTGCTTTGGCTACATATATGGGGTGGAAGATCCACCAGATGGATGTGAAAATTACATTCCTCAATGGAGTTATTGAGGAAGAGGTGTATATTGATCAACCAGAAAGCTTCGAGACTTTTGATCGATGCGAGCGTTGTATGGTCTCAAGCAAGCACCCCGTGCTTGGTACACCAGGATGGATAACTATCTTACCGGTTTGGGCTTCACCAAAAGTGAAGCGGATGCAAACCTTTATCATATTTTGGTAGAAAGTAAATTGTTGATTATTGTTTTATATGTTGATGACTTGGTCCTTACTAGTGATGAGCAACTGATTAGATCTTCCAAGGAGGACCTTGCAAGAGAGTTTAAGATGAAGGACATGGGTCTCATCCACTACTTCCTTGGATTGGAAGTATGGCAAAGTGGTGGGGAAATGTTTGTCTCTCAGAGCAAGTATGCCAACGAGATACTTTAGAGGTTCCACATAGACAGATGCAAACCCATGGAGACTCTTCTAGCAACCAACTGGAGGAAAGAGGATACCACTTTAGGTGAGGAAGTGGATGCGACTGTTTACCGGCAGTTGGTGGGTTCAATCATGTATCTTGTGAACACATGACCAAACATGTGTTATGCAGTGAACCAACTGAGTCAAGCTATGGGTAGGCCAACCAAACTGTTTTGGAGGGCAACTAAGCATGTTCTATGATACCTCAGAGGCACTACCCAGTTTGGACTTTGGTACAGACGGACAAAGGGAGTGACACTGTGTGGCTTCGTGTGGCTTCACCAATGCAGATTGGGCAAGAAGTCCATCAGATCAAAAGAGTACATCAGGTGGAATTTTCAGTGCTGGGTCCGTAGCGGTTTCTTGGTACAACAAGAAATAGAGATCGGTGGCATTCACCTCAACAGAAGTAGAATACATGGTTGCAAGTCAAGCAACATGTGAGGCGATTTGGATGAGGAAGATACTTGTTGGCTTGTTTGGTCAAATGATGGATCCTATTGTGATTTACTGTGATAATCAGAGTTGTATCAAACTCTTTGAGAATCCTATTTTTCATGATCGATCCAAGCATATTGATATCCGGTATCACCATCTATGGGATTGTGTGTAGAGGCAGATTATGTTGTTGTAGTACATTCCAACAGAGGAACAAGATGCTGATATTTTGACAAAGGCCTTGTCAAGAGGGAAGTTCGAGTTCCACAGTTGCATGATAGGGGTGATTGATAATCCCTTTTTTGCTGAGAGGGAGTGTTGAAAATGCAGCGAGAAAATCTAGTTTGACTTTGCCTTGGTCAAACTCATAGTTTTAAAAACCGGCTGGCTTGAACCGGAAACTGGTCAAATCTGCTGGTTCATTGGGCGATCGGGTCAAACCGAACAAAAAACCCTGTTTATGGGGCCTATTTCACCAAAAAAATCGGTTTGTTGGGCCTATCTCGCCAAAAAACCACAAAAACCGACCCGAACTGGCTAGTTTATGAAGGAATTGATCGATTTTCCCATAAACTGGCCGGTTCCTTCATAAACCGATCGGTTTATTGCCAGGCCAACTACAAACCCCACATAATGCAATTTTTTGAGTTTTGATGTTGTTTTGAGGGAAATTTGGAGTTGTTTCCCTCCAAAAGCAACCAGTGTAAGAAAAGCATGCCTCCCCTCTCATTTCCCTCACACATATCAACCCTAACAACACTAGCAATCAATGCCAAATGGTAAGTTAAATTCTTAAAGTAAAAGTGACATTTCCTTTATTTTTCATTTTCATCCTTTTACTTAAATTTTTAACATTACCATTAAATGAATCCGGATGTTTAAGAGTGGTTTCGACCTCATTGGATTTCATATGGAGAAACTAGAATTTTAGAGTTCACTTGAAATTCAACAGAGTTAATGGTTTTCAGGATTTCATGGTTTGGGGGTTTGCAATGTTTTCATTTGATCTTATCATGCATGAGGGTATGAGATTGGCGTTTGATCAAGAGCATGAAACCCTTTAAGGACCTTGATGTTGGTGGCATTGATTTTTGAACTTTGTTGATGTTGGTGGTATTGATCGCTGAACTCCTCTACAAATGGCTTTAACAATAATGTACCCTTCACTCAAACCAAAAGGCTGAGGAGATGAACCCTTCACTCAAACCAAAATCGCTAGTTAGGCATGTTAAGCTTCAATTTCTATCATATTATAAAGATGAGTAAACCAAGCTTGAAGACTTTGAGCAAGATGATGTTTATGTGTCTCTTGCTCATGATCTGATTTTTAGTAGCATTGAATCAATAATGAGTTTCATGAGTGATCATGTTGATCAATGATTTGTAGTTTTGATGTCTATTTTTGTTGCTACTACTACCACTACTGCTAAGGTTGCAGAGGAATTTTAGGAGTCCTCGAACACTCAGCTAGATTATATATGTAGCTCATGTTGATGATCCCTTGTTTAGTAGTGGTGATGAGTTTTGTAGCATGATCCCTTGTCTAATAATGGTGATGAGTTTTGTAGCATCCCATTTTGCCTAGTACATTTTTGCGACCCCTATTGAGGGTGATTTTTGATTGATTATATATGACAAACTTGGATCGATCACTTGATTGGGGAACATTGTTATATATATTACATGCATAGTTATATTTCCTCTTATGTGTGGCTATGTGATTGATTATATGTATCATATCTACGTTGATTTATGTCTCCTTTTGTTTTATATCTATCTTATGACATGATTATTACATATGAATGGAAGCTACTATGTGGAGTAGTTAACTGACCATAATCTTGTTGATGATTTATGATGTATGTGATTATACATGATTGACTTGGTATTTAGCAGGATTTGGCAGGGAACTTAGTTACTGTCGAGAAGGATGCTTAAATGACTATGGAGGTCATGTATACATTTGGGTAAAATGTGATTGAATTAAATTCATTATGAATTTTGTTGATGCTTTTAATCTATGAGGTTATGATGTGCAGGTTTGGGGAAACAAGGCCTTGCCAATAGATCATTAGATGCATATGAGCTCACAAACAGTGCCTTCAGGAAAACCATGTCGCTTCAAGAAGACTAGATGAGAATCTATGGGAAAGATTAGGGCGTGGAGTCCTAACGTTCAAAAAATCAAAGAGTGGAGTCTTGGATCTTTGGAATAGATCAAGGCGTGGAGTCCTAAGTACAGGGCAAGGACGTAGAGTCCTAACAAGTTAGGAGAAGTGCACAATAGGGGTGTGGAATCCTTATTTTCTCACCGAAAAACACCATTTAAAGGCTTACATAAACTAGGGGAATTAATCTAAGTTAAACTTTAAGTTGAATTAAATCCAATTTACCCACTTTAGAGGACTCTTCAAAATAAATATTATTTTAATGCAAAATATTAATTATCTTCTTTTTAAAAATAAATAATAAGAAAAATCTTTAAGTAGACACATGGGTGGTGAATATTACATAATTTAGATACCTAAATAAAATAAGATAAAAGGAAAAAAAAATCGAGAGGTGTCACCTTGGAGGGTGGTGAATAATAAAATTTTATATATATGAAAAATTAGTTAATTTTTGCATGAAGTGGGTGAGGTGTCACTCCACTCCATGCTTATAAATATTGAAGCATTTTCCCCATGGAGGGGGAGACCAAAAGGAGTAGGGAAATGCTACCAAAATGATTACCCAATTCATAAATTAAAATCCAAGTAATTTATCTCAATTCCTAAATTAAAATCTCAGTAATTTATCTTGGTTGATTGAGACCAAGTGGTGTGAGAGGAAGATGGGATATCTTCCTTAGTTGCTTGAAATTTCTAATTATTGTTGAACTTGGTACTGTTTGTGAGCTCATAGAGCTCGGGGGTTCCAAGGAAAAAGGGTTTTCTTTGGATATGGTTGGGTGGTAAATCTCACTGGTCTATTGGAGTTGGCAAGTAGAGTCGCTGAACAAAGTAGAACATCTCAGTAGTGGGTAAAATTTGCAGTTTGTTATATTTTGCTTTTAATTAACCTTTCGTGAATGAAGATGTAGTTAGTTTACCTTCAAAATAGTTCTTCTTGTTATAAAAGATCTGATTATACATATGTTGAAACTTCAGAACTATAATTGTAATCTATATCTTATCCAGTATAAGTTTACTATTTTTATTTTCAATTTGGGAATCTCTGCTTTATTATACATTTATGTTTATGGAGCATATGTTGAAGAGGAGTTACTATTATGTTAATACGTTTTTGTTTTTAAAAGCTTATATTGAAGAAGAGTTAACATTTCGTTAATTTTTGTTGGGGAAGAAAAAAAATTACAAACCTAAGCTTGTAATTTGCTCGAGTAAAAAAAAACGTCATGCAAACTATAATTAGAAGACATGATGTTCATATTCCTATTATTTGACATCCTCCTTCACTTGGTATCTTTTAAAGTTATATATTTATTTTCATCTAATAATAGTTTTCTGCAAAATTCTTGTTTTGTAGTTAGTAGTCATTGTTTTGAAGGCACTTGTCACATTGTTCTTATTACTTTTTTTGCAGGAAAAAATGTTCTCTTGAAATTTAACATTTACTCTTTTTGCATAAAAGAAAGTATTCTTTGAAATATAATGCTTATTCATTTTGGAAAAAAATAAAAAAATATTTGCTTAATTTTTAGTCATGTTAGTGTGCTAATTTAGAGCGTCATATCTTTAAATGCAAAGGTGGATAATGTTTTTAGCTTGATGGTTGTATATATTGGTGTGTTACATTTACTTTGGTTAATGCATGAGATAAATTAGTGCGGTAATCCTCTGTAACTTTTATTATATATACATTCTTGGAAAATATGAGTTTATGATTCTTCCCTTTTCAATATGTAGTTTGAAGTTTTCATTATTGCCAAAAGTATTGGTGTCGAATAGATTCTGAAAGAGGTTAACCTTGGTAATATTTTATAACATTGATAATCTTTTATAACCTTTGTTATGAAACCAGCTCAAGAAAAGATAGAAAAGATAGATCAACGCCTTAGAATTCAGCCTCTTCGAGGGGCAACCTCCTTTACATTACATAAATGAACAATTCTTGGATGATACAAATGACAAAACCTCCTTTCTATATATATGAGTCTAAGGAGTCACAATATAATCCAGCCGACCTAACAATAATAATATAAAGCCACAAAAATAACAATAGAGAGATTCTATGGGCACATTAATAACAATATGGGGGCAATGGGGGCACAACAATATAAATAAGGGGTATAACTACAATAGTAATGGGGTAATCACTAGTATTATAGGGACCCAACATGCCCCTCTCCTTCAAAAAAGTGTTGTCCTCAATGCTTGAGTAGTTCTGGATACTTCTGCATAAAATTTTCATCCTCCCATGTGGAATCTTCAGCGGATAAGTTCTTCCACTTGATAAGGTACTCTGAAATTGATCGATTTCGTAGCTGTCGAGTTCTTGTTTCTATAACTGCTTCCGGTTCCAATATAATTTTTCCTTCTTCGTCAAGTTCTGGCAATATTGTTTGAACTGGGAGCTTGTCGCCTATAACCTTCTTTAAGCATGAAACATGGAAAACTGGGTGCAATCGAGAAGCTACAGGAAGCTCCAATTTGTATGCCATAGTACCAATTTTTTGCAACACCTTATACGGACCATAATACTTTGGTGATAATTTATTATCCTTCTTAGCTTGGTTGAGGGACATTTGCTTATATGGTTGTAGCCGTAGGAATACCCAATCACCTACATCAAAATTTCTTTTACTGCGATGTTGATCTGCCTGTTGTTTCATTCTATTCTGTGCCAACACGAGGTTATCCTTTAAGAGTTGGAGGACTTGTTGTTGATGTTCGATGTGATGTTCCACTGCCTGAACCTTAGAATTTTCTCTTAAATATGATGTGATGGATGGTGGTTGATACCCATAAAGTGCCATAAATGGGGTCATTTTTGTTGCTGTATGAAAAGAAGTGTTATACCACCATTCAGCCAGAGGCAAGCATTTGACCCATTGTGTCTGTTTATCAGATACAAAGCAACGAAGATATCCTTCCAAACATTTGTTTACTATCTCAGTTTGCCCATCAGATTGAGGATGATAAGATGAGCTATGAGCTAACTGAGTACCAAGACAAGAAAATAATGCTGTCCAAAAATTTCCAATGAAAATGGGATCTCTGTCACTTACAATAATCTTTGGGTTTCCATGTAGCTTTTGAATTGTTTCCATAAATGCAGTAGAAACTGTACTGGCTTTAATTGGATGTGATAATGCACAAAAGTGTGCATACTTGGTAAGTCTGTCAACTACCACCATGATGACACCCTTTCCCTCAGACTTGGGTAAACCTGTGATAAAATCCATTGATACCTCCTCCCAACGTTGGCTTGGAATGGATAAAGGTTGTAATAGACCCGGTGTCTTAATTGTTTCAACTTTATTTTGTTGGCAAACCAAACATTCTGCTACAAACTTTTGAATCTCTGATTTAAGGCCATCCCAAAAAAATTCCTTCTTAATCCTGTGGTAAGTTTTTAAAAATCCTGAGTGCCCTCCTAAGGGAGAAGTGTGCAATTCCATAAGAATCTTTTGTTTTATCTGGGAATTCTTACAGAGGTATAAGCGATCTTTGTACCATAACAAATCATTTTTCCAGCTAAATGTATCAGACGTACTGGAATCTTGTTGTAGCTTTCGAATAAGTGCCCATACTTCTTCGTCATTCTTCCATTCCTCCCTTGCTTCATTTATCCAATCTGATTGGATGATAGAAATAGCGCACAACAATGCTTCCACATCCTCATCCTTCCTTGAGAGTGCATCTGCCACCACATTTTGCTTCCCTTTTTTGTAGATGATTTCAAAGTCATAACCCAACATCTTTGTGACCCACTTTTGTTGCTCTTCAGAGGATAATCTTTGTTCTAAAAAGTATTTAAGGCTATCATGATCCGTTTTTACCTTGAAGTGTCTTCCCATTAGGTAGGGTCGCCATTTCTTAAGTGCATGGAGTATTGCCAACATTTCCTTCTCGTAAATAGCTTTGCTTAGAAACTTTCCCTTGATTGGACGACTTTCAAAAGCAATGGGTCTTTCATCTTGCATTAGAACAGCACCAATTCCATTTCCTGAAGCATCACATTCCACAATAAAGGTTTTTGTGAAGTCCGGTGTAGCTAAGACCGGTGCTTGGCACATTGCCTCTTTAAGATGTTCAAAGGCCTTTGTTGCTTCCGGAGTCCATGAAAATGCATCTTTCTTCAATAATGTCGTTAGAGGTGCTGCTATTCTCCCATAATTCTTAACAAACTTGCGATAATACCCTGTCAACCCAAGAAATCCGTGCAAATGCTTTATGGATGTGGGGATTTTCCATTCCTTAATGGCTTTAATTTTGGTAGGGTCTACCTTAACTCCTTCATGAGATACAATATGACCCAAATATTCCACCTCCTGGACTCCAAAGAAACATTTGGATCTTTTGGCATATAATTGTTTCTCCTCCAATAGTTGTAGCACCCTGTCAACATGTTCAACATGATCCTTCCAAGACTTGCTGTAGATAAGTATATCATCAAAAAATACTAACACAAATTTTCTAAGGAATGGTTTGAAAATTGAATTCATTAAACCTTGAAATGTTGAAGGTGCATTGGTAAGGCCAAAAGGCATGACCAAAAATTCATAATGACTCTCATGAGTTCTAAATGCCGTTTTCGGAATGTCTTCAATCTTCATTCTGATTTGATGATATCCTGAACGAAGATCCAACTTGGTGAAGTAAATTGATCCATGCAATTCATCCAGTAATTCATCAATGACAGGAATGGGGAACTTATCTTTAATATTGAGCTTGTTGAGCTCCCTATAATCTGGACACATGCGCCATGATCCATCCTTCTTGTGCACCAATACCACTGGAGCAGAGAAAGAAATTTGACTCGGTTGAATTATACCAGCCTCTAGCATTTCTGCAACCATACGTTCAGTTTCACATTTTTGGACATAGGGATATCTGTACGGCCTGATGTTTGGAGGAACACTTCCTGGAATCAGATGAATAACATGATCATGATCACGCATAGGTGGGAGACCTTTGGGAGTCTCAAATACCTTAGAATGATTGTCTAGGACTTTTTGGAGATCTGGAGAAATAGATGATTCTAATGTGGAAACATCTAGCGAACATAATTGTGCAATTACACCCTTTTGCTCCTTTTTTAGAAGCTTTATCATACCATTAGAGTTGATTATCTTTCCTGGTTTCCCTGCAATACCCCTTAATTCAACTTCCTTTCCTTCCGTAGAAAATTTGATGAAAAGTTCTTGAAAATTAAAAGCTATTGTACCCAAGGATTGTAGCCATTGGACTCCTAGTACAACATCAGCACCTCCCCTTGGAATGGAAAGCATTGGGCTAGTCAATACATATTCTCCCATGGATAGCTTGATATTATGGCAATTTCCAGAGCAATTTATTGTTTCTCCATTTGCAATCATCACTTGACACTCTGGTGCTGGATATAGGAAGCAATTCAATTCTTTTGCTACCCTACAATGAATAAAATTGTGGGTGCTTCCTGAATCAATCAACACTATCACCTTTTTCTTCTTGATTTGTCCTTCTATCTTGATGGTTTGAGGAGTGGTAATTTCTGCCAATGCATTACAAGATATGGTCGGATTTATTTGTTCTTCATCTAGGCTTTGTTCCTGGAGCATATCCTGTTCTTTTGACCTTTCTTGCTCCTTTTCTTCTTCCTCTTCACAATCTATGTAGAATAATTTCTTCTCAGCACACTTATGACCTTTAGTGTATTTTCTATCACAACTATAACAAAGCCCTTTTGCTCTTTTTTCATCCAATTGTTGTGGTGTCAACCTTATAGGTTGTGGAAGACTAGGGGCAACTGCTTCCGTCTTTATAGTTGTGAGTGGTATGCTTCCTGGTTGCCATAATTTTGCTTTCCATTTTTCTTGCTAACCTGAATGTCTTCTCTAATGAATCAGGTTCCCAAAGTCGAACATCATGTTGGATATTATCTTTTAAAGACCTTATGAACACATCAATCCTATGCTGCTCTGGAATATCTTTTAACCTTATGTTCAATTTTTGGAACTCCTCAATGTGCTCCATTATTGAACCCTTTTGTTTGAGACTTATCCATTGGCTAAAAAAAGTGTTGCTTTTTGTATCTTCATAATGTGCTATCAATTCTTCCGTAAAAATTGCCCAAGTGATAAATTGTTTATGAGAGCAAAGCCATTGATATCATACAAACTGATTTGGTTCCAAATATAAAGTTGCCATACGTACCTTTTGTGTGTTTTGCACATTATTGAGATCGAAGAACTGCTCCATCTGTAATATCCATGTGGCGGGATCCTTGCCATCAAACTTCCTCATATCGATTTTTGGAATATGGTGGGTCTTCAATCCAACATTAGAGTCTATGGAATCATGATTAACATTTTTTTTGTTCACATCATGAGTTTCCTTTACAACCTTTTCACCATTAGTAAGTATTTCTTGTAGAAAATTTGTCAAATCTGTCTTCAAATCTGCCATGTCTGTCTTCAAATCTGTCCTCAAATCTGTCTTCAGATCATCCATCTTAGCTTCCATGCCATTTATCTTTAGATTCCACGCCATTTATCTTAGCATCTGTTAGCTTTTGTGAGCATGACATTTGTTGCACTTGTTCTTGTAATTTTGATATATTATGTAGCATTTCTTCCTCTTCTTCATGAGTCATGCTAGAGCTTTCAGGTTCCTTACTAGGTGTTTGCATTTTCTTTCCTCGGGGCATCAGTTACCGATAATAATGCTTTACTATGCCCTTTGAATTCCTTCAAACCAAGCTTATGCAAAAATAAAAATAAAAAACTACACACCTTTTTTTTACTTTGTAGAAGCGTGATATTGAATCTGATGTATCTTTGTAATTTCGAATCATCCAGTTCTGAAATTGTGACCTGTAGTAGCCTTCTATGTCCTCTTTCCAATGCCACTAGTCTGATCCAAATTGGATTCTCCAAGAAAGAGTTATGCACCATCTCCCGCAGTGACCTGATTATAGACTAGTTCAGTAGAGCGAACTTGTATGAAGTGCCACGTGTCACTGTTTCAACCTTTGACTCTGAAAAATATATAAAAGAAAACTACAGTCCTTCTTCTTTCTGTACCTTCTTACGAAATTTCAATCCGATGCTCAGAAAGAAAGTTATGACGATTTTCCCCAGGTCACCTGTTTTGAGTGTAATTCAGGAGTCTGCAAAAAAGCCAACTTCCTCAGATCATATCTCCGAAAATATCGCGCGAAAAGCTCTGAAATTCGGCCCCAAGGTTCAACGCGATTTTTTCTCAAATGGGTTTATTTTGCGACTTCTGACACGTCACAGAAAAAAAGTTATAGCGAAAATGCCACGATGACCTGTTTGGAGCAACAAAACCCTAGAATCCAAAGCTCTGATACCAAATGTTATGAAACCAGCTCAAGAAAAGATAGAAAAGATAGATCAATGCCTTAGAACTCAGCCTCTTCGAGGGGGCAACCTCCTTTACATTACATAAATGAACAATTCTTGGATGATACAAATGACAAAACCTCCTTTCTATATATAGGAGTCTAAGGAGTCACAATATAATCCAACCGACCTAACAATAATAATATAAAGCCACAAAAATAACAATAGAGGGATTCTATGGGCACATTAATAACAATATGGGGGCGAAGGGGGCAAAACAATATAAATAAGGGGTATAACTACAATAGTAATGGGGTAATCACTAGTATTATAGGGACTCAACAACCTTGCTAATATTTATATGCATTCTTAGCAAATGAGATTTTATGGTTTATCCATTTGCATTATGTAGTTTAAAGTTTTTATTTTTGTAAAAATTATTAATTTGGAATAATTTTTTAGGGAAGATACTATTAAATGTTTTATACATTGGTATCTTTGGTCATTTTACCAATAGTTGATTTTGGAATGAGTTTAAATCAGTTATTCTTATTTTAATGTTGCACTTTACATAACACCAAATCTCAGTGCGTGAGCTTCCATAGGGAGTAATTTTGTTTGGAAAGTGTGAAAGAACACTCTGTTTTGTTTGTGAGCTTCCACATGGAATATTTTTGTTTGGAGAGTGAAAGAACACTTTGTTTTGTTTTTTAACATTCTTTTTTGTTTGTTTGGACTTTTCTTGAAAAGAACATTTTGGTCATTTTACCAATAGTTGCTTTTGGAATGAGTTTAAATCAGTTATTATTATTTTAATGTTGCACTCTATGTTGCAATATGTAATGGTAACAATAAGAATCTTTAGTTCAAATGGTACAGATTTTGGTAATTATGACCAATCACTTATAGACACCATGGTTTGGTATCCTTCCTTGACAGGGATGTTATTTGAATACTAAATTGAATTTATTTTACTAAGTTTTAAATTCAATGGCATCACCTTTTTTTCATGCTTTTAAAGTAATATAAATATCACTGTATTATTAAGGATTGAAATTGTAGGTAATTTAGTAAGTATTGGAAATTGTATCGTATGTTAAAAAAAAATCGAAATAAGAATTATGTTCCTTTTAAGATATATACAAATTCCCTTGGAATATTTTGCACGTAAAGCTATGGCATTGATGAAAGATTTTCAGAGTACATAAAGAGATTAATTTAAGTTGTTTGGAGTAAATAAGATAACTAATTTGAAAGTAAGATAAATGTATTTGAAATTATCAAGATTATTAAAGTTATACTATGAGAGATTTTAAAAGAAAGTATTCTAGTGGGGTCCACAATATATGATTCCAAAAGAAAAGGCAGAGTGTTTTCCATCACGAGTAAAAATCTTTGACGTCAGTAAATAAGCTATAGAGAAGAGAAAATGGAAATGAATCTTCATGTTGTGATAATTTAATGATTTCATAATATTATCAAATATTTCTAAAACGATAGAATTTTATGTTTAAAATATAGGGCATTGTTGCAAAGAAATATTCTACAAATGAATGGATCAAATGTTAACATTTACGCTTTATGTTACGTGGAATGAATGCTTAGGATATGATGAGTTCTTCTTTATTTTTGGGAGACTTAATAATTTTGTGAATACTTTTGGATATGATGATTTTTTCTTCATTTTTGGAAGACTTATAATTTATGTAATGATTAAAGTGTTTTGTTTTCATGTACTACGAAAGGCCAAAAACATGATACAAATCTATGTAAAGTATTGTTAAAATATAAAAATATTATGGATCTATTTTCAATGTTTTTATGAAACATGGATGGGTTTTATATTAGAGATTAAAAAAAAGAAACACACTTTTTTTGGGTTACTTGAGTTACATACTCAATTGGTAGTCGAGGGATCTTACATATGGTAGTAGAGGCAATTGTTTTTATTTACTTATTTGAATTTTCCTTCACTAGGTTAAGTAATCATGGAGACAACATCAAGGCAATGAAGGAGGGAAGTCTCACCTCCACCCTCCCAAGCTAGAGAATTTGAACAAATATCTGTCAAGGAATTAAGGGATATGATGTTATCCTTCTAGAAGATGACTAAAGTCTTGATTAGTAGGGTTGGAGGGAATCCTTCAGTGCCTGGTTCTTTGTCTTAAGCAGAGAGACAAGAGGTACCATCTAATGGAGATGTGCATTAAGTGTTGGAAAAAGTTAAGCTTTCTATATTTAAGGGTACCACCAAAGGTGAGGTAGCAGAAGCTTGGTTGGAAAACATGCGCTTATGTTTTGAGTTGCGGAACTATTCTAGCAACCACAAAGCTAACTTGGATATATACCAATTGTTGGGAATGGGATCCCCTAAGGACATTTTTGGGGTTAAAAGACCATGTTTTGGGTTGAATTTTGTAATAAAGTTGTAAAGACTCCACATTTTGTGGTCGCGGAGCGCGGAGGTGTCATGAGTCAAAGGGTTGTCCGCCCTTATTTTGTAAAGTAAAGATAGTTGTAAAAGATCTACCCATGGTCCGCAGACCATGGGATTGGATAAAAATAGTTAAGTAAGCTCGCTCTAAGTAGTGGAGAGAAGTCATAGAAGTAAGAAGTCTTGAGCGATAAGGAGAGAACTCTAAGTTTCAAGTCTTAGTGTAGGTAGAGGCTCTGCAGTTGAGTGCACAAAGGCCTATGGTAGAAGTCTGCAGCTGAGTGCGCAGACCCCTGCAACTGTGTGCGTAGGGTGGATAGAATCTGTAATCATCTGAAGATATCAATAAAAAGAAGTATTCTACAAATTTTGTGTCTTTGTTTCCTGTTAATTCATCTTGTCATATTGTGTATGGATTTCGTTTACAATGCTTATGTGATGCGCGAATATATATAATTACGTTGGTTAATCGAATGCAAGTAAGAATATCTGTTTATGCGATGCTAACTGTGATTGTTTAGTAAGGTAATTAAACACTTAAGGATAAATTGGAAACATGTTCTATACGTTGCTTTAGTAGCACGAAAGTACCTGAGCTGCATGTTAGGGCTGCGTGAAGGCCAATCGTACCCCTTCATGGAGGTACTGAAGGGCGGAATAAAGGGCTAGATAGACTGATCCCTAGAACTTAACGACTTGCACGAAAGCAGGAATAGGAGGAATAAACTGACATCACGACCATCTCAGGGTGTGGAAATTTGGTTCCAACATCCTCCCATATTGTTTCAGGTGAGACTTCGGTCCACGCTCCGCGCGCTGATGTCGAAAGGGTTAGTAGTGTAGGGATTTGTTTGGCTAACTAACGCTGAACTTGGGTCAGGCCCCACCAAGCTAACAAATGGTTCTGTTGCCAGGACCGGAATCTGCATAAGAGATGTGTGATGCCGTATCACTGGAACTCAACTAAGAAATAGATCAGAGACTAGTTAGATAGGAAGATCCACAAATTTGTGGCACAGGAGAACAAAAATCTGCGACTGACAAAGGAACAATGGCTGGACAGGTACCTATATACAAAGATTCACGAGATCTTTTTTTATTCATTTTCGGTCGAGCTATACGAGTGGATCACGAAACTAGCAGATAGCCAAGGAAGGTGGAGACTCGACGGTCTTATTGTCTGGACCCCATAGTTAGTACAGAGATTGGAAGCCTCTAAGGATAAGATCGCCCGCGCTGTCAATCATTGGCTCGATCGCATCATAAGAGGATTTGTGATTGAATTCACGGTCGATACCTCAGTCAACTACAACGAGGCGGAGCGACACTTTTTCAAAGGTCCGCGAGGTAAGTACTTGAAGTCTTTGAATACTTGGATTAAAATGTTATTGTGCGAAAAATAGGTTATGCAGCTACCTTGATGTTCAGAACTACGCAAAGTGGAAAGACTTAAAGGAACGAAGGAAAAAAGGGTCCTAAATATAGTCTATTGATTTCACCTCCATTGGGTGACGAAGAGGGAGTAGTGCATGCTTCTCAGCGAAGTGCTATCTAGTTAATAAGACAAGGATTCCCACAACCACCACTTCCACTCACACCACCTCCAACTTCACCACCATCACCTGCGACTTCACCCGTACCACCTCCACCTCCACTTCCACCGTAGTTCAGTGTGGCGAATTCAATGAAGCTGCGTTTGTTCAAAGGCTTGGGAAATGAGGACCCGGACCAGTTTTGGTTCGTTGTAAAAGCTGTGTGGGAAGCTCAGGGCATTACAGAGGATCACATGAAGAAGGCAACACTAGTTAGTGCTCTGCAGGATCGCACGCTAAATTGGTACATTAGATACTCTAAGGATGACCCAAATGCTGGAGTGGCGGACTTTCAGACTGCGCTGAATAAATAATTCAGTAGGGCTAAATCCGAGGCATAGTTGATTGTAGTGTTCAAGGAAATTGTGATGAAACCAGGCGAGACCCCTTGGGAATTAGATCAGAGGTTGAAGTGTAAAATCCGCGAAGTTAATATGAATTTAACGGATGGATAGCATCGCAAATGGTTTGTGGCTTCGATCCTGCCACACCTAAGGGTTGCACTGTCACAACAGAAGATAACAACTCAGGCAGAGGCCTTGGAGATTGTAATGAGACTGCATGAAACACCGATGTAGGATTCGAATCTGGTGGTTCCACAGATCCATGCACAGTTGCAAAATCTTTGCATTGAAATGCGGAGCTTGAAGCAGGACACAACAGTTCGACCGGAGGTGCGCGAAGAGTTATGGTGCCTGAAATGCAAGGGTCAGGGGCATGACAAAGACCATTGCCCGGTCTTTGCGAACTATATTACAGGAGGAGGATCGATGCTCTTGAGGCCGGAGGCTCAAGCAGGACTAAGCACGGGACCTGCATTGTGGTGCGCTATATGTCAGGTAGCAGGAAAACATACAACAGATAACTGTCATTTGCTGCAGAAGTTTGTATAAACACCACATTAACTGTTCTGCAACTTTTGTAGGTCGGTAGGGCATGATGAGCGCAACTGCAGAACTTATGAATTGATGATGGATAGAACACCCTCCTATAAGGTTCAGGCTGAAACGCGCCCCCTTGACCAGAGCGCAGGGATGGCGCGAACAAGTTTTTAGGGGCGCGGACGAGGTAGAGTCGGAGGAGGACCTGGCAGAGGTCGGGGACAACTAATCTGCTACAATTGCGGAGGACCAGGACAATATGCCCGCAATTGCACTATAACCTAATGTGTCCGTCGTGCAAATATTGCATCCAGTTTGACCATGAAACGGATGAGTGTCTTACGCTAATAGCGAAGATATGTGACAAAGGGCACTACCACCTCAACTGACTTAGAACCTGCAGATGATGAGGTCTGAGCCTCGTGAAGAGGATCTGAATGTGAATATAGTGCTTCGAAGTGGAATTGCAATAGGGGATGATAAGGGCAAACAACTCGAAGACAACACGTGGGTTCTCAAAGCTCTAGTGAAGGAGGCTAAATTTGACTTGGAGCGTGCATGCGAAATGTTCATGGAAGCAAGGAAGAGCTTCGTTGAGGCTTCCACCTCAGGGAGCAAGGATAACCCTGATCAGGGAATGGACCCTTTTATGCTTACGACCTTTCTAGAAACCTGCATGAAGTTTCTGCGCGATAGCAAGGCTATGAAGGGATTACAGGAGCTTATAAATAGATGCGCCAGAAACACTCCAAGTGAACTGCGCGTGGTATGAAAAATTGGTAAGCATAAAACAAGGACAAGACGGGAGATGAGACTGACATGAAAATTGGTAAGCATAAAACAAGGACAGGATGGGAGATGAGACTAATCGCGTAGATAGGAGAGTATGAAATGGATCAGGTTATTTTGGATATGGGGTCAGATGCGAACGTCCTATTGAAACAGATTTGGGAACGGATGGGAAGACCCATGTTGCAGTGGTCTCCGATTCAATTAAGGATGACAAATCAACAAAAGATCATCCCCATGGGGCGGCTGTAAGGGGTGACTATAGATATTGAAGGCGTGAGCGCGTTGGCTAACTTTGAAGTAATAGAAATTCTAGATGACAACAACCCCTACCTTGTGCTCCTTGGCATTGATTGAACTACTGATATGAACGGGGTAATCAAACTAAAGAAGAGAAAGATGATATTTGAAAAGAAATCGCTCCACGTAATAGTACCCTTAGATCTTGCCGAAGAATTGTTCCATACTGAACCAGTGCGTGATTATGAGAGCGATGACGATTTGCACTGTATCTATAAGAAAACAGCGTGACACCAAGATTGGGTGAATCCAACAGCAGATGGATGAATCACATGGGATTGCGAGAGTTCTTGCAAATTGGACTCTGATGAAGAATTAGAGCACTAGCAGAATCAGTTACATGAAGTAACCACGCTAAGTTGTAAAATGATGACCCGGTCACTACGCTGTGTCGTCAGAGGTAAGATATCTGCGCACTTATTATGCCCTGAATGATGTAGATATCTTTTTGGATGCATTTGAGAGGGAGGTACCAGAGAAGCAATGCTTTCAGGCTTTGGATTGGGCACTGTGCGTTATGCCCGCAAGATGGTGGGGTACGCACAAGGGTAGCTTTGATGATTGGCGCGAATGTAGGAGGATGACGAGAACACATTTTGGGAAGCCGAAGGTACGTATGACAGACAAGTATGATGGGAAGGATGATCCGCGCGTGCACTTGGCCAAATGGGCTCAGGCTTATGGAACGAAGCTCTAACCTGAATGGGTGCACTTGTTCTGTCACACCCTCGATGTCATCCCGATGAACTGGTACTTAGAAACGGAGCTCCGCCATGGTACAGGTGAATGGGATATTCTGTGCAAGGGATTCATAATGACATTCAACTTTGAAGACGGGTTTGACTGTATTGACGAAGCGCTATAAGAAGTGAAAGCAACGATCTATAGGATACTACAGGATCCTTTGGACTTGATTCAACCCGATTAGACTACTTAGTTGAGTCATGCGCTAGAATGCTATAACCTGACCATTGAAGAAGAAGATGAGGATCCGCGAAAGATTAACATACCTGAAACAAAAAGTCACCGTGAAGCTGAAGGACCACAGATTGAGATCTGGATATAATTGCGCCACTGAAAACAAAACAGGTAAACATTGGTATGGAGGCAGAGCCCAAATTCGCGAAGATTGGAAATGACTAGGATGATGCGACGGTGGATAAGGTTGCTGAATTTCTCTGCGAATACCAGGATTTGTTCCCTACCAAGTTTACGAATCTAAAAGGGATAATTGGGGACTTAGGTGTTATGAAAATCACGTTGAAACTCGACCCGAAACCGGTTAAGCAAAGACCTTACTGTCTCAATATGAAGTATAAGGAGGTGGTCTGCTTAGAGCTAGACAATATACTCGCGACAAACATCATTGAGTCAGTAGAAGAATCTGATTGGGTAAGCCCAATGGTTGTACAGGAAAAGAAGCAGAAGGATGAAATAAGGATATGCGTAGATCTTAGGAAGTTGAATGATGCTTATGTACATGATCCTTTCTCGACTTCGTTCACTGATGAAGTGTTGTACAATGTAGGTGGCCAGGAAGCATATTCTGGGTACCATCAAATCAAAATCGTGCTGGAGGATAGGAGCAAGAAAACCTTCGCGACTGAGTGGGGGTGTTTTCAGTACACTGTAATGCCTTTCGGATTGAAGAATGTGTCTGCGTTTTTTTCGCGCGTAGTCGTTGCGATGTTCAAGGAATTTATTTATAAGTTACTGGAAGTGTACTTTGATGACTGGACTATGTTTGGGTTGGTGAAACACCATGTGAAAAGCTTGCCCCTGATGCTAGATACCTGTCGAAGATACTAGATCGCGCTCAATTTGAAGAAGTGCATGTTTTGTGTTCTTTTTGGGACCTTGCTGGGTCATGTGGTTTGTAGACAGGGATTGATGGTAGGTTTCGCGGTGATACTTAGAAGCACCAAGGAGTGTGAAACCGCTGCGTGCTACCCTAGGGCATACTAGATATTACAGGGAGTTTATCAAGGGATATGCCCATATCACCGCGCCTATGGAGAAGTTGTTGAAAAAGAATGTCACTCTACTAGAACGAGGACTGTAAGAAAAGCTTGGATGTATTGAAGGAAAAGATGGTCACTGCGCTGATCCTAGTCTTCCTGGATTGGAAGAAGGGGTCTCATGTACATGTTGACGCATCATGTATAGCGCTGGGAGTAGTACTGACACAAGATGGCAGAGGAGACTTGGACCATACTATAGCGTTCGCAAGTAGAAAGTTATCTAAGGCAGGAAAAAACTATTCCACCACTAAGTGCGAAGGGTTAGCCAGGTATACGCGCTCCAGAAGTTTAGACACTATTTCCTGGGTGGCCATTTTAAGATGTATACGGATCATTCCGCGTTGAAATACCTAGTTAATAACCTTGTGTTGGGGGGGAAATCTGGAGGTGGTTGTTATTGTTCCAGGAGTATGATTTTGAAGTTATTGTGAAACCTGGACGATTGAATGCAGGACCAGAGCATTTGTTGCACATCGAAATAGGGGAAGAGCCCACTAATTTGGAGGAGGGATTGCTTGACGCGCAACTATTTGCAGTGCGCATCGCGGATGGTCATTTTGAAGATATCATACACTTCCTAACGACAGGAATTACCCCAGAAGGTTACACCGTCCAACAGAAAGAGTTAGTGGTGTGCACGACAGATTTTTCTATTATTGCTGGGAATCTGTACAAAATGGGGTTTGATGAAATATTGCGACGATATGTATCGGAGTTTGAAATAAGTAGTATCCTCGCAGACGCTTATGGGGGCACCGCGGGAGGACATTATGCAGGGAGAGAAACCGTGCAGAAGATTCTACGCTCAGGGTTGTGGTGGCCAACCCTCCATCACGATTCAAAAGCTTACTGCAAAGCATGTGATGTGTGTCAAATAACTGGCAGGCCATCGTGGAGGGATGAGATACCTCTGAATCCACAGATGATGTTACAACCCTTTGAGAAATGGACGATAGGTTTTGTGGGACCCATTCAGCTCCAAGGGAAGAAGATGGGAGTGAGGTACATTATCATTGCAACGAAGTATTTGACTCGATGGGTAGAGGCACAGTTTGTGAAGGATTGCACAGATGCGACTGTTGCAAAGTTCCTCTTTGAGTGTCCTGACGAGATTTGGGTGTCTAAAGATTTTGATGAGTGATTGTGGTATGCACTTTCTGAATGAAACGATCAGCGCGCTGACAGAGGAATTTTAGGTATATCACCAGAAGAGCACACTTTATCACTCATAGGCTAACAGGACGATGGAAGCATTCAATAAAGTGTTGGAGAACGCGCTGACCAAGGTTTGAAACACTCAACGAAGTGATTGGGACCTACGTATACCTGCAGTACTATGGGCCTATCGGACGACATGCAAGAAGTTCATTGGACAAACACCCATTAGGCTTGTATATGGTGTTGAAGCAGTGATGCCCATGGAATACATTGTGCCTAGTCTGCGCATAGCGGTACTCACGGGTATGACGGATCTCGGAGCCTTAGAAGAGAGGCTCGCGCAGTTGGCTGAGCTTGAGGAAGAAAGATTTCTAACTGGATTTCACCAACAGGTACAAAAGCAACGCGAAAAATCATGGCATGATCGACACATTAAGCTGCGCACCTTTAAGGTAAATGAACTGGTTTTATTATATGACATTAAGTTTGATAAATTTCCAGGAAAACTCAGAATGCATTGGTTAGGGCCTTATGTCATTAAAGAGATTACCGACGGAGGAGTGGTACAACTGATTAAATTGAATGGAGATCCCTTCCCAGGAAAGGTGAATGGCAGTCATTTGAAGCCACACATTGGCGGTTCGGTCATGTCACTATATGAAGGTAGCACAGTCTTAGCGCTTCAGGCAGCTGAAAGGAGGCGCAGGACTATAAACTACACTGCCCGGGTTGGGGAGTTTTGCGCTTGGAGGATTGTGCGAAGCCAGAAAGTGTCACAGGGTTCGTGGTAGCGCGAAGGGCGCTATGCTACCCAGGGAGAAATCTCGCAGGTCGATCGAAAGTGACCGTTAAAGTCACTGTTCATGATTTGACAGTAGAAATGCAGCCAAATGGAGCGAGCGACCGACATTTAAGACAGAATTTATGGGTAAGATCCTTGAAAATCTGCTGCCAATCCGGCATTAATGAATCGAATTTGGGGGGAATGGTAGGATTTGAATTCAAAATTCCCTATAAATTACAGGCGGCTACCTAGCGAAAAACACTTGGCATTTTGAGAATTGAGTTGTTGAGCTCTTAGGCGCACATGAACTGAGAATTCTTCGAGGCTCTGATAACGAGTCCAGAGTTTGAGAACTTACTAGAGATATCATGAGCATTGCTGATGAGCGTTATGTCGACACCTACCATAGCCATGGACACCGAAGCAGTGAGGACTAAGGAGGATATGCCAGAAGTGGTTAGCGAGGCAAAAGTAGGTGCTCCAAAAGTTGTCGAAGTATTAGTGGAAGTCCCCAAATCACCAAGGATGCCGAGACTAAAGCTGACCCCAAACAAGGAAAACGCAAAGGATAAGAAGGGCAAGCAGTCTACAATATCGATGCGCGCATCACCAAGAAGAAACCCACCGAAGTCCATCGCACAGGAGAAGGGCAAGGCAATCAATTTGGCGCTGGAGGAGGAAGAAATCGAAGACATCCCGTGGACAATGAGGATGTGGGAATAGACATAGATGAATTTGAAGCCTAGGGTGTTGACCCTATCACTCGGTTTCTTGAGTATGTCCCTCCTCGCAAGGGCAAGACCATGGTGCCAAAAGATATCGATGAGAGCAAGGTCCCCTTGCAAACCCCTCTGCTGCTGGATAAAATTGTTTTTGAAGGACCGCACTTGGGGCGGGTTTCGATGTTAAAACTTGAACACTGGGACTTGGCTGACCATGATAAGTTCCCACACTTGGCGACCGAGTAGCTGATGCACCACATTATCGATACAAACACCGGGATAACTGCATTGGAGCCGCGAAGGTGGCTCAGAGGAGTAGACAAGGCAGGTCTTCTCAACCTTCTTTGGGTGTCGCACTACAACCACACCCCGGTTACGGTATTGGTCATCAAGCAGCTGCTATGCTTGGTGCATGATGGGTGTTTGTGGCTGGAGGAGCTAATACCCATCACTGACAGAGTGATCCATAAGATCACGTGGTTGCCTTAAGTAGGAGAAAATTGGGCCATGATATTTGGAGGAAAAGGTGGTGAGCAGGCCTTCGCGGAGGCCATGAAAGAGAAGTTTAAGCTGGTAAAGAATCCGTGTGGATATGCCATATCCAGCATCAGTGACTCTACTGTAAAGGTGGCTATGCAGATTTTAGTAGGGAAGGTGATGAGGAAGTGTTGCGCCGATGAGGTGTTGGTGCCTGTCATTGCGCTAGCAGCTTAGTGTGTTGAAGGATTCTAGTTCAACTGGTTGGACTATCTTCGCGGAGAGTTCCTAGCAAATTGTCGCGAAGCACAGGATCTCAGCAAGACGTTCCACTACGCGTGGCTCTTGCTGTCTATTGTGCTGATAGCTTGGGAGCTGCCAGAGGACAGCCAATTCCCTTCGGTCATGCTAGACTTACCAGAAGTAGCGAAGTACGCTTTGCTGTGGGTGACCAAGGATGCGCAGCGCATCAAGGACAACAATATCTTCTGGATATTGATGGAGATGAACATCCACATGGCCATCAATCGCAAGCCGCGGTTGTCGCCTACGGTGTTTTCCAACCTGTAGGGCTATGTAGAGTTAAGATTTTCACCATGTGTTCATCAAGGCCCAGAAGGACCCTGCGTAGACATGGTATAACTTGCCTTACCTGGCAACGGATGACGCCATTGACGCAGTACTTGATCGCTGGCCAGTAGAATGGCGCACTGCAACAGACTTGGCTGTGGGAGGGAGCAATTCCACCGTGCAGAGAAAGGAGGAAGCCAAGCTCAATATGACGCTGCTGACCGAAAAGAGAAAGGAGGTTGTTGACAAGGCCCAGGCGGAGCGCGATGCCGCTCAGCAGATAGAGAAGCAAACAGGTGGAACATAGCAGGGCTTTGACAAAGGCGCGAGGTCGCCTTCACCTGAGACAGACGAAGAGACATATGAGTAGACCGAGTAGCATAAGACGGACCCACGGGCGATGTCCGCTTGCATCAAGCGTCCAACGAAGCAAGAGAAAGGAGGGTCCAGGAAGAAATCTAAGGCTACTAAGACATCATTGGACCCAATCACCCTCACAGAGGGCGATTTGCATGACATTAGTGACACGGTGTGGGATGTCACCGTCGAGGCCCTACAACAGTTCGAGTAGCAACAACAACTAGTATTGGGGGCTATCCAGACACGTCTGCAGGAGCTACAAACCCACGCGTCTTAGGCTGGCATGGTGTCCACCAGCCTTTCTATTGGCACTTCAAAAGTTGCCGAGATGCTGCGTGCAAAGGCCTCCAGTGCGATAGTGTTGCTTAATGGAGCACTGACTACGGTGAATGAAGCTGACAGGCCCACTGTCAACACCCTCAAAGGAGTAGGGTTGAATCTGGCAACACTCCCTGGTGAAGCGCTCAACCTCTTGCAGGATGGAGTGATTGCGGAGCTGAGGGCCCGTGAGCACTGCACCCTCCAGGTGATTAGTGAGCATCGCATTAACAATGAGCAGATGGCACTACAGTGAGACTTTGCCATTGCTGCTGTGATTGAGGAAACCAAAAAAACAAACGTACAATGCAGGTCGTCAAGGAGGCATGCTGAATGGTCCCAGAGTTGGCCTGTCACGCCCCTACACCTACGGTAGTCTTTCAACCGCTTATAGCGAGGTGCGGCACTACCAACGGTTTTCTTTTCACTAATACTTACAATTGTATACTACGCCTTAACATTCCATACTTAGTTTTATTTCATTACCAAGTACTATTAATGTTTTCCTTTATACAAGTGAAAGCCCATAACATTCACATTAACAACATTATACAAGAGAAATGCACAACAGTATAAAGGGAGGGGCAACTCCTTGCAATATGAGTCTGCCCGAATCAATATATTATACAATTTTTCCACTTTTACAAAGTACAGACTAAGTCCTTGGGAAACCCCAAATTTACACTTAGCCAATTTCCAACATCAGCAAACTCGGTTTCCCAGCTCGTTGGCACCTCCGCACGGTCGCCGCACGACTCACCAACCCCTCGTTCACCTCATTGCACAATCGTGTTTTTTTCCCAACTTGGGCGCGCCTCCAAGTCGCTACACACAGGCGCCTATGCCCGAGACACACCTCCGTTCACAATCTCAACACTTCACCAAGTCACTGTGCACACTTGCACGACGGGCGGGCGCTCACCCAAGTCACCCAAGAACTCGTGCCAAGTCGTCGCACAAACCGGGCGCTCCTTCGTTTCATCGTCGGGCACCTTCACACAAATCGGGCGCCACACCCGTGCATGCCTCAACTGTCCATCGGGCACCACACACCCGTGCACGCCCTCACCCAACCACCGGGCGACCTTGCTCGCGCCCTTCACCCACAACTGAGTCAAACGCGTCCTCTTCGTGCAGCCCTGCCTAAGAATGGGCGCATCTCAACCTGCGCCTTTCCTCCTTAGCTTTGCGCACTTTTAGACCTGCGCCTTACCCCTTCACATGAGTGAAGATGCGATGATCGAATGATGGTTTCAAATGCCTCCATCGCACTTCTAATATATACGCATGGTAGGGCGAGTTGGCTCACCCGGCCGACTCGTCCTCCATGCTCCACACGCCCCACTTTCCCACAAATGCATCGTCGGCTTGTTCTTCAAGTGTGGGTCAGCTCCATACGTTTTACATCATGTCTCCATGCCATATAAACATGCTCGCCCCACCTCCATGCTCATAACATATCTCCACAATGTCTTCGCACAAGTTAGAGCTCGCACTTATGTCGTTCGAATGACCTCCCAATCGCAATCGCACTCTGCCCAGTCGCGGTCGTTCATCGGCGGAATCGCAGGTCGTTACATCCTCCTACACCTGAAATCGTTGTCGTCCTCAACAACATACCATCCTGGTAGCCATCCACCAAGATCAATAGCAACTGTATCATCCATGATGTCAACTCCTCCACATACTGCAAACATCTCTGCAACATATGTAGAACCACCGTCTCCATCATGTCTCGTCCCGGCAACCATCTGTCATGAAGATCACCATACCAAGGTATACACCTCATTGGTACATCATACATCGGAAATCATTTCAATCCATGATCATTGATCACCCTGTCACAATCTCCACATGCTGCTCTCCATCGTGGAAGGCTGGCCCCTCCATCTCAAGCTACATGCTTCTTGCAACCTCTTGTGTCGACCTAGTCATGTGTCGTCCTCATGTGAACTGCTGCCATGATACTCCAACATAATGTTAACACATCTCTGTACACTTCGCGACCCCATGTCTGAACTAGTTGGGTAGCTAATCCAACTATCACGCTCAAACCATGAGAGTGAACATCCTTATGCCATCATCAGTCGTTTCTCCGAACATCCCGTCACATCCTCGACTCGATCAAGAATCCATCTCCATATAAGTGTAAGCCATGCTCAAGTCCATGAAGTAGCCCTCATCTCATCTGCAACATGTTGTCCATGATGTCTGGTACTAATGTGCTGCATGAAATCAGCCACATCTACCCCAACATCATCATCCATATGTGTGCCTCCTCAACATGAAGAGACCATCTCATCAAACTCCGACTCTCGATGTGCCACATCCAGGTCCATGAAGCAACCTCCATCATATCTGCAATGTGCCATCCCTCAAGTCTGCCATAGAAACAAGTATACACCTGTCTCATCTGTCCATGTGCTGCCCATGATCATAGATCAATCAGATACCATGTGTCAAAAGGTGGTTGAGTCTCGGCTCAACCCATGCCCAAGTGTAGTCACCAAGGCATCATCATCGTTGTAACTCCATCACTTCAAAGTGTCTCATATCGATCCTCCACATTAAGTCACTCTTTCAAGCCATTCCCATACATGTACTTGAAAGTATGCACCCCATCCTGCATCAAAGTCTCTGACCTCAGCTCTTCAATGCATCAGATCCTCTAAGTCCACCATATATGAAGTCCCTAAAAGTCACAACCTCATGTCATCATGAGCTCCATGAGTCATATCCAACCAACATCTCAGCAAGCATACAAGTCTCGGCCCAAAGGTCTCTGCAAGATGCCTCAGCTCTCCATGTAGTAGGAATGCTCCATAGTCTGCGCATAGCTCCATCCAAGTCCATGGCCTTGTTGTACATAGGTGCACAACCTCTCCATCGGCTCATAGGTAAAACAATCTCCATGTCACATCAGCAAATCCACCTGCACAACATCCCTGCCTTGGCACTCCTCATTGGATGCCCCAACAAGTCCTGCAACAGTCAACAATCCTTGCTTCTCCATACAAGATCTCATCATAGAAATCCATGGTAAGATCGTCCTTAGCATCGACAAACTGACTTTGCCCTTTCCTGCATATGGTCCATCTACCAAATGCTCAAGTGAAACACAAGTATCAACAGTACTTACATCATCATCATGAGGCTCCTCCATATGAGTATCCTCATCCATCCATGTCTGCAAACTGCACGATCCTGGTCCAACTTGATCAATCTCAAGTTCATCCTCCATCGTTGTCATGTTTGCAACATCTTCAATCATCACGGCTTCCTCTTCCTTGTCAGCACAATATGCAACTTCATCTTGCTCCATTGCCCAACCAAGTTGAAGGAGTTCGTCTTCAACATTCTTTTCCAAGACTTCAAGTTCCTTTCGAATTCGGGGATTCTCTTCTTTCATCCGCTTCAACCTGTATAAGGTAAGCAAGAGCTTCCCTTTGCATTCTTCAAAACCTGCCATGCCTTGTCGTTCAGCTTGGCCCAAGCACTAAGCTTCAACTCTGCTAAACTTGTTTCACCATGTACCTGAATCACCCTGATATCCCATCTGTTACCTGCAAAACTTGAACTCCCTGCCAAGTCTTCGGTCTTTGTAGAATCAGCTCCTTGATTCAGTTCACCAGCTTTGATACCACCTGTCACGAAGTGCAGGTGTGTATCAGCTTCAACGCTTCAACACCAACACCAGCTCCCTGGCACTAGCTCCGATACCCCTTGTCACGCCCTTACACCTGCAGTAGTCTTTCAATCCTTTATAGTGAGATGTGGCACTACCAACCGTTTTCTTTTCACCAAGACTTACGATTGTAGACTACGCCTTAACATTCCATACTTAGTTTTATTTCGTTACCAAGTATTATTAATGTGTTCCTTTATACAAGTGAAAGCCCATAACATTCACATAAACAACATTATACAAGAGAAATGCACAATAGTATAAAGGGAGGGGCAACTCCCTGCAATATGAGTCTACCCGAATCAATATATTATACAATTTTTCCACTTTTACAAAGTACAAATTAAGTCCTTGGGAAACCCCAAATTTACACTTAGCCAATTTCCAACTTCGGCAAACTCGATTGCTCAGCTCGTCGGCACCTCTGCACGGTTGTCGCACGAATCACCAACCCCTCGTTCACCTCGTCGCACAATCGTGTTGTTTACCCAACTTGGGCGCGCCTTCAAGTCGCCACACACGGGTGCCTCTGCCCGAGACACACCTCCGTTCACAATCTCAACACTTCACCAAGTCACCGTGCACACTTGCACGATGGGCAGGCGCTCACCCGAGTCACCCAAGAACCCGTGCCAAGTCGTCGCACAAACCAGGCGCTCCTCCGTTTCACCATCAGGCACCTTCGCACAAATTGGGCGCCACACTCGTGCACGCCCTCACCCAACCACCGGGCGACCCTGCCTGCGCCCTTCACCCACAACCGAGTCAAACGCGTCCTCTTCATGCAGCCCTGCCCAAGAATGAGCGCATCTCAACTTGCGCCTTTCCTCCTTAGCTTGCGCACTTTTAGACCTGCGCCTTACCCCTTCACATGAGTAAAGATGCGATGATCGAATGATGGTTTCAAATGCCTCCATCGCACTTCTAATATATATGCACGGCAGGGCGAGTTGGCTCACCTGGCCGACTCGTCCTCCATGCTCCACATGCCCCACTTTCCCACAAATGCATCGTCGGCTTGTTCTTCAAGTGTGGGTTGGCTCCATACGTTTTACATCATGTCTCCATGCCATATAAACATGCTCGCCCCACCTCCATGCGCACAACATATCTCCACAATGTCTTCGCACAAGTTAGAGCTCGCACTTATGTCGTTCGAACGACCTCCCAACCGCAGTCGCACTCTTCCCGGTTGTAGTCGTTCATCGGCGGAATCGCAGGTCGTTACATGGCCATTCCTGAGGAAGATCCAGTCGAAGTACGTGTCCGCAAACTAGCTACAGGGGTGCGCGACACTTGTACAAAGATGGCGAGGGTTCAGTGGGAGTTGAACCTGAAGATCACCGAGTTACAGTTGAAGGCCCAGCCTTAAACTCTGCCATAAGTGAAGGCGCAACGTGCAACTGCTGTCACAGAGGCAATAACGACGGTTGGAAGTGAAATAACATACTGCACACAACTCTTTGAACAATGATTCGAGGTCCTGACGAGCTTGCAGGAGGATCCTAATGTACAACGACTGGAGACATAAGCGCGCGAGCTACAACATCACTATGATGAAGTCAAAGGCACAGTGCGAACCGTCGCGCTCACACAGAGACTGGCAAAGCTGCAGGAGGCCAAGCAGCTGAAAGAACAGGTGGATGCAGCGCTACACAAGGAAGTAGTGCTGAAGGCACGACTGAAGCCCTGGCTAGATGAGGCTTACATGGTCACAACCTCTATTGAAGGAAATCTTGCGACTTTGCAAGCAACTCAACAAAAGCTTCAGGCCGACAGTTCAGGAGCAGTGACAGAGCAAATGGTGGAAGACGCAAAGCATGCGGTTGTATAGTGCATTGCCGAGGTTGCGGTCATAAGGGTCGCGCTGGGAGGTATTTGCGCTAAGATCTCCGCACCTACCGAGTGACTTGAGGGTGAGTCATGATGTTTGCGTTGGGGGCCTATTGGGAACGGAATCCCCCAAGGACAGTTTTGGGTCGAATTTTGTAATAAAGTTGCAAAGAATCTGCATTTTGTGGTCGCGGAGGTGTCATGAGTCATAAAGTGTTGTCCGCCCTTATTTTGTAAAGTAAAGTCGGTTGTAAAAGATCTACCCATGGTTCGTGGACCATGGGATTGTATAAAAAGAGCTAAGTAAGTAAGCCCTAAAAAGTGGGGAGAAGTCATAAAAGTAATAAGTCTTGAGTAATAAGGAGAGAAGTTTAAGTTTCGAGTCTTAGTGTAGGTAGAGGCTCTACAGCTGAGTGGGCAGAGGCCTAAGGTAGAATTTAGCAGCAGAGTGCGCGGACCCCTACAGCTGTGTGTGCAGGGCGGATAGAATCTGTAATCATATGAAGATATCATTAAAGAGAAGTATTCTACAAATTTTGTGTCTTCGTTTCTTTTTAATGCATATTGTCATATTGTGTATGGATTTCATTTACAATGCTTATGTGATGCGCAAATATATGTAATTACGTTGGTTAATCGAACACAAGTAAGAATATCTGTTTACGTGTTGTTAACTGAGATTGTTTAGTAAGATAATTAAACACTTAAGGATAACTTGGAAACCTGTTCTATACACTTCTTTAGCAGTGCGAAATTACTTGAACCGTAGGTTATGGATGCACGAAGGCCAATTGTAACGCTTCGCGGAGGTACTGAAGGACGAAATAAAGGGCTAGACAGATTGATCTCTAGAACTTAACGACCTGTGCGAAAGCAGGAATAGGAAGAATAAACCGACATCATAATCATCTCAGGGTGCGGAAACTTGGTTCCAGCATCCCCCCATACTGCTTTGGGTGAGACTTCGGTTCGCACTCCGCCGACTGATGCCGAAAAGGCCAGTAATGTAGGTATTTGTTTGGGTAAATAACGCTGAACCTGGGTTAGGTCCCACCAAGCCAACACCAACTTAAGGAGAGTGCATTGTTATGGTGGAGGAACTTAGAATCTCAATTGGGATATTCCATTTATAACTTGATGTGGGAACGATTTGGACAAGAATTTCGAGAAAAATTCCTTTCCGCTGAATACTTGGAGCGGAAGTTGAATGAGTTTCACGATCTTAAACAAGGAACTAAGACGATAGTTGAATATGAGGCCCGATTCATGGAGTTGCTTAGATATGCTACCTATCTCAATATTGAAGCTCTCAAGGTAAACAACTTTTTGTATGGATTAATCCTATTATAAAGGAAATGGTGCGCATTTTGATGCCTACTACGTTGCGTGAGGCAGTGCAAAAATAAATTATAGTTGAGGAAGAATTGTTGGGAAGCAAAATTGGGGATAAAGCCCCCAATCTATCATTCCATGGGAAACCCCCTAGAAGGGGAGGACCATATATAAGGAATAAGACAAGTGGATTGCATCATTGAGGATTTCAAAAGAATCATACTTTTAAGAACCATGGAAATAATTCAAGGCAATATTTTCAGCAAAGTATTACGTGTACTCAAGAATTAGTTCAGAGTTCAATGCAATCACCTAATAAAATGGTGAAATTGATGAAAATTGCTACTATTAATGGATGTTGGACTTGTGGAGGACCTCATTATGAGTGAGATTGCCTTGAAAAGAAGATTGAGGCACAATCAGAGCAGGAGCTAGCCACTGTTAGAGATATGGGTAGAGCCCATAGGATTCATGCAACTGCGCACAATCATCAAGTTGAGCATCAGTCAACATTGCTTGAAGCATCCAAAAAATTGAATGGTGTGACAGTTACTATTTTAATTGATCTTGGTGCAACTGAGAGTTTTATTTCTCCTAGTGCTTTATTAAAATGTAAATTGGTGGCAAAAGAGCAAAACGATTTTGATCAGGTTGAGATGGCCTCAGGGCGTTTTCAAAAGGTAGAATACCTAGTGCAAGAGTGCCCTTTAGACATGGGAATGTGTGTCACATTCTTTATGTGACGTCACTTGGTTATTATTATGTAATAATTGGGATGGATTGGCTCGAAGCTCACTAGGTTATGCTTAGTTGTTGAAGTAAAACAATTCAATTTGTGAGTGATGAGGGCCAATCTATGGTTCTCCATGGGGAAAAGAGACTTGTTTATTTAAGGCTTATCCCAACCTTGCAGTTGAAGCGAAGTCTTAGAAAAATATGTCAAATGTATGCTATAATGACTCTAAATGAGGGAGAGCTTTCATCCTTTGAGAAATATCCTATCCTTTCAGAATTTTCTGATGTCTTTCTAGAAGAGTTGCCTGGTTTTCTTCCCAAGAGGGAGATTGACTTCTCCATAGAGCTTAAGCGGAGAGGAACAAATATCCAAAGCTCCATATCGAATGTCTGTTGTTAAACTTCGAGAGTTGCAAGTGAAATTGCAAGAATTATTTGATCGAGGTATAATTAGACCCATTGTTTCACCTTGGGGAGCTCCTGTAATATTTGTAATTAAGGAGGATGGGTCTCTTCGACTTTGTATTGATCATAGGCAGTTGAATTGAGTAACTATTTGAAATCAACATACTTTGCCTCACATTGATGATCTATTTGATTAAATGAAGGGAGCCAATGTGTTTTCCAAAGATCAAACTTCGATCGGGGTATCATCAACTTAGGGCTCACAAAGAAGATATTCCTAAGACTACTTTTCAAACTCATTTTGGTCATTATGAGTTTGTGGTTGTACCTTTTGTGTTATCTAATGCTCCAGGAGTGTTTATGAGTCTGATGAATGGTGTGTTTCACAAGTACCTAGAAAAATTCGTACAAGTGTTCCTTGATGACATATTAATCTATTCAAAAACCCATGAAGAGCATGAGCAACACTTGAGATTGGTGTTGCAATGTTTAAGGAAAAACAAGATTTATGCCAAAATGTCTAAATGTTCCTTTTTCCAATAAAAGGTCCATTACCTTGGACACATTATTTCCAGCGAAGGCATTGTTGTTGACCCAACAAATATTGATGCAATTTCAGAATGGCCAACACCCTCTAATGTGCATGAAGTGCGTAGTTTCATGGGTATGGCAAGATATTATCGGAGATTTGTGGAAGGATTTTCGAAAATAGCCAGTCCAATCACTTCTTTTCTTAGGAAGGGAGCAAGATTTAATTGGACAGATAAGTGTGAGCAAGATTTTTCTAAGCTCAAGCAATGTTTGACTACAACTCCAATATTGAAGGTTCCAGATATGGACAGGAAATTTATAGTATGTACTAACACATCAAAAGATAGATTGGGTGCAGTACTATCACAAGATGGTAGGGTGATTGCTTATGCCTCTAGGAAGTTAAGGCCACATGAAGAAAACTATGCAACCCATGATTTGGAACTTGTAGCTATAGTTCATGCCTTGCGGATTTGGCAACATTATCTAGTGGGAAAGGAATTTGAATTGAAAACAAATCATAGAGGTTTGCAACATATATTTAATTATAGTGATCTTAATGCTAAACAAAGAAGGTGGTCAGAACTCCCGAGTGAATATGATTTTGGTATAACCTACATCAAGGGTACATTACACAAAGTAGTTGATGTACTAGGTCGAAGACCTCACATCTTTTCAGTGATACCATTGAAGTTGATTTACAGGAACACATCTTGAGGGCACAAGATGTAGATGATTGGTGTAAGGAAGTTAGATGTGAACTATGCGGGAAAGAGTCTAAAAAAGGCAAGATGGAGGGGTACTCTTGTGATGACGATGATATGGTGAGATTTATGAAGAAAATTGTGGTTCTAGATAGAGATGGGATTCGTGAACTCATTTTGAAAGAATCTCACCATGCAGTGTATATGGATCACTTGGGAGTCGAAAAGATGTATGCAAATTTAAAGCAAAATTTCTTTTGGGTTGGCATGAAGAAGGATGTAGCAAATTATGTGGCAAAGTGATGCTAGCTAGTTAAGGCAGGACATGGTCATCCAACAGGTTTGTTGCAACCACATAACATTCCTGAGTCCAAATGGGAAGAAAGATCTATGGATTTTATTATTGAATTACCTGAGGCAAGCAGGAGATATAACTTCATTCTAGTGGTGGTAGACAAGCTTAACTAGAGTGCCCATTTTATATTTGTTAGAGATACTTATAAAGCATCTGAAATAACACAAGTATTTATCAAGGAGGTCATTATACTTCATGGTTTTCCTAAGAAAATCATATCGGACAGGGCCTTTGTTTTCACAGGAAGATTTTGGACTAGCTGTCAGGGATCCATACAAACTCAATTAAACTTTAGCACAACTTATCATCCAAAAACTGATGGACAAACTGAAAGAGTAAATGAAGTATTGGAGGACATGCTTAGAATGTATGTAATGGATCAACAATCTAAGTGGGAAGATTATCTTCCTTTAGTGGAATTTTCATACAACAACAGTTATCATCGCTCCCTTGGTATGGCACCTTATGAGCTATTATATGGAAGACCATGTAGAACACCTTTAAGTTGAGATATGTTGGAGGACAGGATCTTGGTAGGTCCTGAAATGCTTCAAGAAATGGAAGAACAAGTGTGTCATATAAGACAAATATTAAAGGAGGCACATGATAAACAAAAGAGCTATGTTGATATGCATAGACTGGATCATAGTTTTAAAGAAGGAGAATTTGTTTTTCTTCGAGTAAAACCTCAGAAAAGCTCTATTAAATTTGGGAAAGGATCCAAGCTCTCTCCTCAATTTGTTGGGCCTTTTGAAATCATTGAAAGGATTGGACCTGTAGCATATCGTCTTGCTCTGCCACCAATTTTTCATCGTATGCATGATGTATTTCATATTTCAGTATTGTGTAAGTATGTTCATGATCCTTCTCACATTTTAGATTGGCACCAATTACAAGTAACAGACGAGGGGGCTCTAAAGGCAGAGCCAGTTTTCATTTTGGACCATCGAACTTGACAACTCAGACGTCGTATGGTGGACCAAGTAAATGTTCAATGGGACTTGTATAGTCTTAGTTCTGCGACTTGGGAGGATGCATCTTCTATGCGTCTTGAGTTTCCCTTTTTGTTTGATCGAACTTCGGGCCAAGTTTGCTCCAAGAGGGGGAGTACGTAGCATCCCATTTTGCCTAGTACCGTTTTGCAGCCCCTATTAAGGGTGATTTTTGATAGATTATATATGACAAACTTATATGTTATGGACTTGGATCAATCACTTGATTGGGGAACATTGTTATATATATTACATGCATAGTTATATTTCCTCTTATGTTTCAATCTTAATGGTATGTGGTTATACATGATTGACTTGGTATTTAGTAGGGAACTTAGTTACAACCAAGAATGATTCTCAAATGACTATGGAGGTCATGTATACATTTGGGTAAAATGTGATTGAATTACATTCATTATGAATTTTGTTGATGCTTTTAATCTATGAGGTTATGATGTGCGGGTATGGGGAAACAAGACCTTGCCAACAAATAATTAGATGCATATGAGCTCACAAACAGTGCCTTGAGGAAAACCATGTCGCTTCAAGAAGAATAGATGAGAATATATGGGAAAGATTAGGGCGTGGAGTCCTAACTTTCGAAAGATCAAGGAGTGGAGTCTTGATTCTATTAGGACGTGGAGTCCTAAGTACAGGGCAAGGACGCAGAGTCCTAACAAGTTAGGAAAAGTGCACAATAGGGGGGTGGAATCCCTATTCTCTGACTGAAAAACACCACTTAAGGGCTTACATCAATCAGGTGAATTAATCTAAGTTAAACTTTAAGTTGAATTAAATCCAATTTACCCACTTTAGAGAATTATTCAAAATAAATATTATTTTAATGCAAAATATTAGTTATCTACTTTTAAAAAATAAATAATAAGAAAAATCCTTAAGTAGACACATGGGTGGTGAATATTACATAATTTAGGTACCTAAATAAAATAAGATAAAAGGAGAAAATTTGGAGAGGTGCCACCTTAGGGGGGTGGTGAATAATACAATTATATATATATATATATATATATATATATAATTAGTTAATTTTTGCATGAAAGGGGTGAAGTGCCAAACTCCACTCCATGCTTAGAAATATTGAAGGATTTTTCCCCATGGAGGGGGAGACCAAAAGGAGTAGGGAAATGTTACCAAAATGACTACCTAATTCCTAAATTAAAATCCTAGTAATTTATCTCAATTCCTAAATTAAAATCTCAGTAATTTATCTTGGTTGATTGAGACTAAGTGGTGTGAGAGGAAGATAGGATATCTTCCTTAGTTTCTCAAAATTTCTCACTATTGTTGAAGTTGGTACTGTTTGTGAGCTCATAGAGCTCGGGGGTTCCAAGGAAAAAGGGTTTTCTTTGGATATGGTTGGGTGGTAAATCTGTGTGGTCTGTTGGAGTTGGCGAGTAGCATTGCTGAACAAGGTAGAACGACAGGTAGAACGACTCAGTATCAGGTAAAATTTACAGTTTGTTATATTTTGCGTTAATTAACCTTTCTTGGATGAATATGTAGTTAGTTTACCTTCGAAATAGTTCTTCTTCTTATAAAAGATCTTGTCATACATATGTTGAAATTACAGAACTACAATTAATTGTAGTCTATATCTTATATCCATTATAAATTTACTATTTTTGTTTTCAATTGGGGGATCTTTGCTTTATTATACATTTATGTTTATGGATGCATATGTTGAAGAAGAGTTATTATTTTGTTAATACTTTTTTGTTTATGAAAGAAAACAAACCATGCCATGTAAACTATAATTGGAAGAGATGATGTTCATTTTCCTATATTCTTTGACATCCTCCTTCGCTTAGTTGGTATCCTTTGAGGTTATATATTTATCTTTCATCTAATAATAGTTTTCTGCAAAAGTCTTGTTTCAGAGTTAGCTGTCATTGTTTTGAAGGCACTCGGCACATTGTTCCTACTCTTATTCTTTTTGCAGGAAAGAAAATTCTCTTGAAATATATCATTTACTCTTTTTGCAGAAAAAAAAAGAAAAGTATTCTTTGAAATGTAATGCTTATTCATTTTGCAGATATATATATATATATATATATATATATATATAAATATAAAATTCTTGTTTACTCATGTTAATATGCTAATTTAAAGCGTCATATCATTAAATGCAAAAGTGGATAATGCTTTTAGCATGATGGTTGTATATATTGGTGCCTTAGATTTACTTTGGTTAATGAATGAGATAAATTAGTGGTAATATTTTGTAATTTTACAAGATAAATTAGTGTGGTAATAATTTGTAACTTTTATTATATATACATTCTTGAAAAATATGAGTTTATGATTCCTTCCTTTTCAATATGTAGTTTGAAGTTTTCATTATTGCCAAAAGTATTGATGTCAAATAGATTCTGAAAGAGGTTAACCTTGGTAATTTTTTATAATGTTGGTAATTTTTTGTAACATTGGTAATATGTATATGCATTCTTGGCAAATGAGATTTTATGGTTTATCCATTTTCATTACATAGTTTAAAATTTTTATTTTTGTAAAAATTATTAGTTTGGAATAAATTTTGAGGGAAGATACTATTAAATGTTTTATACATTGATATCTTTGGTTATTTTACCAATAGTTGATTTTGGAATGAGTTTAAGTTATTATTATTTTAATGTTGCACTCTACATAACACCAAATCTCAGTAGGCAAGCTTACACATGAAGTAATTTTGTTTGAACAATGTGAAAGAACACTTTGTTTTGTTTGTGAGCTTCTATGAGGAGTAATTTTGTTTGAAGAGTGTGAAAGAACACTCTTTTTGTTTTGCTTGTGAGCTTCCACAAGGAGTAATTTTTTTTGGAGAGTGTGAAAGAACACTCTTTTTTGTTTGTTTGGATTGTCCTTGAAAAGAACATTTTGAGTCTTTATGTAGGCTCGAAATATATATTTTGATTTTGTTTCATGCAATATGCAATGGTAACAATAAAAATCTTTAGTTCAAATGGTACAAATTTTGGTAATTATGGCCAATCACTTTTGGACACCATAGTTTGGTATCATTCCTTGACAAGGATGTTATTTGAATACTAAATTGAATTTATTTTACTAAGTTTTAGATTCAATGGCATCGCCTTCTTTCTCATGCTTTTAAAGTAATATACATATTACCGTATTATTAAGGATTGAAATTGTATGTAATTTAGTAAGTATTGGAAATTGTATTGTATGCTTAAAAAAATTGAAATAAGACTTATGTTGGATTTTACATAAATTCCCTTGGAATATTTTGCACGTAAAGCTATGGTATTGATGAAAGATTCTCAGAGTACATAAAGAGATTAATTTTAATTGTTTGGGGTAAATAAGATAACTAAGATGGAAGTAAGATAAATGGATTTGAAATTATCAAGATTATTTAAGTTTTAGTATGAGAGGTTTTAAAAGAAAGTATTCTAGTGGAGTTCACAATATATGAGCCAAAAGAAAAGGTAGATTGCTTTCCATAACGAATAAGAATCTCCCACGTCAGTAAATAAGTTATAGAGAAGAGAAAATGGAAATGAATCCTCATGCTGTGATCATTTAATGATTTCATAATACTATCAAATATTTCTAAAATGACAGAATTTTATATTTAAAATATAGGGCATTGTTGCAAAGAAATATTCTGCAAATGAATGGATCAAATGTTAACATTTGAGCTTTATGTTACATGGACTGAATGATTATGATATGATGAGTTCTTTTTTATTTTTGGAACTTAATAATTTTGTGAATATTTTTGGATATGATGATTTCTTCTTCATTTTTGGAAGACTTATAATTTGTGACTATTAATGTGTTTTGTTTCATGTACTACGAAAGGCCAAAAGCATGATACAAATCTATGTAAAGTATTGTTGACATATAAATATATTATGGATCTATTTTCAATGTTTTTATGAAATGCACACACACACACTTTTTTTGGGTTACTTGAGTTACATACTTAGTTGGTAGTTAAGGGATCTTACAAGTTTGATCATGATGAGGAGGGATCATGTTGATCATTGATATGTAGACTTGTAGTAGGTCAGTGACCCCATAACTTATAACATTGTTTTTGGACCCTTGAGGCCATTTAGAACCTCATTGATTATGTATTATGTTGCTTATATGTATTACACTCGGTGCCAATTTGATATATTCACCTTTACTTGGTTTATAGATGAGAAAACTTTTCATATTTGATCTCTATTGGTTTGAAATCATGGTTTTAAATTTTAAAAATAGTTTTTCATTAAAAACCAAGTATTTCATGTATTTTTTTAAAGATCGGTTCATTGGGATCTGACCAGTCCCGGTATGAAACGTGGTCTGATAGGTGGACCGGTCTGGTCACTGGTTCTGGTTTTTAAAACTATGGTCAAACTAGATTTCTATTTCAGCGCAATACTTGGAGGTAGTTAAATGAGGTGACATGCCACTTGTCACTGAGTTAACTGAATAAATTCAAGTTGGGGAAGCTTGAGTTCAGTTTAGCATGATTGATTGCTAATTTGTAGCAATATGTTTCAGTTAATTTGAGTTTTTGTCAATTTAACTCAGTCTAACTGTGAGAAGAATTAGTGGACGTCAAGTTGTGGAAGTGGAACTTCAACTACACTCAATGATCAACCAGTTAATTGATCAATCAACCCAAAATAATTGTTGCATCTAGAGAATTCGAGTTACCCAGTTGAGATGGAGATTCCAAGGAAGTGTACTATCAGTTGTAGCATATTCCAATGTGTATAGGTGGTGAGGAAGACCTAAGGCAATTGTGAAATTCCTAAAAAATAGGGGCAATTTCCCAAGGGAACAACACAAGGAAATAGGAGCTTGGAGGGCTTGAAAATTGGCTAAGTGTTAGCCAGAGTGAGTCAGTGAGGCAGAGGGATAGACTATACACTTGCAAGGCATGCTCAAGCTTGAATAAGCATATGTATTTCTTCTCTATTATTTGATTAATGCAATATAGATAGTAAGGGAGTTTGAGCAGTTGTTTTCCCCTAGATCAATCTCTGTGCATGTGATGTTTCCTCTTGCATGTCTATGATTCTTGTTTTAGATGGTGAATTTACTTCCGCAGATCAATATAGTAGCTTCAAGTCTTGTGATTTAGCAAATTTCATGAGCAATATTAAATCTACACATTAATTTCTACATAAAAATATCAGGTAGCTCAGATGCTAGTGTTAAAAATCTCAAGTATCAATTTTGAATTTTTTTTTTTTTTGGTCTACAGTATCAATCTTTTTGAATTATTGCATGCTTTTGTACTGTAGCAGAATCATAGCCTAGCCAAAATGCAGGGATGCTTGTAAAGAGTGTGGAAATGTAGAATTTGTTGGGAATCACGATTACCATTAAACCAAAACCCATAGGTGTTAGTCAACGATCACATCACCAGAGATAAGGATCCATGAGAAGCGGTTAGTCCATGTCGCGAAAAATATATGGAGCGTTAGCTTATTCAATGTTCAACAATCCCCCCCCCCCAACGTGAGCCGAGTGTGTATCAAACTTATGACCTATGATTTGATACCACTTGTTGGGATCACGATTGCCATTAAACGAAAACCCGCAAGTGTTAGTCAACGATTACATCACCAAAGATAAGGATCCATGAGAGGCAGCTAGTCCATGTTGCGAAACAAACACGGAGCATTTCTTTATCCAATCTCCAACAAAATTTCCCCTATTGATCAACGAAATTAAGTTTATCATTCAGTTCCTCAGTGTCTAATTTGAAATTGTCAAGAGATAATGGTGGAGGTTCCATAGAAAGAATAAAAATATCAAGTAGCTCACATGCTAGTGTTAAAAATATCAAGTATCAATCTTGCATTTTCTTCTCTTCTACAGTATCAAGCTTTTTGAATTATTGCATGATTTGTCATGTAGCTGAATCATAGCCTAGCCAAAATGCAAGGATGCCTATAAACATTGTTGATCCTTGTAGAATTTCCCCTATTGATCAGCCCAATTAAGTTTATCATTCAGTTCCTCGGTATCTAATTTGAAATTATTAGGAGATAATGGAAGAGATTACACAAAAAGAATAAATATATCATGTAGCTCATATGCTAGTGTTAAAAATGTCATGCATCAATCTTGCATTTTTTTCCGGTCTAGATTATCAAGCTTTTTGAATTATTGTTTGATTTGTCATATAGCAGAGTCATATCCTAGCCAAAACGCAAGAATGTCTGTAAGGAATGTTGGTCCTTGTAGAATTTACCTTATTGATCAACCCAATTAAGTTTATCATTCATTTCTGGATGTCTAATTTGAAATTATCAAGGGATAATGGTGGAGATTCCAAGAATAAAAATATCAAGTAGCTCACACGATAGTGTTAAAAATCTCAAGTATCAATCTTGCATTTTTTTTATGGTCTATAGTATCAAGTTTTTCGAATTATTGCATGACTTATCATGTAGCAGAATCATAGCCTAGCCAAAATGCTGGGATGCTTGCCAAAATGCAGGGATGCTTGTAAAAAATGTTGATCCTTTAAGTTCCTTGGTGTCTAATTTGAAAATTTCAGGAGATAATGGTGGAGATTCCACAGAAAGAACAAAAATATCAAGTAGCTCCCATGCTAGTGTTAAAAATCTCAAGCATGAATTTTGCATTTTGTTGTCTCGTCTAGAGTATCAAGCTTTTTGAATTATGGCATGATTTGTCATGTAGCAGAATCATAGCGTAGCCAAAATGCAGGGATGCCTGTAAAGAATGTTGATCCTTGTAGAATTTCCTCTATTGATTAGCCAAATTAAGTCTATCATTCAGTTCCTTCGTGTCTAATTTGAAATTCAGGAGATACCGTTCGAGATTCCACAGAAAGAATGAAAATATCAAGTAGCTCACATGCTAGTGTTAAAAATCTCAAGTATCAATATTGTTTTTTTTCTCTGGTCTAGAGGATCAAGCTTTTTGAATTATTGCATGATTTATCATGTAGCAGAATCATAGCCTAGCCAAAATGCAGGGATGCCTGTAAAGAATGTTGATCCTTGTAGAATTTTCCCTATTGATCGGCCCAATTAAGTTTATCATTCAGTTCCTTGGTGTCTAATTTGAAATTTTCAGGCGATAATGGTGGAGATTCCACAGAAAGAATAAACATATCAAGTACCTCACATGCTAGTGTTAAAAATCTCGAGTATCAATCTTGCATTTTTTATGGTGTAGATTATCAAGCTTTTTGAATTATTGCATGATTTATCATGTAGCAGAATCATAGCCTAGCCAAAATGCAGGGATGCCTGTAAAGAATATTGATCGTTGTAGAATTTCCCTTATTGATCAGCCGAATTAAGATTATGTTTAATTTGAAAATTTCAGGAGATAATGGTGGAGATTACACAGAAGGAATAAAAATATCAAGTAGCTCACATACTAGAGTTAAAAATCTCAAGCATCAAATTTGCATTTTTTTTTCTGGTCTAGAGTATCAAGCTTTTTGAATTATTGCCAAAATCATGGTCTAGCCAAAATGCAGGGATGCCTGTAAAGAATGTTGCCATGGAAAAACCTAATTCGGTCCGTTAAACTGCTCGGGAGTTATTTGCTTCAGGTAGGCATCTTTCTTCTGTATTTGAAATTTGAGTAGTTTGAGAATTTGGAAACAAGAATGGATCCGTTGGCTAGGAAACATGGTCATGGACCACGGTTCTTGCATTGGTAATGAGCAAATAGACTATAAATAAAAAGATAAGGCCTTATGCCACAATGCACAATATGTAGCTTGTACTAGCAGCAAATCCAGTGTTGTGTAGATTGATCACCTTAGGATGTTCATCCAATGCACGTTGAGTAATTTCCTCTCTGATGCTGCTAGAGACATAAATCTTAATTTCTGATAGGACAAATCAAACGATAGGAAAGCTAGGTTATGCATGCAATCTCATAAAATTGTTCAAGTACAAGGCAGCTATTACTATCTTCCAAAAACATGGCAACATGCAAAGATAACTAGTTATGATTGGTCTAATTTAACAATGGCCAAGTACTACTTAAAATATAGACAAATTTTATTCTTAAAACTAAAGAAGCCATGAGTAGCCAAAAACATGGCAACATGCAAAGATAACTATTTATGATTGGTCTAATTTAACAATGGCCAAGTACTGCTTAAAAAATATGCAGACAAATTTTATTCTTAAAACTAAGGAAGCCATGAGTAGCCATTTCCATAGCCTGCTTTTATTGCGGTATAAATTGGGCAAGTCATATTCATATGGATAAATAATTTTTCCAACCGAAGAAATAGTGCTTAAAGCAGTTTTCAGACATACATAGTCTTGAAGTATAAAATTGTTCAACTACAGGCGGCTATTAGTATCTTCCAAAAACATGGCAACATGCAAAGATAACTTGTTATGATTGGTCTAATTTAACAATGGGCAAGTACTGTTTAAAAAATATGCAGACAAATTTTATTCTTAAAACTAAAGAAGCCATGAGTAGCGAAAAAGATGGCAACATGCAAAGATAACTAGTTATGATTGGTCTAATTTAACAATGGCCAAGTACTGCTTAAAAAAGATGTAGACAAATTTTATTCTTAAAACTAAAGAAGCCCTGAGTAGCCAAAAACATGGCAACATGCAAAGATAACTAGTTATAATTGGTTTAATTTAACAATGGCCAAGTACTGATTAAAAAATATGCACAAATTTTATTCTTAAAACTAAAGAAACCATGAGTAACCAAAAACATGGCAACATGCAAAGATAACTAGTTATGATTGGTCTAATTTAACAATGGCCAAGTACTGCTTAAAAAATACGCAGACAAATTTTATTCTTAAAACTAGAAAAGCCATGAGTAGCCATTTCCATAGCCTGCTTTTATTGCAGTATAAATTGGGCAAGTCATATTCATATGGATAAATAATTTTTTCACCCAAAGAAATGTAAGCTTGGTGCTTACATGATGTAAGATAAGACCACAAACATGTGAGTACCAAACCTCTCCAATAGAACACATCAGGATTATACCACGAGACCTGGTACCAAACCTCTCCAATGGACCACACCCTTGGAATTATTCATATGGATGAAATATAAAAGAAAGCACTAGCCTATATATTTGCTTGATGTTGCATTTGTAAATATACAAAAACAAAGCTCCTGAGCGCAACAACAAAGTAGGCAGAGGGAAAATGAAATAAAAGAAAGGTCGAGCGTCAGATTTAATTTTAGTCAAAATAGGGAAGTGGGCTGCTAGCATTACAATTAAGGAGGAGCGGGCGCCAAGCTTCGCCGCACACCACAGCATCTCGATATTAAATGTATCTAAAACCAAGCCAAAGTCAAATGAGAATGGAGTGATGCATTAGAATTGAGCTCCTTCGAAGGTTTGGCCGAACTGCCAGTCGGAAGGAGCAACGTTAAATGAGGTGACCGACTTGCCATCGCTGGTGGTGACGCGGAAGGAGAGGCTTTGACGAACTAATTGAGAATTGCTGGACTGCCAATTCTGGCCCCAGTTGCGCGACATGCCTTCCCACTGATTAGAGCCTGAAGACATGACTGACAAGGATACAACGTCACCTGCTCCTCCAACGTTGGAGACCAACACCAACAAGAAGTAAGGGTTACCATTTATAGTGAACCGGATGCCTCCACTCTTTCTGCATTCCACCCTGCACAGCATGTACTTATTAATATTTGATCACATATATAAATGTTAAATGTTAGTGTAAGGGGGTAACAGATTACCTCCTGAAGAGAACAGGGACAATGCCGGCTTTGTACTTGGCGATCTGCTCAAATGCAGGGACAGCCATGTCAAAATGGGAGAGGGGAGGGTTGCACCACCCGCCATTGTTATTGGCCTGAGCATAGTTTGGTGGACAAAAGTTAGTCGCTGTCACGATGACAGATTTACCTGGGAGGCACCATTGTGAGTCTTCGTCTTCCTTGCATTGAATCTCATAGCACCCTCCGCAGCTCGCCCCATTGTTGAACAATGCAGTGCTCAGAGCGGCCGTGTTTGTCCCATAGCCTTGACTGTACAAGTTCCCGTATCCACATGCCCCACCTGCAATATGCAATTTATCATGCATTAATCCAATAATATTTCATTCTCTGATCATGGGGAGGATTGGTGCACCTACCTAGTGTTCCGGAAGCATCAGATCCTCCATAGAAAGTAGCGTGTGCATCTTGCCATTTCCAACCATAAACTGTAGGAATTATCAAACAGATTATCAAAAATGCCACCAGTCCCTCTGCGGATGCCATCATAACTTACAGCCTAAACAAACAAAAAATTGTGAAATCAATCAGCACTGCACAAATTCTGTAACATTGAACTTGCAGAAATTCTTTCCGCAGAAAATTAATTCTCAGCTGAAGACCCACAGTTTGTCCAAACTTTAATAGGCGAGGCTCCTGCACTCACCCCGTTGCCCATGAAGCTCATTGATGACAGCTGGGTCTTGGCTGCCAGTAAAATCAATCTATTTCGATTCAAATATCCCAGCTTTGATTTGGGTTGGTATGGACTGAAAGCGATGCCGGAGCAACAGTTACTAAACTGAAGAGATTTCCAAATAGTCCCGAGGTCAGCCATACCGGAAGGTGGATTAATGGTGTATGTATCAGTGTTAAAAACAGTTTTGTGCCATGGTTTTAATGTGAATAAAACAATTGCTCGGCGTTTTCGAATTATAGATCGTAAGATCTTTTTAACAGGTGATTTTCTGTAATAGGTGATTTTCGGATATACTTGCAGTTTTTGGACGGCAGGAATGCCATGGCGGTTTTTGGACCGCAGTAATGATGCGCAGTTTTATGGCGGTTTTTGGATGCTCGGCGCAATTGCTCACATTGTAGAGCGATTATCTGTGGACAAAAGGCGGGTTTTGGATGCTCGGCGCAATTGCTCACATTGTTGAATAGATTTGTCTCTTACCCACTTGTTGGCAAGTACAGGTGTCCTTTAATTTCGTTACAGGTGTCCTTTAATTTCGTTGGACAAATCCAGAAGCGTCACCGCCAATGAATAAGGTTTATTAAAAACAATATATGGTTGAGAGAATGAGTTAGGTTCACAATGTGATCGGTGATATAATTAGGAGCTGGGATTGGTTCTGGTGCGATTTTTTGGATTTTTTTTCAGGTGTTTGGATTTATATATATATATTTTTTATTATTATTATTATTTTTTTTTTAATTTGGTTTTTTATGTAGGATTTTTTTTTAAAATTTGAGGTGAAATTTTGATTTTTGTAATTTAAAATTGTTTTTTGATTTTATATTTAAATTCAACACTATCAAAAATCCTTATTACACTTGGATCACATAAGGGTTATCCATTTCAATAAAATCTTGTCAGATTTTAGAAAATCCATAAACTTACGATTTCAATAAATTCCTGCTAGAGTTTAGGGAAATTAGACCTGGAAAAACCCACTTACAAAGTCTCCAAAAAATCACATTACCATAATAAAACAATTAGATATTATCAACTTTTTAGATTATTATTCCGTTTTTATTTATTTAGTGTTTTCCTTTTTTTTATATTAATTTTAACTCAATTTTTCTTTTTTAATTAGATCTTAAATTGATCATAAAAATATAACTATTATATAAGATTCTATGTACAAAATCCATAGAATGTTTAGCTTATAAGTTTTCTTGTGTTAATTTTTTTTAAAGAGTTGAACATTATTTTAACTTGTTAAGCTGGATCTATTTCTTCAACTTGTCCTGACAATGAACCACACTGGTTGGTTCGAAACACGTCGACAAATGATGTTTCATGTGATCTTCGCCAAAAAATCTTTTATAAACTTGATATAAATCACAGAAGCCTAAACTCTACTATTAAGTTGAACATTCTTCCTTTTCATAAATAAATCTTCTCAAATAAATGAATGATATGATTTTTGAAAACACCAACCATACGTCCTTAGAATTTATATAAATATGAATAATTATTTTGATTCTATGTTTTTTTAATTCTAGAGTGTACCTTATGTGTCTCTTTTATGTGGTAATTAGATTTTATGAAGTGATGGTCACACAGATATGAAGCAAGCTTTATGGGAAACTTTTTACCAAACGCTGTTGCATTAAGGAAATATAAAGTTATTCTAATGTATTTTATTGTTATTAAATTGATATTGTATTTATAATTTTTTTAGAGCATATAAGCATTATTCAAATAACGAAACAAATATACGAGATTTATTATTTGTGATATATTTGAATATTTTATTAATATGTTTTTTTTAATAATAAGGAAATAATACACATTAATATGAAAATAAAAACGAATTATAAATATAAAATATTTAAATTTATAAAATCAATTTTTTTCATAAAAACGTAATTTTATTAATGAAAATAAAATTATATATTGTAAATGCCTATAAAGCATTCATCAAACTAATTAAGATTGGTGATCACAAAACCAATACAAAATAAAATATAGAGAAACAGGTTACTCTTTCATTTATTTTTTCTTTTCTACTTTCTGCCATTTACTTTGAGATGGAGTGGTTGTTACAACAGCTAGCTGATTCTCTTTGTCCATTTTCGGAATTCCCTTGTCTGAATCTGAGCTATCTAAAATGCGTTGACATTTGTATCCTCCCAGTTCCTTAGACTCAGGCCTCCCCTTCGGTTGCGCTGCGGGAATTGGGTTTGCTGACACTTCATGAGTTGAATCCATCTTTTCTACATTTTCTTGTGGATTCTGGACTTCTTCATTGGTAAGGGGATCCATTTCTTCTTCATCTACTTCATCTTTGGGTAAATGCTAAGGAAATTTCCATCCTTTGGGTTGTTTCCCTGATTTCTTCTTCTTTCGTGGCTCTTGTTTGACTTCTGGACATGTAATTTTAAGATGTCCTATCTGTCGACATATTCGACATCTAAAAGTCATGTTTTCAAAATCTAGAAACTATGTCCAACATTGTTTGTTGTGAGTCAGGAGGATGTGATCCGAAAATCCTTTGCTGAGATCCACCTCCACACAGATTCTGGCGAAGGTGTAGATTCTTTCTTCAACTCTTTGTGTATCTGTCTTTATGTATCACCCTAAGAGATTCCCAATGCCTTCTAGTACATTATGATGCCAAAAATGTAGTGGGAGATTATGCAGTCTAACCCAAATTGGCATTCTTGATACTACCATTGTATTTGCGTCAAAATTTGGGAATTGAGGGGTAAAAAACAGTCCCGCAGTTCCTCAAAACCATGGACCTTCTTGCAGAATATATTCTCATTCCTCCGATGATGCAAACTTTACTATGAAGAAGCCTTTGGAGTAGAGGTGGATCTCACAATTTATTGACCAATTTGTGAAGATCTAGTGAAAAAGATCCATTGGCTTTGGCAAAAAACTGTTGAACCTACATATAATGACTTGAGCTTCATATGTGTTGCACAAATCATTAGTTTCTGGTAGATCTACAGTTAACACTGGAATATGATTCAACTGTTCCACTATATAGGGGTTGGGAATATTGTGTAATTGTTCTAGATTTTGGAAAGCAACTTGTTTCCCATTTAGAATATCTTTGAAAGACAAACCTCCTTGATTCAATGCTGGTCCTTTGGGCAAACTCGCTCCAGTAATACCCCCCCATTTGCTTGTTCGATCTAGAAAATCCTCCACGGAGTCGTAAATTTAAAAAGATGGTGGATGATGGGGTGACATTGTAATCTTGGATAAATTTATAAAATCAATTAATTATCGGATATTTAACATTTACATTCTAGTATATATATCTATATATCTATATATATATATATATATATATATATATATATATAATATTAATCTAGATTCATCTAAATCTCGGATCTATCAAGCATTGAGATGGATCAATTTTTTTTTTCACTTTAAAAAATGTTTGTATCTCAAGAGGTTTGATCTAAAAAGGGATTTGAAAGAGATTTGATCCTTCTTGATGCTTGATAAATCCAAGTTAAAATGGATTTAGGTTGGTTTTTATATACACACAATATCTAGGCTAGATCCATCTCTCCCTTTCTCTCACTCTTCCTTCTACTCTCTCTATTCCTCTCCTTCTCTCTCTAAATTCTTCTCTCTCTTCCTTTCTTTCTCTCCCTTTCTCTTCCTCGTCTCTCTCCCCCGATCTCTCTCTCTACCCTCCAACTATTTCACTATCTCCTTCCCTCTCTCCTCCTCTCTACCCTTCGCCGCCACCCCCCCCCTTAATCTCTATGTCTACCTCCCTTTCTTCACTTTCTATCTCTCTCACCTCTTCTCTCTATCTACCCTACTATCCCCTCTCCCTCTCTCTCCATCTCTACCTTGTCACTCTACCTCTCTCTATGTATTTGTTCTCCCCCTAATCTGTCTCTCCCCACTTTTCTCCTCTCTCTCTTCGTTCCTCTCTCTCCCTCTCTCTTACACCTCCCTCTTTCTCTTTCACCTACCCATCTCTCTCTCTCTCCACCCTCCAACTCTATCTCTCTTCCCCCAATCTCTCTCTCTACCCTCTAACTCTGTCACTATCTCCCTCTCTCTCTCCTTCTCTTTCTCCCCCTCACCCCCTCCATCTTTGTCTCCCTCTCTTTCTTCCTTTTCTCTTTCTCTCACCTCTTCTCTCTATCTTCCCTCCTATCCCCTCTCCCTCTTTCTCCATCTCTACTTTGTCACTCAGCCTCTCTTTATGTATTTGTTCCCCTCCCCCTATATTTCTTTCCCTCTGTCCTCTCCCTCTCCTCCTTTCTCTCTTCATGGCTCTCTACCTCTTTCTTACACCTCCCTCTCTTTGTTTCACCTACCCATCACTCTCTCTCCCCACCCTCCAGCTTTGTCACTATATCCCTGCCTCTATCAGTCTCTCCCCCCCTGCTCCTCTCTCCCCTCCTCTCTCTCCATATGATGGAGAATTTTCACTCTATGTAATCAATGTTATATGTAATGTTTAAAATATTTTACATTTTTTTTTTTATTGTGAAATGAGTTATGGTTTTTTGGCATGTGGTATTGATAAGCCATGATATTGGCCTATGGTATTGTAACAAAACCTATTTACAAGTTAATAATATCCATGGTAAAGTGGGGTGGATATCCATGGTTAATAAACTTGTTATATTGTAAGTATTAAGTTTTTATGTGTTTATTAATTAAATTTAAATATGGTTATGAAATAATTATTAGTCCTTGCTAAGGCAAGATGGTTATGGAATATTTATTAGTCCTTTCCAAGGTAAGATGATTTGCCTGTTGATCACTATTAGTTTAGCATTGACAAATGCAATTTATAATGTTTAACTTTGAAAAATATAATTATAAAAGTTACTTCCCACCATTATTTATATTTTCTTTAACACTTATGTAAAAGTATAATTGTAAATGTGTAGACTTTTATTATCCACCAAAATTTATGCAAGTTTTTCTGCTTGAGTAAGCAATTTACTTATCCACTTCACATCTCAATTTATTAATTATTTCCAAAGAAAGATTATATGATGATTTTTCTATCAACCATTATTATTTTAGCATTGACCAATGTAGCTTATAGTTATTTATGAAATTTTTCCTAAATCATAATTTCTAATTTGTGTTGGAGGGGTTAAGGTGACTTGCAAAACAAAATTATAATATAATAAATTGAAGTTTATTGTTTTTATTATTAATTGAGTCAAGATTAATATAATAAATTAAATTTTATTAAATTTTATTTATTATTATTATTAATTGAGCCAAGATTTAAATGTTTACAGTGCAATATCTTCAACATACTCTGATCTATATTATTTTTAACTTTGTTAATTTTTAATTGAGCCCATATATAAATGTTAAATATTTATGCTAAATGTTAAACATTTACACTTACATATCTACCTTTATGTTGATTTTTAATTAGGGCCAACATTGACATTAGATTGAATTTATTTTTTAATTAGGGCCAATATTGACATTAGATTAAATTTGTTAAATGTTAAACATTTACGCTTGACATCTACTCCATACTAGACCATAGAATACCGAATATAATGATAAAATATTTTAAATTAATATTATTATCAATTCCAAATTTTAGAAAAATGATATTAAAATTATAGAAATCCATTTGATTTTTTTTTAAGTAAAAATCATAAAAGTTCATTTGAATTTTTTTTTAATAAAAATCATAAAAGTTAATTTGATTTTATTTTTTTTAAATATTTCATGTTTTTATTGGAGATATTAAAACATTTTTAAAAAATATTAATATTTACGTAAGTTAAGAAAATTATTTTTCCTATCTTATTTTGGATTTTGTTGGAGTGTGATTTCAATGAATACTAATAATTTTGAAATTTGTCATATTTTTACTCATTTCATACCATTTTAAAATACTTTATATCTATAAGAATATTTTTATAAGTATGTACTCTTTTTTTTGAGATTGGATCATCTAATGATGTAGGAAATATTTCAAAAAAAAAATAATTGGCTAATCTTCTCTTGTTTTTTTGGGTGAATATTTTGGTTTATCTCTAATATGGGAATAAGTTGATCCACTCAATCCGTTTTAAAGAATACAATTTTCTATTTTTATTATTTTTATAAACATATCTACCATGTATATAATATTAACACAAAATTACATTTTTACAACTTTTCATATACATATCTACAATGTATATAATATTAACCTAAATACATTTTCTCAATAACAAAATTACGGATTAAAAAAAAAAACTATTTTATAAACATTAAAATAATAATATAATCTCTGATAATTTTATATATAAAAAAAAAAAAAAAAAAAAAATTAAATGTGGTAAAAATCATATCCTTGGTATATATATTATTTATATTATTTTTTCTATACATTTAAACAATTTGGAAAGGAAAATTTACAAACCCAAAAAATTAATAATTAATTACAGTAATATATTTAAATTAAATTAATATGTAGAGTGATATGTGTTGATATTTCTTTAAATGCAAATTGAATTGTCTTATAAATGTATTTAGTTTTATAACCAAGTTCTCTTTATTCTACCATTATATTAATGACCAAAGAGACATTTGAGAAAGAGAATAAAAATAACATATTTTTGTTAAAAATAAAATTTAGTTTTGAATTTGTGATTTTGTAATAATGTCTTTATCATTTCATTAATGAGGTTAGAAATAAATTGATAAATATTTTAATATTATTTTGATGTTAAATATAGTATGACATTTTTATAAGATTTTTTATAAGATTAGAAATTTTATAAATATATTTATGGAAAAGAAAAAATTAAATATTGAAAATTATTATATAAGAAGTGTTATTTTACACAAATGAAAAATATAAAAGTATGTTATATTTTTAAATAAAAAAATTCATAAATTATAGTGCATTTTGTTGCTTAAGACCATTTCCTAATAAGTAAGGTTGAATTTGTTATCTTGGTACAAATTTATACTAGATAAAATATAAGAGATTTATATTATCATTTTGTGAAATGATCTTTATCACTAAATAGTTAGTGGTGTGTATCATTATTTTTACAAAATGAGTTGAAAAATTGAAACCAAGTAATCCACTTATTCTAATAGAAATATTTCTATGAGTTGAACCCAAGAAATTGAAAAATTACATCTAATTATTCTAAATTAGCTTTAAAAAGGAAAATTAATCTTTATAATTTATATTATGTCACCTACAATGTAAGTTGTTTGATTTTTTTTTAATAAGTTACTATGATTTTCCAATAAGATAATTTAGTTAAATAAAAAGTCTTTGTTAATAGATTATCACATTTAATCAATTTTATAAATGCAAATAAATTACAAATATAGAAATATTTGAGATGACCAATTTAATGCAAGTACTCACTCAAAATTGAAAGTATAAATTATTTTTACAATTGGACTTAGATAAATAAAAATGTATCATTCCCATTGTACAGTAAATAATCTCAAAAGATTTATGAAGTGGCATCGATGTGTTAGCTAGATTATGCTTTATGAAGTGACAATTTTACCATACATAAAGAGTTTGGACATTCAATTCATCATTATAAATATATCCCATTACATTCAATCAATCTTAAAAATGCAAAGAATAGATACACACACACATATATATTGTAGGTTAACACTCATGGCGATTTGAACCAATGGCCTATCGCAAGTAGTACATTAATAGTGCACCCATTCACCATCAATCCAAAGCCTCGTGAGCTATTTAAAAAACTAACTTTATCCCAATGCTTGCTCAAAATTAAAAATATAAATTACAATTACTATTGGACTTAGGTGAGATAAAAATGTTGAATACCCATTGTATAGTAAACAATATGACTATATTTTCAAAATAAGGATTAAATTGGAAAATAGATTATGCTTTATGAAGTGCAATATCACCATACAAAAAGAGTTTGGACATTCAATTCACAATTATGAGTATAAATGATTTGCTTATTTGAAATAATGTGATGCAATTAAGGATATTGACCAATTAGAGATGTTGATCATTCTCAATAAATGATGCGATCAAAGAAAGAAAGATAGTAACATCTCAAGATGTATCTCCCAAAAAACTAAAGTAAACCATAAAGGCATCTTTGATTTTTTTTTCATGGTGCGCTAAAAACTTCTATTTTTGAAATTTTTTACTTTGAAGTAAATTATTATTATTGTTGTTGTTATATGGTGGTGTAATTCTAATTTTTATTGAGCTATATCTACTTTAAATTGTTTGTTAAGGATAATGATCAAATTATGTGAATGTCACTGTGTAGTTTTAGAGGATAACTTATGGAAAAAATTATATGCACAAAGATGCAAATTTCACTACTACACCAACTATATTTTTATTTTTCTTTTTCAGATTTAACTTAAAAAAAATGTTAGTACAACAAGACCTTATCATTAGCTTCCTTTTTAGCTACCCTTTTTGTTTCTATTTACAAGTTTAGTGTATTTTTTTCATTTTTGATAAAAACTTGGTATAAGTTGATGTGAAATGTAGCATTTTAAATACCAAACATAGCACTAGTTTTTTTATAGAATTAGCTTCTAATTTAGCACCATATTTTGAAGTCAATGCTAAAAGGGTCGAGTTTAGTGCTTGGTTTAGCACCTAGAGTAGTGCTAGGTTTAGCGCTAATATTTGGAATTTTATAAATTAAAACATAAGCTAAAATTGGCACTAATGACACCCATTATAGTGTTGCCACACAACGTAGCACTGAATTTACCCTAAATTTGGAAAAAAGTAAAATAACTATGGTATTTGATAATATTTGATGGTGCTATACTCAGAAGAAGTATAATAGTCCCTTACAAGGTGTTTTATTAAGACACTTATTGTGTAAAGATCGTTGATTTGAAACCTTGTGGATGTAAAAAATCAAGCCATGTTCAGGATTAGTGCAACGTAGGTTGGGTGTGATCCGTTGGTGATTTTTACATCTTAGATACCATTAGATCATGGTTTCTTAGTCAAAGGCTAGCCCTACACATCACAAACTAACTAACAAACAAAAATATTATTTGATAGTATTAGAGAAAGAGAAAAACCATTGATTAGTTGTTAACTGATTAACTAATTAATTATTATAATTCGCTTATCTTATATTTTTCATTTAGATTTTATTCCTTTTAAATTTCATGCATGTGCTTTTTCAAATGAGTTAGCATATGCTTTTGTGCTAATCTAGATTGCATTGCATCTATATAATGCAATATTGGTGTTTTTATTAAATCTTATTGGTGTAAAAACATGTATTTTAGTGTATTTTTTAAAGAGTCAAATATTATGTTTTGGTTTGTAAAAATCATACAAAAACTTGTAAAATTTTTGCTAGTATTATTATTTTTTTTCTCTGTAAATACTAATTCTATTAAAAAAGGTGAAAAAATATGTACAATGAGGTCATGCCCTCAGAGGAGGCCGAGGCCATTCCTCAATCAAAAACTCAGGGACAATACAGTTTAAACTGTCAACCAGATTTACAATACAGACCTCAGAGATTTGATTTCGGTCCCTGACATACTGACAAAATTTACCCGGACTACAGATATCATACCCTTCAGTGACCTCAAAAACACTGTAGCGTCTAGCATAACTTTCTTTAAAACAAAAATTGAAATCTGTGTTGGCTTGAATTGCTATCTGAAGCATGAGACTGAAACAAACAAGAACTTTTAACTGCAAAATCAAAGACACGGGATCAAAAAAGCATAGCCTGTGCACCCGTAGGCGACCCGACAGAGAAGAGTGTAGTTTAATCCGCATGACTTGGAGAAGCTGGCATATCCTCCTTCGCCTGGCTTGGAGAGGCGACCCAAGTCACGAACCCATCTTTGTCCAGAACCGGCGCTCCATCAGAATCAGTAACCAAATGTAAACAGCCAGTTGCTTTTTGAGATGGCTCGCAAACAATGTCATCTTCCTTAGCGGGGTCAGGCTGCTGAGGCGCTTCCGGGACAGGGGCGTCCTCATGCATGCGGTCAACATGAAACACCAACCCAGTCATATCCCCAAGTAGAATGCTGTCATCCTGAGAATGTGAGGAAGCGGGAGGAGTCGAGCTGAGCTGGTTGCTCTCCTCCTCTGAGACAAATACTGTAAAATTCACCGTCACCACAGGCCTGTTGAGCCGACTTTGGAATATAAATCTGGAGGTCTGGTAAGAGTTATTCGGGATGATCCTCTCTTGGTCTGAAAGCGGAGATGAGGGAGGGACTAAGGCAATTGGGGCAACCTGCTGAGGAGCAGATTGAGAAGGGCAAGCCCTGATCCCAGACCGACCCCCCCGACGCGGGATACCTCGACTGCGAGGCATTGAATCAGAAGCAGAAGACCTGAGAGATCGATTGAGACAGAGTAAACCCGAAATGGTGGGAGTGCTGCTAAAATCCTAACGATTCCAGAGTCGAGCGATTAAGTCGATAGGAAAGACCATACCAGGAGGCTGAAGCGGCTTAGCTTCATAAAGAACAGAATCATTAACTGCAGCAGAGGAATTGAGCCGTTCCATGTTAATGAGCCAAATTGAGAACAGAGTAGTCATGCTTGCATTGAAGTCCAACTTGCTTCGAGACTGAACAGGCTTTAATTCACCTGCCCTGAACCTGAAGCTACCTCCGATGACGCGTACCTTGTAGACCTTCCGCCTGCCATCCGTCAGGCCAGGTGTCTGCGTGGCGTGCTCTATCATTGATTGCAGATGTGATCACCCGCATCCGGGTGCGTATCCTTTATCTGAGATTTGTCCTGAGTGACAATTTCCTGGACTTTGGCGATTTGGTCCCTGGAAGCTAAGCTGGCGATAGTACCTTCAAAGTAACCATCCTTAGCGTCCACTCCAATATTGGCAAGAAGATCAGCGAGCTTATTTCCTTCCCTTCTGGTGTGTTTGAATGTGATTGCTTGGTGCTGAGAAAGCCAGTGATTTATTAGCTCAAGCCTCTGGGCCATTCTCCAGCTATTGCTTACCTTGTGAATGGGTGAACCGTGTTGAAGCTTTATGATCATTCTGATTATGATCTGCGAATCTCCTTCTATAATGAGAGGAAAAAAATCCCTTTCATGGGCTAATTTGAGACCTCGCCATAATCCCTCCAATTCTGCTGAGTTGTTGGTGTCCCATCCTATCGAGCCCATGAAGATGCATTGAGGATCACCATTATGGTCTCTGAATGCCCCTCCGTATCCTGCTTTCCCTGGATTTCCTTTAGAGGCTCCATCAAAGTTGAGCTGGAGCATGTCTAAGGGCGGCGGAGTCCAATTGCTTGATTCCTGACTTTGCATATTGGGGTTCTTTTTATTGATTGAGTTTTGGTTTATCTGAAGCCTCCAATTGTCCCATACTGTTTTTTCCTGAGGTAGTGTGGGAAGATCTTCTGAGTGCCATTCTCTGATTGATAGAGTCTCCATAATGTTCTGATGAAATTTGTTCCAGATTTTTTCTAGAGGCATAGTTTGATCTTTGAATATTCTTCTGTTACGCTCTTTCCATATGTTCCACATCAGTAAGCCAGGTATAAGATGCCACAAGGTGTTAAGGAGATTGCTTTGAAATGGCTTTTGACTCCAATTGCGTATGGTGACTTTGAGGTCTCCTTGCACTCTTCCCTCTTTTTGACAGCGGAAAGCAACCTTCTCCCATAGTTTCCTCCCAGTTTGACAAGTTTGCATAAGATGAAGGGCTGTTTCCTCCTCTTGCCTGCACATGTGACATATAGATGGTCCCGAGAAGCTTCTTTTCCTGAGATTATCCCACGTTAGAATTCTATTGTGACAAAGGAGCCATAGAAATGTAGAAACTTTCGGCCAGTTGGAAGTGTGCCAAATTTTTTCCCATAAGTTATCTTTGTTTAGCTGCTCTTGTATGATTATGTTGTACGCTTCCTTTGTAGTAAAAATTCCTTTCTCTTCATAACCCCATCTTAAAATGTCCATTTCTTCTGAGACCATGATTTGCCTCTTTTGTAATTCTGTATTGAGAAGTTGCTGAGTTTGTGCAGAGCTATTCGGTAAAAATTGATTTGCATTTTTCCATTGCCTATATTCTTGAGCTGTAGCTGTGTTCCAAAATTGATTGACTTTGGCTAATTGATTTATCTCCCGCTCTGCAGTTGGATGGTCTTGGAGAATGTCTCTTATTTTTGGTAATTGCTGCCATGAGTCCTCCCAAAAACGAGCAGTGGTTCCACTTTTGATTTCCCAAAAACTGTGTTCTTGTATGAGACTTCTGTGTTGTATAGCTGAATTCCAGATTGCCGATCCCGTACTTATCTCTGTCATTCGTATTCTTTCTTCCATGGGGCAGTTGCTTGCATATTTAGCTGTCCAAAGGGAGGCCCATGGAGTATTAGGATGGGCAAGCCATCTCCACCAGATTTTTGCACCCATTGCCTTATTGCTGTGCTCAGGATCTCTTAGACCAATACCTCCTGCTTTCTTAGGAAGACAAACTTTATCCCATTTAATTAAAGCCCATTTACGATTTTGGCCTGAGCCTCCCCACAGAAAGTTGCGCTGGAGATTCTTGATTTCTTTGAGAACCCATTTGGGGGCAGCCAGGATGGAGAAAAGATAGAGGGGCATGGAGTGAAGGACTGCCTTGATAAGAACGATTCTGCTTGCCATATTCAGAGCCCGATTAGTCCAGAGGAATAGTCGAGTCTCTAGTTTTTCCAACAATTGCTTCCAGGAAGAATGTTTGAGAGCTGAGGCCATTAGAGGGGCACCGAGATACTTGGAGGGAAGGGATGCACTGGTGAAACCCAGAATTCGACCTATGGCTTTCTGGGTAGGAACAGGGGTATTAAAGAAAAAGATTTGGGATTTGACTCTATTGATAAGGGCACCAGAAGCATCAGAGAAAGTTGACAGGATTGATTTGAGGAGGCGAGCTTCCTGCACCGAAGGATGGCCAAAAAGCATATTATCATCTACAAATTGCTGGTGGGAGTAGGCAGGGGAATTGTTAAAAGAAAGACCTCTTAATTGCTGATCGAGCCTAGCAGCGGTGATGCTTCTACCCAATCCCTCAGCCATTATTACGAAGAGAAAGGGAGACAAGGGGTCTCCTTGCCTTATCCCTCTGGAGGGACGGTAAGTAGCCGAAGGAATACCATTAATTAACACAGAGAAGAAAGCTGAAGATAATAGGTTAAAAATCCATCTGACCCATGAGTGTGCAAAGCCAAAGGCAATAAGAATTTTTTGTATATAGACCCAACTGAGACTATCAAAAGCTTTAGATAGATCTAGCTTAAGCAACATACCTGGCTTCTTGGTTTGCTTTAAGGAGTGGATTATCTCATGAGTTAAAATAATCCCGTCCGTTATTTGTCGACCTTCTACATAGCCTGATTGCTCGGGCGAGATAATAAGAGGGAGTAGCGGCTTTAATCTTGTTGCTATTACTTTTGAAGTAATTTTATAGATGATATTACACAGAGCAATAGGTCTGTATTTGTCAGGGGTGTTGGAATCTTCCCCCTTTGGAATTAAGGCTATGAAGGTAGCATTTAAGCCTGGATACATCCATCTGAGAGCCCTGGATTCCTCCACGACTTGCCAGACCTCATTCTTTATCAAGTCCCAGAATTTATGAAAAAAATTCGATGTAAAGCCATCCGGACCTGGCGCTTTCCCCTCCTTCATTTGTTGAACTGCCTCTTCAACTTCCTGTAAGCTAATAGGCTTAATGAGAAGACTATTATGTTCCTCTGTTATTATCCTGGGTATGTTCTTTAGAAGCTTGTTGATAGCCGGCATTCTGTTGATGTTGGGTTTCTGATGAGCTTTCTTGAAATAGTTGAGAAATTCCTGTTACACTAAAAAATGTCACCATGGCTATTTACAGTTGGTATGGCTCTATCAACAGTCATACTACCCTCTTAAGCAAGTCTTATGCCTCTGCTATTCATGTCAAACTCCAAGAAAGAGAGAAAGTCTTTATAAACATGTTTATCTCTGGGTACGCAGGTTCTCTCAAGCCTTGCCTGCGGGTACGCACCTTTTGTTCATAAGGTCCGCGTCCAAGGACGCTCTGTATCTAAAGGGGCAGGTGCGTCCCTCTGAAAAGGTTAAAATGCGCAAGTTTTATCTTCAAAAACTTACTTGTGGTCATTTCTAGAGCATTCTAGAAGGTTGTTTGATGTGTATTGAGCGCCTCCAGATGGTTCATGCACTCCTATCAAAGAGGAACTTATCCCATCAATAAGGGAGTGATCCCATCCAAAGAGGGGACTATCCCATTGATGGTGGACCTGATTAACTTCCTCTTGAGCACTATAAAAAGAGGCATTGAGCCAGAAGGAGAGAGGTTGAAAGCTATACGTTTCTAAGGGTAAATGCTGCAGGAATTAGGACTCCCATTTAGAAGCTTGTGAGGAGAGATTGCCATCTTTACTTGTTCTATTTGGAAGTGGGTGAGCTTTGTCAAAGTAGAGGAAAACTCTTGTGGACCCTGGAAGGAGCTTGCACAACACCAAGGCTCAGGTTGTAATGGTTCCTTTTGATTACCTTTAATGCAAATTGGTCCATTCTTCTCAATAACTTGTTGTTAATGGGTTATTTCATGTACTCCTTGGTCTATGTGTTGAATATGCTTTGTTTTATGTTATAATCAGGTGCTATTTAATTGTTTGACTGTTGGTGATTATAGGTTTTGGAGAAAAGGAGGAGCTCATCCAGATTAACAAAGCTTGGACTTCTACAACAGCGTTTGGACAAAGGTAAGAACGAAACACTTGATTTCTCATATCATAATGTATGTTTAGAGAAGGATAGCTCCAGTTTGTTTTGTTTGTCATTAGAATGTCTTAGACTTCTAGGAAGGTCAGTTGTGTCCGCACCCTTGACTGATTCCGTGTGACAAATTGGCGACTCCACTGGGGATAGATTCCATTGATGAGAAGAGTTTTTCTTTTGTGTGAACTTTGCTTTGAGAAAATTGGTTTATTTTTCTGGTTTTGGCTCTGTGACCTTGTCTCTGGGTGGGTTAGCTTAGGATTAGTTTTATTTTGGGTTTTCTTGAGTTTTTCAGTAGGACGCACCCTCTGAGTGCTGCACAGTGCGTCCCTGGACGCACTGTCGCTGTGTGCACAGTGCGGGCCCGCACCTGTCTTAACGGGTTGCCTGCGTCCCCTGTTAAAATTTGAGAAAATTTCATTTTTTGCATTTTTTGCTCTTAGATTTTGTTTTTTCTTAGTTTTTTCTGCCCAGATCCATTAGTCTCTTGTCAAAGATCTTCACCTAATCTTGTTTCATCAGCATTCCTACTCTAAGCTTTCATCAATTGGGTGTTTTGAGTCTCTTTTTTGAGAAATTCTTGATTTGATTTCCTTTGGTCATTACTTGGAGGTTTGTCTCAGTCTTTTCACAATTTTGCATCTTTTTGCTTCTGTTTTTGCAAAAAAAATTCCCCCTCATTCGCCGGGGGGGGGGGCTAAATTGTGTATGAGTGTTAATCGCCTTTGAGTGTTTTTATGTTTTGATCTTTGGAACTCTCACCCAATTTTCTCGACTTGCACTTGATTGGTTCTTAGATCACATTAGAATCGTCTTGTGTCTGAGAATTCTCTTGCATAGATCACATTTGCATAATTAGAATTCTCATTTTCGGAATATGAATGAAAAATGTGCATAGATTACATTTGCATACTTTTCGAGTGAATTGTGCATAGATTACAATTGCATAGTTTACATTCTGGAAAATCAATCGTAGATTTAGATCAGTTTTCTTTGATTTGAATTTACACAAAAATAAAAATAAAAAAAATGGTTTGGAATTGATTTGCATTAGTTTTTCTTGATAAAATTAGTGCATTAGAGAATTTGTTATATTTTCTCTTAATGATCAATTTTTTGCATTGTTGGAAGTGAATGGAAACTCTCTCCTTACTTTAGTTAGGATTCATCGAATTGAAAAGATTACATTATCATATTCGATTGCATTCAGTTGAGTCGGGTCATAACACCATTGGTTTCATCTCCATTTACCCATTTGAGTAATAACAGCCTTAATAACACAGCGCTTAATTAAAATTCATCTAGTAATTTTCACATTTCTAGGGCTCTGAAACACCAACATAGCTTAGGCTAGTGTCTTGGAGTAGGTGAGTACTTAACTCTCCAAGACAGTAAAACCAAACAAGTAGCTGATCTTGTGATAGAATCAAATCCAATTGTTACATTTACACTCTGGGAAAGCTCCTCTTAAAGGAGAAGCACGAGCTCGTGTCCGAACCAGTGAGGGGATCCATCCTCCCTCGTTGGGAACGACGCCAGACAGTACGTATTACAAACGGTAAACCTCGGATTAACCATTGTCGAGGAGCCAGGGGTCACTTATCGGTAAACCTTGGATTACTGTCAAGGAGCCGGTAAGGGGATTGAGCTTGCTACTCTGCCCTTGCGTGCTGTCGGAGTTTAGACTGTTCCCCCAGGTGTACTTGTTGCCATTGGTAACCTTAGTGACCATAATCTTTAGGATTCTACCCAAGGTGACGGTGGAGGGAAGATCCCACTGTACCTGGAGCAGACGTCGGCTATACTCACTTGGATTTTCTGGGGGGTTCACTTCACTCGAGACGGTTAAAGTGGAGGAACTTGGTCCAGTCTATTCATTAAGCAGGTTGTCGGGGTAACTGTTCCACCCACCATTTCTGTACTGAATTCTGCGAGGTTGGGCTTCATCACCAACTAGTGTTTTCGGTCCGGAGAGCTTACTGTTTGTGTGTGGTTTGACTCCTAGATTTGATAGCGCGTGTTAATTTGTTTGTTTTTACTTTTAGAGACCATAGGTGTGAATTGTGAATTTTAATTGTTAGGTGTGAATTGTGAATTGTTAATTTTAGTTTTAAATTGTTAATAAAATTCACTGAAGTTGAATATAATGGCAAATGTTCCGGAATTTATCAACCTAGGAACCCCTCCTAATGAGAATCCTAGTACTTTTCCTTACTTTGGAAATGTTGGTCCTCCTTATATGGCTACTTTGTCATTACCTGGATTTACAATAGGTTTACCGATATGGTTATTTTCAACTTCGTTGGCCCAAAATACTCCAATTGTTCCATCTCAACCGGATGCTTCACCTCAACAGAGTTCACCATCTCAACATCACCAACCCTTTGTTGACCCTTTACCTTCTTCGCCTAATTTTTCTTCCTCCATTTCTTCCTCTTCGCCTGGTAAAAGCCTTGAGGCTAGTAACCAGGAGGCTAAGAAGAAGAAGAAAGGGAAGAAGAAGAAGAAGAAGAAGAAGCAAGATAAGAAAGAAGTCAACCAACCAACCATGGCTGTAAGTGTTAGTTGTGTTGAGGAAAATTCCGACATGCATCGTAAACCCAAATACCCTTGCAGGCTTTGTAAGGGTGACCACTTCCCTGTCAATTGTCCTGGTATTCCAAAGGTCTTGGAAGTATGGTCAGAAAAATCTCATCAACTTTCCGTTGATCCATCAACCAGTGATAGTCAGGTTCCTGGGAAAAAGGGTAAAGTTAGGTTTCCTTGTAAGTTATGCAAAGGGAGTCATCAAACTCACATTTGCCCTCACATGGACGAAGCCTCAACATTGTTGGAAAGCCTTACTGTTCCACAGCAAGAATTTCCAACTGGTTACCGTAAACTTTCTCCCAACCTACCGTCAACTGACGGAGTGATTGATCTAAATTCAAGTAGAGTCGATCACGCTCTTCCATTGGAGAGTGAAACTCATGTCACTCAGGTTGATGATCCATTAGTTGATCAAGTGGTCGATTCAATTTCGCATTCGATCGATCCCACTTTCCCTTTGGAGAGTAAACTTCATGCCGCTCAGGTTCTTCTTGTTACATCAGATTCTTCTATGCCGGGGGGCATTTCACCTGTTTCTACAGAACCCCCTCCAAGTAGTGAGGTCTTTTCCTTTGATTGGAATAGACTGACAGAACCTCGTCTTCCTTCCTCCATCCCTTTCCAAATCATTGTTAAGGCTGGTAGTAGGGACATACATCGTACTCAGGTAGATGAAGGTGCTTCTGTTAGTATTTTATCCTCAACTGTTTGGAAAGCTTTGGGTTCCCCTCAGCTTGCGCCTATTACGCAGAATCTGAAAGCTTTTAACAAAACCATTAGTGAACCTTTAGGGATCCTTCCTAAGTTTTCTATTACCTTGGAAGGTAAAACTGTCTGTATTGATCTTATGGTAGTTCGAGGTCCCTTGGATTTCAATTTACTCCTTGGGCGAGACTATGTTTATGAAATGAAAGCTGTCGTATCGACACTCTTTCGCGTGATGTCTTTCCCTCACAATGGCAATATTGTGACTATAGACCAGCTTTCGTTCCCTGGTCTTGTTTCAACTACCAATAATATGACACCCCTAAATGTTCCTGATTCTAAAGTGGTATCTACCCTGCCACGGGTTAATTATGTGGCAACTGGTCCCATGTTTTCAGTTACCGATGTAAGTGAGCCTCTCACTGTTGATTTAGATCCGGTAATTGACATGGAAAACTCTATGGGATTACTTGAACACGATGTTCCTATCCCTTTTGAGTCCCTTGACATGTGTTCCTTCCAGAGAAGTATTCTTCCTTCTGATGAAGACCTCTTGGAAGCCATGATCAAGGTGTGTCCATTGACATGTCTTTCTTCCAGTTGGAAGCCATGATCAATGTGATGAGGATAGTTCCTTTTACTGTGTCAACCTCGTTAAAAAATGAATCAGTGGTTATGAGGATAGTTCCTTTTACTGTGTCAACCTCGTTAAAAAATGAATCAGTGTGTGCGAGGATAGTTTTTTCCGTCTCAACCTCGTTAAAAAATGAAATTGGACGTAACGAGGATAGTTTTTTCCTGTATCAACCTCGTTAAAAAATGAAACAGGCTAGCACGAGGAAAGTTCCTTTTACTGTGTCAACCTCGTTAAAAAAAATGAATCGGGAATGAGGATAGTTCTTTTCTTGTTTCAACCTCCTTAAAAATGAAACAACTCCCTTTTCAAGTTAAATATTGAAAGTAAACCTTCATTCCATCCATCTGGTTGAATGCAATGAAGCCTGGGGGGCATGTACCTTGATTTGCGTCATTATGCTGGGGGCATGCGAACTTCTTGAGCATAGTTCCTTATCTTGTGTCAAGCTCGTTTAAAAATGAAACAAGGATAGGTTAGTTAGGTAGATTTTAGTGAGTAGTGATGAGCATAGTTCCTTGTCTTGTGTCAAGCTCATTAAAAAATGAATCAAGGATTTTAGAGCATAGTTCCCTGTCTTGTGTCAAGCTCGTTAAAAAATGAATCAAGGTTTTTAGAGTACAGTTTTAAGTAGGTAGATTGTAGAGAGTAGTTATGAGCATAGTTCCTTATCTTGTGTCAAGCTCGTTTAAAAAATGAAACAAGGGTTTTGAGGATAGTTCTTTTCTTGTGTTAACCTCACTAAAAAATGAAACAACTCCCACATGTCTTTCCAAGATCTTGAAAGTAAAGCTTCATTCCATCCACCTCATTGAATGAAATGAAGCTTGGGGGGCATGTACCTTGATTGGCGTCATTATGCTGGGGGCATGTGAACTTATAACAAGCATAGTTTTTCGTTTCAAGCTTGCGTAAACATGAAACTGAATCCGAGCATAGTTCTTTTCCTGTGTCAAGCTCGTTAAAAAATGAAACAAATCCTCCTCTACTTGAGTCGCGAGTTTGACTAGATCTCATTAATGTTAAGTATTTAGGTTAGTTATTTCAGTTTTTTGCATAATTTTCTTACAGTTTTAGGTTGAGTCTTTCAAATGATCTCGTAACTCAACATTCATTTCATCCAACTGGTTGAATGAAATGAAGCTGGGGGGCATGCGCTCTAGCAGTTATGCTTAGGGGGCATCAAGCACAGTTTTCTCTTTGTTTCAAGCTTGTGAAAAAATGAAACTACTTTGAAGCATAGTTTTTGTCTGTTTCAAGCTTTTGTAAAAATGAAACCTATCTCGAGTCAATTTTAGTTATTTTCAAAACTCGTTAAACTCATGAAAATACCGAGATTATTTTGCTATTTTTCATTCTCGTAAAACAAATGAAAATGCCGAGTTCTTTCCGTCTTTTCCTGCTCGTAAATTAAATTGAAAGTCGGTCATATGAGTACATTTTTATCCCTTTTTCGAACTCATTAAAACTTACGAAAAAGTGAAAACCATGAGTACATTTTTATCCCTTTTTCGAACTCGTTAAAACTTACGAAAAAGTGAAACCTTTGAGTTCTCTTTTAAGCCCTTTTCAGACTCTCAAAATATGAAAAGATTGCCGAGCGTTTCTTTTACACTCGTTAAAACGGAATTAAAAGACGGTCCCCTTATAGCTCTTTTCTGACCGTAAAATCAGGAAAATATTGTCGGGTTTTTGTCGTTTCAAACTCGATACGGAAATAAAACGATGTGTCCTTGATCGCTTTTTACTTTTCAGGTCAGTGGCACTAATTATGAAAGTACTCCTTGGTCGCAAGATCAAGCGGTTCTCCCAGGTATTATTTTATACTTTTTCGGGCTTGGGGGACACAAATTTACGAAAAAGTTCAACCTGGAGTCTTCTTAAGTTTTTCAGACTCTCTAAAATTGAAAAACGCCGAGTTTCTCCTATACTGGGCTCGTTAAACATTTCACAGTAAAGGACCTGTTCAATTACAAACAGGAACGAACCACTCCTTCCTAGGGTTCGAATCAAAACTGGGTTGGACTCATCCGAAGGATGAGCTTATAATCAAGCATATGTTATCCTCCTCAAGCTTGTTAAAAATAAAGAGGTACTTGCCAGAAATGGTGGGGGAAAAAAGAGAAGAATGAGCCTATTTGTTACCTTTTGTCTCAGAAGAAACTTTATTACCACTCTTGGACACGACACTTTTCATTCACCTGGGTTGGGAAATCCTTTACCTCACAGTTGATCAAACCACTTTTGAAAGTCTTCAACCGGGTTCCGGGGATTAACTTTGAGTTATTTAGCACCAAACCATCTGTCGTGTCGTTATGTGTCCAAGAGGTCTGCAAACAAAACTTTCATCTGCAAAATACTTGTCATCCATTTGACCATCCCTGAGTCAGTCCTTACAGCAACATTTCTTCAACTTGAACAATGATTTCGTGTTGTGGGCTTTCCTGCAACGGGTCACTTTCTATCGACATCAGCACATTATCTAGAGAGATGACTTAGAAATCGTCAGTGCCTTGAAGTCTGCATGCATCAATGGCAGGTTTCTCGCCTTTGACGTCAGTTTACATCATTGACTTTCGATCGAAGGATTCCGTGAAATGTTCGACATCAACTCATTAATTCACATCTCATGGATTGTACTGGGTACTTTGAGAACCATTGACATTACTGGTGGTCTCTCTCACGCTTGTTAACAGTTCACATCATCGACTGGTAATCAAGTGGTTTCTACCATGTTCGACATCAACTCATTTATTCGCATGGCTAGAATCGTACCAATTCGAGAAGTGGGAATGAAGACCCTGGATCGAATCTTTACCATCTAGGCTGCGAGGAGTTTTGTATTCATTATCTAAGTAGACTAACCATAAACAGATGGCTGCGCCCATACTGTGTCTACAAAAGTCTATGATTATGATGTACTGCAAAATCATTTCTGTATCAGAGTAGTTAGTCTGTTAGTTAAAATTTTAATCTGAGTATGGGAATGCCTACCTCAGTGATGATATAATCTTATACATGTATTTTGTGTTGAAAATTGCAGGTTCTGACCAGGTTCTCCACGAGATAATCCTCGAAATGATAAAGCGCTTCACCCTTCCTAGATAATACGAAACCCTAATCTATTCCAGGCTTCGCACTTTAGGGGGCAATCTGTTACACTAAAAAATGTCACCATGGCTATTTACAGTTGGTATGGCTCTATCAACAGTCATACTACCCTCTTAAGCAAGTCTTATGCCTCTGCTATTCATGTCAAACTCCAAGAAAGAGAGAAAGTCTTTATAAACATGTTTATCTCTGGGTACGCAGGTTCTCTCAAGCCTTGCCTGCGGGTACGCACCTTTTGTTCATAAGGTCTGCGTCCAAGGACGCTCTGTATCTAAAGGGGCAGGTGCGTCCCTCTGAAAAGGTTAAAATGCGCAAGTTTTATCTTCAAAAACTTACTTGTGGTCATTTCTAGAGCATTCTAGAAGGTTGTTTGATGTGTATTGAGCGCCTCCAGATGGTTCATGCACTCCTATCAAAGAGGAACTTATCCCATCAATAAGGGAGTGATCCCATCCAAAAAGGCGACTATCCCATTGATGGTGGACCTGATTAACTTCATCTTGAGCACTATAAAAAGAGGCATTGAGCCAGAAGGAGAGAGGTTGAAAGCTATACGTTTCTAAGGGTAAATGCTGCAGGAATTAGGACTCCCATTTAGAAGCTTGTGAGGAGAGATTGCCATCTTTACTTGTTCTATTTGGAAGTGGGTGAGCTTTGTCAAAGTAGAGGAAAACTCTTGTGGACCCTGGAAGGAGCTTGCACAACACCAAGGCTCAGGTTGTAATGGTTCCTTTTGATTACCTTTAATGCAAATTGGTCCATTCTTCTCAATAACTTGTTGTTAATGGGTTATTTCATGTACTCCTTGGTCTATGTGTTGAATATGCTTTGTTTTATGTTATAATCAGGTGCTATTTAATTGTTTGACTGTTGGTGATTACAGGTTTTGGAGAAAAGGAGGAGCTCATCCAGATTAACAAAGCTTGGACTTCTACAACAGCGTTTGGACAAAGGTAAGAACGAAACACTTGATTTCTCATATCATAATGTATGTTTAGAGAAGGATAGCTCCAGTTTGTTTTGTTTGTCATTAGAATGTCTTAGACTTCTAGGAAGGTCAGTTGTGTCCGCACCCTTGGCTGATTCCGTGTGACAAATTGAAGACCCTGGATCGAATCTTTACCATCCAGGCTGCCAGGAGTTTTGTATTCATTATCTAAGTAGACTAACCATAAACAGATGGCTGCGCCCATACTGTGTCTACAAAAGTCTATGATTATGATGTACTGCAAAATCATTTCTGTATCAGAGTAGCTAGTCTGTTAGTTAAAATTTTAATCTGAGTATGGGAATGCCTACCTCAGTGATGATATAATCTTATACATGTATTTTGTGTTGAAAATTGCAGGTTCTGACCAGGTTCTCCACGAGATAATCCTCGAAATGATAAAGCGCTTCACCCTTCCTAGATAATACGAAACCCTAATCTATTCCAGGCTTCGCACTTTAGGGGGCAATCTGTTACACTAAAAAATGTCACCATGGTTATTTACAGTTGGTATGGCTCTATCAACAGTCATACTACCCTCTTAAGCAAGTCTTATGCCTCTGCTATTCATGTCAAACTCCAAGAAAGAGAGAAAGTCTTTATAAACATGTTTATCTCTGGGTACGCAGGTTCTCTCAAGCCTTGCCTGCGGGTATGCACCTTTTGTTCATAAGGTCTGCGTCCAAGGACGCTCTGTATCTAAAGGGGCAGGTGCGTCCCTCTGAAAAGGTTAAAATGCGCAAGTTTTATCTTCAAAAACTTACTTGTGGTCATTTCTAGAGCATTCTAGAAGGTTGTTTGATGTGTATTGAGCGCCTCCAGATGGTTCATGCACTCCTATCAAAGAGGAACTTATCCCATCAATAAGGGAGTGATCCCATCCAAAGAGGGGACTATCCCATTGATGGTGGAACTGATTAACTTCCTCTTGAGCACTATAAAAAGAGGCATTGAGCCAGAAGGAGAGAGGTTGAAAGCTATACGTTTCTAAGGGTAAATGCTGCAGGAATTAGGACTCCCATTTAGAAGCTTGTGAGGAGAGATTGCCATCTTTACTTGTTCTATTTGGAAGTGGGTGAGCTTTGTCAAAGTAGAGGAAAACTCTTGTGGACCCTGGAAGGAGCTTGCACAACACCAAGGCTCAGGTTGTAATGGTTCCTTTTGATTACCTTTAATGCAAATTGGTCCATTCTTCTCAATAACTTGTTGTTAATGGGTTATTTCATGTACTCCTTGGTCTATGTGTTGAATATGCTTTGTTTTATGTTATAATCAGGTGCTATTTAATTGTTTGACTGTTGGTGATTACAGGTTTTGGAGAAAAGGAGGAGCTCATCCAGATTAACAAAGCTTGGACTTCTACAACAGCGTTTGGACAAAGGTAAGAACGAAACACTTGATTTCTCATATCATAATGTATGTTTAGAGAGGGATAGCTCCAGTTTGTTTTGTTTGTCATTAGAATGTCTTAGACTTCTAGGAAGGTCAGTTGTGTCCGCACCCTTGACTGATTCCGTGTGACAATTCCCCTTCAATGCCGTCATGAGTTTCAATTTTCTCCCCCTGTTCATTTTTAATGTGAGTGATGTAATTTATCATTCTGCGCTGCACAGTAGTTTTATGAAAAAAATTTGTGTTCTTTTCTCCACTTTTTAGCCATCTGATTCTTGATTTCTGTCTCCATAATGTTTCCTCCTGTTTGTCCCTTTCTAAAATTTTTGATTCTATGGCTTGCTCCTGTTTGGTAAGTTCCTCCGTGCGCCCAGCGGTGATAATGGTTTGCTGGATTTTCTTCATCTCTGCGTTGAGCATGGCTTGAGCTTTAAAGATGTTGCCAAAAGTGTTATGATTCCATTGTTTGATTGCCCCTTTTAGATGCTTGAGTTTTTGCTGGAACCTGGACATTCTAGTGCCTTCAGCCGGAATGAAGTTGAGCCAGGTTGATCTGACTAGCTCTTCAAAGTCCGGGTGAGATAACCAAAATTCTTCAAATCGAAAGGGGCGTTTGAGATTGTTGCCTGGCCTGTTCCATTGTAGCTCGATAGGCCAGTGATCTGATCCAGAGATAGGGAGAATAGATGCTGTGAATTCCCCTCCTAAGTGAGTTGCATTATCTGAGATGAGGAATCTGTCAAGACGCGAGGCGATCTGCTGCAAACCTTCCCTTTTGTTAGTCCAAGTGAAGAGGCCGTTGCTTGTGGGAATATCTATCAACCAGTTGTTATTAATGAAGTTTTTTAGTAGATTGCCATCACTATTTGCTCTACTTCTACCTCCTTGTTTTTCTTCCATGCTGGCTGTCATGTTGTAATCGCCTCCAGAGATCCACAGTGGGTATGGCCTGTCTTTGTTGAGTTCTGACAATGTATTCAGGATTTGAGCTTTTTGAGCAGTATCCTGAGGAAAGTATACATTAGTTATCAGTCCATGGGTATTAGTACCTGAGAGGTGGAAAGTTGCCTGGATGAAACTTTTGTTAGCTTGTATATTGTTGAGTTGGATGGCCCGGGCATCCCAAAGGATTTCCAGTCCTCCCGAAGCTCCCTGAGCATCGACAGATGTTATATACCTAGGGGGGATAATATGGGGTACCAAGGGAGGTACCCAAGGTAATAATGTAATAATGGGATGGGCCATAGTAATAAATAAGGTGGTTAACCCATGTCATGTAAGGGACCACAAGTAGTTAATAATAATGTAATGGGCCCATGGTATTAGTTGGTGGTATGAGGGAACCATGGTAATGACCCATGGTATTGTATGTATGAGGCCTATATAGAGGCTAGAGACTCCACATGGAGGATATGAAGAGAAGTATTATTGTATGAACAAGCATATGGCTGGTGGAGTGTTCTCCTTCCTTAAGGAGTGAATGTATGGTGTTGCCCTACCATAAGGGTTTTGATAATAAAGTAGCATTTATATCTATTTCTATCTTGTTATTTCTGGGTTTATTTGTATTCTCTTATATTTTTGGATCAGATCTACAACAATTGGTATCAGAGCACTTTCTTGGGCAAACCGTGGAATTTTTTTTTTTTTTTTAGTTTTTGCAGGGATTTTTGGGTGGCGAAATTTGCAGATCAGATATGTATGTTTTGGTGCCAGATCTACATAATCTAATTGCAGATCTGTATTCCTGGTGAAAAAATAGCCGATTTCAAAAAAAAAATCGGTTGAATCGGAGTCCGGATGAAGAAGATATCGCTGATTTAAAAATCAGTGGGGTTGCAGACAATTTTCAGGACAGCGAGTTTGCGGCGCAGATCTAGAAGTCCTGGTGCCAGATCTGCAAGATCTAATTGTAGATCTGGAATCTTTGTGAAAAAACACATGATTTCAAAAAACAAATCAGTCGAATCGGAGTCCGGATGAGGGAGATATCGCTGAATTAAAATCAGCTCTTTTTGCAGAAATTTTGGGTTACGGCGGGAGAGTTGCAGCGCAGATCTGGAATTCTAGTGCCTGGATCCGGATTTCTATCACATGGGTAGATGCAGAATGATTGTTCCATTTCTGAAAATAGGTCATAATAAGGATTCTGAGCAATATTGACGAAACTGTGACCATTTCAAATTTTCGCCAATTTTTGTGATGGCGGGCCGAGATTTGAATTTGAATGACTTATATCCATTTGATGGCTCTCATCCAGCCAAATGGCTAGAACAAATGGAGAAATGTTTTAGATTGAATTACATCATAGATGATGAGACTCAGCTGAATTTGGGAACAATGTACTTGGACAATGAAAGATTGCAATGGTGGCAAGGGCATCAACGTCGCTATCGTTGGCCCTTGACTTGGGACAAATTCACTAAAGCTCTTATGGACCGCTTTGACCGTAAAGCTAATCTTGTGGATAAGCTCACACAGACAGACACACAGCCTAGCAAAGATTTTATTTTTACAAGAAAGAAGGAAACCAAGGAACCTAAAGGGTTATTTTCTGCTGGTATCTCCTTAATGTAGGTTCATGGATTGATTCAGAAGGAGAAAATAATTGTGTCTATAAATCCGAGTTGCAAGAAAAATCTCATAAATGTCAATTTCGCAAAAAAATTGCAAGTCCCAGCAAAACAAATTTCACATACACAGGATGATGATAAGGATGTTCAAATCTATAAGGATTTGAAGCTTTCTATGGATAAATATGTGTTTCATGGTGATTTTTATGCTTCAGAGATGGATAATATCGATGTTGTTTTGGGATATCCTTGGATGGAATATGTGGGTACTATCAATATTAATGTGCAGAAGAAATTCTTGAAGCTATGGTATAAAAAGAAGAAAATTACATTACAGGATATTTCCATCCATAAACAGCTAGAGTCCACGGAGGTTGACGCACAAGATGTTACAGGGACTGACATATCAGATGATGAGCAGTTGATGGTCGACAATCAAACACAAACAGAGGCTGAAGCAGAAAAGGTTACAGGTGCTGATACATCTGAGGACGATTCAGTGGTTGAAGTCATATTAAAAAAGAAGTCACCACAACAGGCACCACAGCAGGGTGAAGTCAAGCAAAAGCCATCGTGGGTTAAAACTTCAACATATCATCACCCACATCACCCCGCAAGACAACCATCATGGAAACCAAGTAGTCACATGATGGATAGAAAGGAGAGACGATCCACCTACTACACATCAACACAGAGGAGCTACCACAATCAACTTCCATCTCAAACGAGCAAGGCACCAGCGAGATCGAGGGTTCACCTTTCTCTTGGATGGCTAGATGCACGTGCATGGTATCAGTGGACTACTCTTTTGAGTAGATCTTATTATTTGTGTTCTTCCCATGTTTCAGGGACGAAACATGCTTAGGGGGGTGGAATGTTATATACCTAGGGGGGATAATATGGGGTACCAAGGGAGGTACCCAAGGTAATAATGTAATAATGGGATGGGCCATAGTAATAAATAAGGTGGTTAACCCATGTCATGTAAGGGACCACAAGTAGTTAATAATAATGTAATGGGCCCATGGTATTAGTTGGTGGTATGAGGGAACCATGGTAATGACCCATGGTATTGTATGTATGAGGCCTATATAGAGGCTAGAGACTCCACATGGAGGATATGAAGAGAAGTATTATTGTATGAACAAGCATATGGCTTGTGGAGTGTTCTCCTTCCTTAAGGAGTGAATGTATGGTGTTGCCCTACCATAAGGGTTTTGATAATAAAGTAGTATTTATATCTATTTCTATCTTGTTATTTCTGGGTTTATTTGTATTCTCTTATATTTTTGGATCAGATCTACAACAACAGATGTAACTAGCCCTCCTGGCCAAGCTTTCGCTGCTATTTTTTCCAAAATTGTTGAGCTGCATTTCGTCTCCTGCAAAAAGAGTATACTTGGTTTTTCTTGCATCAGCATATTTTTTAATAATCTACCTTTCCTCGGGCCATTGAGCCCTCTGATATTCCATGATATCAAATTCATTGAGAAGGGTGGGGGTTTGCATTGAAATACTTGGTCAGTTTGGCATACCTCCCTGACTCCACTAATATCTCTCCAATCTTGATAGTTCTCTCAAGTGTTGTTTTTCTACCTCTCTTCTTATTGTCCTTGGTGATAAATTTACCATCCCATGGACTTCCTATTTGGACTCCTAGAGAGTATTTCTTCTGTGCTCTGTTCAAGACTTCTACTAGGTTATCCACTTGCCGTTCTGGTATTTTTTCAAAATTCCCTGTCTTGCATGCTTGTTCCAAACCTAGTATGTCCAGCTCCCCTATGTCTAAGGGCTCCGGATCTTCTTCCATGATTTGAGGTGCTTGAGAGGTATCCTCTCGCTCATTTGAAGATTTTTCATTTGGCTGCGAGTATTCAACGTCCATTCCTTGTGATTGCCATGGCAGGGATTTGGCTTGAGAAATCAAGTTTACTTGCTTTTGGGTTTTCTTTCCTGCTTGCCCTGATGTCTCGCCTGGTTGTTCTTGATGGGCCTCTTTGTCTTTCGCCCTTTCCTTCTCCAGATCTTGCTCATCGTCCTTGTCCAGTGCTTCGAAACTATTGCTCGTTGTGGGCATTGCCTTATTGACTGGATTTACCTTGGGATTGCCTGTTGCTTTCTTGTTTCCTCTCCTTCGATTTGTTACCTTAGTGAATCCATCTGTTGTTTGATTGTCAGAACTGTCTTGGGAAGAGGGTTTCTTATTTTGAGGACAATCTCTATAGAGATGCCCTATATCATGGCATTTCCTGCATCTAAAGGGCACATGTTCATAGTCTATAACTTGAATCCACTCAGAGTCTTCATGAAAGAAACTTACCGTGTCTGGCAACGCTTGCTTGAGATCCATGTAGACACAGATCCGAGCATAGGATGTATATCTGCATAGTTTTGTTTCTTCTGCAATCTTTACAAACTCGCCAATTGCGTTCCCAATCTCTTGTAGAGATTTTTCTTCCCAGTATTCCCACGGCAGTGAATAAAGCCTTATCCACACTGGCGCAGAGCTCAGATCCTCCTTGTCTGGGTTGAATCTTTCGACCCAACCTTTGAGATATAATCCTGCGGAGTTGAAAAAATAAGGACCCCCATCCAATATCCTATTGCGGTCTTCCAGGCAGTTAAAAACTGCGGTGAAGAAGCCCTTGGCTCCTAAGTGCAGAGAGATGTGCCCCTTTGGATGCCATTTGGTATTGATCCAACTTCTCAGCGCTCTCTCCGTCGGCCATATTCCTATGAATTTACCGATCAGCGCGTGATCTCTCATGTACTGTATCCTAGCATTGATACGTTCACTCGGGAACTCCACCCTTGGTCTGTGGGCCGCTACAGGCTTGCAAGTTGAAGAACTTGCCCTGTTCCTTTCTTCTGCGTCAATGTCCTTTCCTTTCTGCTTTCTGTGGTCCATGGTACCGCCGCTCAGTTCATTTTCATTCTCCTTGTCTGCCGTATGCTGTGATCGGTTGTCCGGATTGGGGGGAGGCCCCTGGCCCTCCCCCTGAGGGGGTTGCATTTTGCCCTGTTCCTTATGGGCGCTTCTCCTTGATCGCTGGTTCACCAGACTCTGCCGGTTGTACCAAGTTTGACAGGCCTGCCGTTTGCAGGTTTCGCAGAAACCCTAGGGTTGGTTGCAGCAGCCGTAGGTCATCCCCACAAGAATCTATAATCTACATTGTCATCCTTTTTGCTAGTATTATTAATTTAATCATCTTTTGTAAAAAAATAGGTGAACATTTAACAACATGACAAATATTTCCTTTTTTAGAAAATGGTAAAAAGATAGCGAATTGGCTAAATTCACCCCAAAAAATACCTTGGTTTGTTTATATGTACATGAGTGTGAATTATTGTTTCTTATATGTTCTACTTGTATACATATTTTAACTATGACACATTGTTAAGAACCTTGGGCCCCTGTATTAAGGCCCTAATATGCATTCACCATTAGCTTATTTGTTATATAAGGATGTTAGATAAAACCTTTCATTGTAACCTTTAATCTTGATAGTGCCCTTGGTCTCCTACATATACCAAAGAGAGTTAGTCTTAGGGTTGTTAATTTTTCAATGTTCTATGTTGTAACAATCACTTATGACAAATTTTTCTTTCAATAGCAATCACTTTTCCAATTCAATTTCAATCACCCAATAACAGTAAACAATTGTAGATAGAACAGTAAACCATATGCACAATAGAAGACAACCAAGATCAAATGAGAAATAGAGATTTTGGTCAAAGACTAGTGAAAAACCCCACAAGGGGGAAAACCCTGACCAAATTCTTCTTCTATTAGATGTTCATCAAATGTTCAATAGAGATACATAGTCCAAGTACATCAATAATTGTCAAAGGTCAAATCCTTAACTTTCAAGTCAACTAATCCAATATCCAATCAATTATGAGCAATGTAGTCAATTTTGGTCAAACAATAATTATGCAATTTTTTAGACCTGTCACAGTCAACAGTAATCATCACAACCCTAACCAGTCCAAAGTCAATGGTCAAATCAGCTCCAAATAGTTCGGTCAAAGCAACAACAAACTTGGCCTTCCTTTCTTGATCAAACCTAATCAAAACTGTCCACAAATATGCCTTAGAAATCGATCAAAGTCAAAGTAAAATATGCAAAAACCCTAGTTGTATATTTGCGGTCAACATTGGTCAAAGAGCCCAGAAAATTTTGTTCTTCTCTCTTTAATTTGGCCTCCAAGAATAGACCCAAAAACTAAGACAAACCAAGTCCAATCCCCCAAAGTCAACGCTGGTCAAAGGTGCCAAAACATAAGTCAAATTTGGCCAACAAATTTCTCTCTCTCCTCTTCGCACGTGTGAACTTGGACCCTGTAATTTCAAACCAAATTGAATCAATAGAAGATGAAATGAATGTGTGATGTGATGCCTCCAAGTGATGCCAAGCATATTCTATTTATATGTAGTTTAGGTGTACAAATTTCTCCTTTAGGTTGCCTTGTACTTTTTATATTGGCTTTGAAAATAATATTTTCCCATGTGAAAATTAATTTTTTCTAAGTGCAAGTAGGGTCTCCTTAGGGTGTGAAGGGCTTCTCCAAGGAGGGAATTACTCCCTCAACTTCCAATTTTCTACACTCCCTCTCAACTAGGGAGGAATTTTTGACTGCATAATAGGTCTCATCTCAAATGTACATGTCTCATCATCATCATCGTTGCATCTACTCATCTCTGCTCATCAATGGAATAATCTTGATCTAAAGAAGAAGAATCATCATAGGGGAGATCAATCTACCACACTATATACAATGACAATAGGCATGATACCACTTACTTGAAGAGGTAAGGATCACACACATTACTTGAATAGGTAAGGATCACACACATCTTTATTGTCCAATGATATTGAAAATAGGCAAGATACCACTTACCATGAGAGGTAAGGATCTTACACATCCTATTGTCCATTGATCTTCCCACCTTGACCCTGAAGAATCAAGTGGTAGAACACCTACATTCCATCACTTGGGAAGGATACCACTTACCATAAGAGGTAAGGATCACACACACACACACACACCCAATTCTCCTCACTCATTGGTTAGACGGGTGGCAATCCCAACAAGACCAACTTGTTGGTAGGATGCATAGTAGGGTATACTCAATAGTAGGGGAGATACCAATTACCATAGGTAAGGATTTTTGAGAAATCTAGGGAATTTAAAGTTAGAAATTTCTTTTCTTGATAATTGCTTGTGATGCACTTTTAATTCTTGTCTTATAGTCTTTTATTCGTTAGCTTATTATTGTGTTCTTTCATCAAGACAATTACCAACATGCATAATAAAAGAGACAAGTTACACAATATGTAGGATTTTCATCCAAGGCCAAAACCTCTCACTCTTTGAGAGGAAAACCCGCACAAATTCTTCTTATAGAGATTCCAATTGATGAATGCCAAGACCAATACCCTTGAACTATTAGCCACTGCAAGACCAAGACACTAGTCCTCTGTTCTTCTTCTTGATTCCTCATTTTATTCAAACTTCTTTTCTATGATATAATCTCTTCAACGAACGGTAGATATACTAGTCTTGGTACGGAAACTTGACAATGTATTATCATTAAAATATGACCTCTTCAATATCACCAAAACACAGTGTGAACAATAGTTCCTTAACTTGATACAACTTCGTTGTTCCTTCATCACTTCTTGTTGTCCATTGACTCATCTAAAATGTCCTTCCTTTTATATGATAGACCTTCGCTATCTTTATCCAAGTTTCCTTCATTTTTATAAACTTTCCTTCCTTTCTGAGATCTGAATCAAATCTTAATTGACTGTAATGACTGTGATCTGAATCCAAGTGTAATTGACTATAATTAGCTTAGAGTAATCCGAACTCTAAAATTTGTTTACTGAACTGAGACCCGAATTATTTGATTGTAATGTATCTGAGCTTCCTGTCTGAGGCCATCTGAAACATGTTCTCTGTAATTTGAACCAAGTAATGTTCACTGTAATCACCCACCGAAATTGCAGAGGATTTGAATTCCTGAACTTATGTGAAGATACTAGCTAGGTATTTGTAGTAGTTTGTCTCCATAATAATACGGCATGAGATAGTGAACCATTGTGTCTTCATTATATGAGCCAACATGAGTTCCTTTATGCATTTAGAGGCCGACATAAGAAGAGGATTGTGTGCTTGTCGTTGGAGAGTTATTTTACAATGCTTATGACTCAAATACATTTGAAACATGCCGAAGAAGGGCTCTTCATACATGACATTGAATCTTTGACCTTTAATGACAAATCCTAAGGTTCTCAATGGGAGCCTTCTAAAATAAAATCACTTTCTCATGAAACCCATGAAGCAAGGCTTACAAAAATAATTTTATTTCCTTTATTACATCATTTACAAAAATCATAATTACATGTCATTATGAAGACCGAACCTAGTTACATTTTACAACAAGGATCAGACAAATCCTACTGTGACAATAGGCAAGATACCACTTAACACGAGAGGTAAGGATCACACACATACTATCGTCCATGAGTTTCCTCAACCCTAGGAGCTCTCCAATTCTATTTCCATGTTATGCTACCAACTCACAAAATAGAAGAAAATATAAATCGACGACTTGAGAAATAGCCTCTTCGAGGGGGAAACCTCCTTTACATAACATAAATGAACACTTCTTGGATGATACAAATGACAATAGCACATTTGAATATATAGGAGTCCAAGGGGTCACAATATAATCATAGCCTACATAACAGTAATAATGTAAGGGAACAATAATAACAATAGTGGGCTTCTATGGGGCACAATAGTAGAAATATAGGGGCTACATGGGAACAATAATAACAATAAGGAGGCTAGAATATCAATAACAATAAGGGAGCTACACTAGTATTATAGGGACCTATCATGCCCCTCTCCTTAAAAAAAGTGTTGTCCTCAATGCTTGAGTAGTTTTGGATGGTTTGTATAAAATTCTCATCCTCCCATATGGAATGTTCAGTGGGTAAGTTCTTCCACTTAAAGAGATACTCTAAAATTGATTTATTTCATAATTGTCGAGTTCTTATTTCCGTGACTGCTTCAGGATCAAATATGAATTTTCCTTCCTCATGAGGTTCTAGCAATATTGTTTGATCTGTGATCTTGTCACCAATAACCTTCTTTAAGCATGAAACATGGAAAATTGGGTGTACTCGAGAAGATGCTGGAAGCTCCAATTTGTAGGCCATAGTACCAATATTTTGCAACACCTTGTAAGGACCATAATACTTGGGTGATAATTTATTATCCTTCTTAGCTTGCTTGAGGGACATTTATTTGTATGGTTGTAGCTGTAAATATACCCAATCACATACATCAAAACTTCTTTCACTGCTATGTTGATCTGCTTGTTGTTTCATTTGATTCTGTGCCACAGTGAGGTTATTCTTTAAAAGTTGGAGAACTTATTGTTGTTACTTGATGTGATCTTCCACTGCTTAAACCTTAGAAGTTTCTCTTAGAGATGATGTGATGGACGATGGATGATATCTATAAAGTGCCATTAATGGGGCCATTTTTTCTACAGTAAGGAATGAAGTGTTATACCACCATTCAACCAGAGTTAACCACTTGCTGCATTATGTTTGTTTATCATATACAAGCAACAAACTTTATTCTTCCAAACATTTTTTCATTATCTCAATTTTCCTGTCAGATTAAGGATGATAAGATGAGCTATGATCTAATTGAGTATAAAGACAATAAAATGATTCCATCGAAAAAATTCCTATGAAAATGGGTATATGTCACTTATAATAATATTTGGGTTTCCATGTAGCTTTTAAATTGTTTCCATATATGTAGTAGCAACTATACTTGATTTAAAAGGATGGGATAATGCACAAAAGTGTGCATACTTGGTAAAGTCTATCAACTACCACCATGATGACACTCTTTCCTTCAAACTTGGGTAAACCTATGATAAAATCCATTGAGACCTCCTGACAACACTGACTTGGAATGGCTAAAGGTTGCAACAGATCGATGGTCTTAATTGTTTCAGCTTTATTTTGTTGGAAAACCAAACATTTTGCCACAAACTTTTGAATATCATATTTAAGGCCATCCCAAAAACATTCCTTCTTGACCATATGGTATGTTTTTAAAAATCCTGAGTTCCCTCGTAAAGGACAGGTGTGCAATTATAAAATAATCTTTTGTTAAAGTTGGAAATTTTTACATAGATATAAGCGATCTTTGTACCATAGTGAGTCATTTTTCCATATAAATGTATCCGATGTATTGAGATCTTGTTTCAACTTTTGAATGAGTGTCCACACCTATTCGTCATTTTTCCATTCCTGCCTTGCTTCATTTATCCAGTCAGGTTGGATAATTGAAATGGAATAGAATAATGCTTCTACATCCTGATCCCTTCTTGATAATGCATCTGCAACAACATTTTGCTTCCATTTTTTGTAGATGATTTCAAAGTTATAACCCAACATCTTAGTGACCCATTTGTGTTGCTCTTCTGAAGATAATATTTGTTCCAAAAAGTATTTAAGACTTCATGATCCGTTTTTACCTTGAAGTGTCTTCCCATTAGGTAAGGGCACCATTGCTTCAGGGCATGTAGTTTTGCAAATATTTCCTTCTAATAAGTAGGTATGTGGAAATAATTTCCCTTTATTGGAAAATTTTCAAAAGAAATGGGTCTTCCTTCCATTAAAACAACATCAATTCCATTTCATGAGACATCACGTTCCACCATAAAGGTTTTTGTGAAGTCTAGATTAGCTAAAACCAGAGCTTAGCACATTTCTTCTTTAAGATGTTCAAAGGACTTAGTTGCTTCTGGAGTCCAAAAAAATGCATCTTTCTTTAGTAATGTTGTTAAGGTGTTGCTATTCTCCCATAATTATTAACAAACTTGTGATAATACCCTGTCAACTCTAGAAATCCTTGAATATGTTTTAGGGTTGTTGGAATTTTCCATTCCTTGATGGCTTTAATTTTGTTAGGATCTACCTTAACACCCTCATGAGATACACTATGACCCAAATATTCCACCTTCTGTACCCCAAAGAAAAAATTGGAGGTTTTTGCATACAATTGTTTCTCCTCCAATAGTTTGAGCACCCTATCAACATGTTGAACATTATCCTTCCAAGACTTGTTGTATATTAGTATGTCATCAAGAAATACCAACACAAATTTTCTAAGGAAGGTTTGGGAAATTGAATTCATCAAACCATGAAATGTGGAAGGTGTATTAGTAAGGCCAAAAGGCATGACCAAATATTCATAATGACCTTCGTGAGTTTCGAATACAAATTTCAGAATATCTTTAGTCTTCAATCTAATTGGATGATATCTTAAATGAATATCCATCTTGGTTAAGTAAATTGATCCATGTAATTCATCCAACAATTCATCAATGACAGGAATGGGAATTTTATCTTGAATAGTGAGCTTATTGAGCTCCCTATAATCTAAACATGTATGCCATGATCTATCCTTGTTGTGTACCAATACTACTGGAGTAGAGAAAGAAGTTTGGCTAGGTTGAATTATACATGCCTCTAGCATTTCTGCAACCATGCGTTCAATTTCACTCTTTTGGTCATAACAATATTTGTAAGGTCTGATGTTTGAATAAACGCTTCCTGGAATCAAGTGAATATGATGATTATGATCATGAATAGGTGGGAGGCCTTTGGGAGTCTCAAATACTTTGGAATGACAGTCCAAGGTTCTTTGGATATCTAGAGAAACAAACGATTTCGATGTTTGAACATCTAGTGAGCATAATTGTGCAATTATCTCACATTTTTCATTCTTCAAAAGCTTTGTCATGCCATTAGAGTTGATTATCTTCCGTGGTTTCCTTGCGATGCTCCTTAATTCAATTTCCTTTTCTTCTCGTGAAAATTTCAAGAAAAGTTCTTGAAAATTAAAAGCTATTGTCCCCAAAGATTGTAACCATTGGATTCCTAATATAACATCAACACCACCCATTGGAATGGAAAGAATTGGACTATTCAATACATATTCCCCCATGGTTAGATTGATATTAGGACACTTCGTTGAGAAATTTATAGTTCCCCCATTTGCAACCATCACTTGAAACTTTGGTGTTGAATATAAAAAACAATTCAATTCCTTGGCTATCATACAATGAATACAATTGTGGGTACTACCAGAATCAATCAATAGTATTATCTTTCTCCTTTTGATAAATCCTTCTATCTTGAGATTTTGAGGAGTGGTAATTCCCACCAATGCATTACAATATATGGTCATATTCGTTTCTTCTTTCTCTAGGGTTTTTTCATGGTGTATATGCTCTTCTTTTGATGTTTCTAGTTCCTTTTCTTCCTCCTCTTCACAATCTATGTGTTGTAGCTCCTAGAGACAATCCCAGGGTTGAGGAGAGGTCAGTTCCTAGGACATCTTAGTCTTTCTCGAAGATGACACATTGCTACTCAATAGATGAATGAAAAAATGATTTTAAATCTAGTTCAATTACCTTTCACCAAGGTAGCTTCAAACATACACATAGATAATATATATCATCCCAAGAATAACTGTCCAAGTCTGGTGGCCTACACATAGTAAATGCATCTCAATTTGTCGTTGCAGTAAATATTGGAAGAGGGAAAGTAAGGAAGGAATTCAACACAGAGGGCTGGAAAGACCTAAAATCCTAAGTAATAAATCCCAACTGAATTATGAAAGAACAAGGAAATGAAATGCAAAAATTATGGAGTGCATTTTAAGGTTTCTAGCTCAATATTTCATGGGTACATTCTGCTATAGTATAACATAGTAAATATGTAATCTCACATGAATATTTGTGACAATATAACATAAGTAAATCCATGATTTATAAGTGAATCCAACAACTACTACTTACACAATTTATGAGGAAGAGAAACACATATGAAATGACATACAAATGAAGAGCACATACTACACATTACTATGCCTAGAATCACTAGATTGTTTTCAGTAATATTCAAAAATGGAGTTCATATCATAGGTTCAACACTGTTGAAATTTGTATAATAATTACCACCTCATGAACAAGCAATTGAACCAAAACTTGGAACCTCTTTCTCCACAAACATAACTCGGAATCTCTAAAAACACAGAATTCAGACCCCTGAAAATAGAATTTTGGAAACCTTCTAATGATTTTCCTCTTCTCTTATATAGGGAGGAAGAGCTCAAACAAAAATTACAAAAAATCCCCTAATGCTCCAACTGTCTAAACTACCAACTGTCTAAGTGTGCAGTTGTCCTAATGATTACAAAATAGATCCAATTCCCTTCTTGAAAATGAAAAAAAAAACAAAATAACAAAACATGAGAAATGTAAGGTGTCATGATGGATACAAAAAAATATCTCCAATTCCAATTCCTCTGATTGCCTTTGATTGGGCCACAATATCTCTCCACGGTTACTAGTCAGTTCGCTTGTCACTTTCTCCTTTTAATAGCTTGAAACTTCCCCTCTTAGAGCTAGCCGTGATCAGGTGTGGTGGAATTGAGGGTGCCTCGTGACATAGCTTCCAATCCATCCACCCCTTTATTTCCTCTCTAGTACACTATCAGAGTCCAATACATCTCTTAACATTTCCATGGTGCAATTTCAGATCCAAGGCGCATCGTAACTTTATTTAAAATGTTGTTACGAAAATCGAAAGTTCTGATGCCTTGAGCCCTTCTGTGCTTAGCTCCTTATTGTTCATAAACCATAGAACCACCACTTGTGACCAGCGATATAGTTCTTGGGTGCTACAATATCGGAGCCTTCCTTTGTCATAACTTTCTTTAGAAAATTCTTACGAATTCATAGATTTTTTATGACTTCACCCCCTTTTGAGTTTGGCCCCCTTGTCGTTTCTCCCCTACAGGACCAGGTGTTGTGACCTCAATGCTTGGGTACTAAAGACTTTGGGCTCCTGTCGAGGTCTTATCTCACTTTGTATTTTCTCTTCTGCCCTTGGTTCCTTTAAGTCTCCCACAACCACGAGCCATCTACACATTGAAGCTATTTTCATTAGAAGTTATTCGAATTTGAAATTAAAACAAAGTTACGATGTCTCCCTCTCTCGATGAACTCCATAACACCTGGATTCTTAGCCTTGGTCTACGTCCTTGGTTCTTTGGGCCTTCAAAACCAAATGCCAACAACACATTAGAATCCCTCTCATCGAATATTTTTCAAAGACAAATTTCACAGGAATTCCAATGTTCACCTCCCAATATGGTTCATAGCACTTAGGTACTAAATCTTCTCTCAGCTTTGGGTTCTCTGGATCTCTCACAACCATGTTCTAGTCTGCATTGGAAACATTCTCATCAAGAACTTTTCAAAAATCAAATTTTGAAGGGGTTCTGAAAACTCTGACCTCCAATATTCCACATAGCACCTGGGTGCTCCACCCTTTCTATGACATTAGTCCTCTAAGTCCTCCTGACCAAATGGAAACAACATTGGAGCCCCTCCATCAGATCGGATTTTTTTATAAAACAATTTAAACAAGGGTTACAGAATCTCTTTCCTCTGAAATTTCAACCTCCGAGATGATGTCACGTTAAGGCCATCATCTCCATGTAGTGCCTCTTGAGTGGTGAAACATGTCATCCATATTTGCCCCATTAGGCCCCCGAAAATTTCGAAACCAACTGCCACGTGTCCACTGTACGACCACATCATACTTACCTCATCAACCATGTCTACTTCTTGGGGCTAATCACCAGCTGCCGCGTTTCTTCTTCACAGGAGAGAGAAAAAGGCCCCCAGGTCCTTAGATTTTCAACATTTTGCTTTGTATTTCCTTTTTTCTATAACCTTAGGGTTGTTTAAAGAATTTCAATTTCTAAGGAGTTACAAAACTTTGAGATCCTAATAACATTCTACTCCGAAGCCTTCTCCTTCCTATATCGGGTCTTGAGATGTGGAGGCTCCGATATGCCATTTTGGGCCCACTTTTAAAATAAACTGCCTAGGTCTCCATGTTCCTTCCTCCAATATCCCACAGGCCTGATACACTTCTTGATGGTCCTTTCAATATTGGTTCCTGATATTTCGAACCCCTTTTGATTTCAGACTTCGATATTTCAACCTCCCTTGTGATTTTGCCCTTCGAAATTTCGGCCTTCTTTTATGGCTTTGGGGCATAGGCTCTCCTTTTTGGTTTTCCCTTTGGAACACCAAGATTGCACCCATCCTTCCATGTACTAGGGATGAAAAATAGGGCCATTTGACACAACTGTAATATGGAATGATAGGTGACAACATCAACTCCAATTGGGGACAATGTATTGTAAGCAATGCATTGAGAAGCTGTAGATTAGTGCCTTCTATCCATTGGGAATGGATTCATTTTATTCAAGTATGTACAGAAACATTAAGAACTTAAAAAAATTACTGGTATGTACAATGGCTCACCGGTATATACAATAGGTGAAAATGGACCTCTTTAATGCTGGAAATAAAGCTTGAGAAAATGCCCATTCACAGGTAGTTCAAGCACCTCACCATCCAAAATTTCCAATAGGATAATGTTGTTTCCCTTTGCTTTAGATATCTTGAAATGTCCAAACCAGAAGGGATCAAACTTCCCATGTTTTCCTTTGTCCTCTATCTTAACATTCCATCTGAGCACCAAATCCCCTGGCTGTAAGGATATGTCCATGTCCTTTTGTAAAAAAGAACATTCATCTTTTCCTGATCTTTAATCAGATTGCAAGTCACCTCCCCCCTGGTTTCTTGAAGTTCTTCCAGTTGATTGATTCTCCTGCTTAGAGAATTTGGCTCTTCCTCAAGATCCTGCAAAATATTAGCCATTGGCATGGCTAGTTGGACAGGGAAAATTACATCCTTACCATATAGAAATTCAAAAGGAGAATTCCTAGTTAATCTCTTGGTAGTAACTCTATTGGACCATAAAGAAAACTTCAGGTGTGATTCCTAATTTTTCTAATTTTCTGATATGGTCTTTTTTCAGAATCCTCACAAGAGTTTTGTTTGAAGATTCAACCAATCCATTTCCCTGTGGATAGTAGGTAGTGGAGTGACCCAGGATGATGTTATACTTCTGGAAGAAACTTATAAACTTGGAAGATTTAAAAAATGGAGAATTATTAGTGATAATTTTGCTTGGACAACCGAATATGGCAAGGATATTCTCCTCCATAAACTTAATAACCATTGTACCAGTTACATTTCTAGTTGGGATGGCCTCCACCCATTTTGTGGAATAATCAATGGTTGTAGTAATCCACTTGTGTTTTTTGCTGGATGGTGGATATATTTCTCCTATGAAGTCTAGCCCCCACTACCTGAAGGGCCCTTCCACAAAAACAGAGATAAAGGGAATGGGTGCCAACCTCTGTTTCTCTGCAAAAAATTGACATTTCTCACAGGACCAAACATATGTATGCACTTCACCCAACAACCTGGGCCAATAAGAACCTGCTTTAAGGATATTATGGGATGTGGCTCTCTAGCTGTAATGTCCTCCATAGAAACAATTATGAAATTCATCGATTACCTTATGAATCTATTCTTCTACCAGGCATAAAAGAAAAAGCCTCACCGGGTCTTTCCAGTACAACTGGCCATTTGAAATGACAAACTTCTGGGCTTGTAGCCTTAATGCCCTGTATTTCACTTTGTCAAAATTCAATGGGCATTTCAGAAAAAAGTAAATAATGGACCAAATATTTATACCATTGTGAGAAAAGGTACTTCATTTGGATTTTCTATATTGAGGTCTCAACATTATTTTGTTCATTTGATATTCCACCTTTTCCTTTCTTATATGTCAGAAAATTTGTACCCAGAGCTTGACAGTTAACCTCATAAAATATTTTAGCCAATATTTTCCCCTTGATCAACTTCGTGGGTTTCATGTCCATGTCATATTCTTGGATTTTGGCAATCCACTTGACCCTCTTACCTTCATTGTCTCCTTGCACGAGAATGTCTTTTACAGTGTCAGTTGGAACATATGATATTATATTGGACTGTAGGACATAAATTTGGAAGGACTTCAGGGCTTTGACTAAGGAATAATCTTGTTTCTCTAATAAATTATACTTTAGCTCTGCATCTCACAACACTTGGATGAAGAATGCAATTGGATATTCCTGTCCTTCATTATTTTTTTGCAATAGAACAACTGCCACCATGATAGGAGAGGCAAAAGAGAAAATGAGGAATGGCCTCTAATAATCTGGGCTAGCTAAGAATGGGGCTTCTACAATTTTTTATTTTTATTTTTAATTATGGAGAATGATTCCTTGGCTTCTACAATCCACTTTACTTCCCTATCCTTCTTCAACATCTCTGTGATCGCTTTGATAATTTCGGCATGGTTTGGTATGAATCTTATTAAAAAGTTGATTCTGTCCAAGAAACCTGAATCCCCTTCCTATTTCTTGGTAAGGGAATATTTTTAATAGCTTCCACCCTTTTAGGATCAATCTTCACTCCTTCATTTGCTACAATATGCCCCAAAAGCTTCCCTTCACTTAAAACAAATTGTGATTTCTTAGGATTTAAGGACATACCATACCTTCTACATTTTGCAAATGTGAGCTGCAAAAGCTTGGGGTGATCTTCATCTGAATCAGAGAAAAAATTATGTCATCCAGGTATACTACGAATTTATCCCACTCTCCAACAAATTTTATATCCATCGCTCTCCGGCATACATAAACGTTCCCCATGGTGTAGTAAAAGTCGTTTTCTTATGATCCTTAGGGTGTACTACGACTTGGTTATATCTAGAGAAACCATCCATCATGGACATCCAGACATACCTTACCACTTTCTATAGAATATAATCCATTTTAGGCAGAGGATAGTTATCCTTCAATGAGGCCTAATTCAAATTTCTGAAATCTACACACAACCTTATTTCTCCATTCTTCTTCCTGACAAGAACCAAATTTGCTAACCAATCTGAGTACCTTAACGACACAATTATATTAGACTATAACAGTTTGTTCACCTCCTTTTCAATTTATGGGAGCAAAAAAGGATTAATTTGCTTGAGTTTCTACTTACATGGCTTCACCCAAGCTTTTAGAGGAATTTTGTGTTGTATGACGCTAGGATCAAAAGTCTTCAAATCACCATATGACCATGCAAACACATCCATGTACTCCCTAAAAAGGTCCAGGTACCTTTGTTTGTATTCCCTAGGAACTCCTTTAGATAATTTGATGATTCTCGGATCTCCTTCGGTGCCAATGTTACAATCTTCTACATATTCCTCAAGCTCTTGCTTAGTTGGCTTAGTAGCCACATCATTTGAGTTAAAAATCCTTTCCAATGGAACCAATCCTCTAGGGATGATATTCCCCTTTTTCTGCAATATCTTGTGACCAACGATGGTTTCTTCCCAACTAGCCTACTGTTCACCTGTCATCTCCTCATCCTCCTTGATAAATCATGGAGTTCGAGAATTCTCTAATGACCTCCATGAAACACTTGATCTATTCTTCATCTTCAAACACCTACTAGTACTTCACGTTGTCTGGTATCGACGAACTGTACCTGACCTCGACTTCATATCTGAGCAAGGGATTTTGTGGGGGTTTAAAATTGCTAGTAGCGATGGCATGTGACAAATTGGTTACCCGATTCCCTACTGCAGCAACTGATTAGATTTATCCTACTTGATAATTTATGAATCAAGTTATTTACAATGTTACACAATAAACATCGAAATAAAATCTACTGCAACCTTCACAACATAAAATAATGTGGAAACAAGTACTGAGCAAGAAGGAAATAGCACACATACAATTGACATCGTTGTTTTTGGACAATGTCCCCGGAAAAACCCAATGTTGGAAAACAGGTGCAGCAGCTGAAGGTTTTAATTATTATGTTGTAGTTTATGAATACAATCTTTGGATGCCTTACTAGCTATTTAATTAATAGAATTTGACTGGTAGATAATTAGTGAGAAATAACTCACACGATCATTGGAGATTTGACGCTGATCCAACCATTAAATGTCTAGCACCAAGCTGCCTCTGCGCAGCCTCTGTGCAGTCACTATGCTGCTTTGCGTCACAAATGATAGGGACTGCGTCACTCCCTTTGGATGATCGACATGCTGGCTAGATGCTACATCCTCTGTCTCTCTAGTCTCACACCCCAGTTCTTGGAACTGGATATGATTTGATCCTCAGCAAATTTACGAATCTCCTTAAGGCCTCTGTGTTGCCTCGGCATGGCTTTACGTTGCCTAGTGTGGCTCTACATTGCCTCTTCTAGATCTCTCTCTGCCTCCTCTACAATGTATACCTGATTATGAAACTCTCCAACCAGAAAAATATCCCTACCCCTCTTTGCAAGAAATCTCCTTGATGAATTATCCTGCAATTGTTGTGCTACTCTCTTGAGAAATCGATCACTTGATCTCACTCGATGATTCTTTCCAAATGCCCATCAAGCCTCTTCTTATAATATTCTCGTTGATCAATCAACGACCCAGATTAGATTATAATAAATGGCTCAAGTCATATTGACTTGATCCTCGTATTTATCTAGAAGATTCACACCTAGTATAATTAATACACTTTTATTATTTTAATTTCCTTAGTTTAGACTTAGGCATCCATTAAAAATAATTAATAATTTTAATTAGACCTCCTCCGGGTGGAATTTCTGAAAACGATTTTTGGGCATTGTGGAATGCATGTGTCCTAGCCTCCCTGCAAAATATTGAGGTTAGAGCACATATAATGTTACTAGAACTAAACATTCCCTCTTAGCGAGGAATGTGCTCTATTGTTGCAACCCACTGAAGCATCACTTTGTCTCTATACCATCTCTTGTTGCACTACTGATGTCTGGCTCTATTGCCCACCAACTACTGCATAACTATGATATGAGCTGCATCTGCTGCTGACCCTACTAAACTATTGTCAACTACTGCATCTACACTGCAACCCTCTCTCCATCTGTTGTTGCTGCAACTGCAACATCTGCAATGGAAAAGCATCCAAAATACTGAAACAACTGTGTTCAATATGATGCATTCGCCGTCTGAGTTCTGACTGCTACTAGTCTTTGCACTATCACTGAAGCGTCTACGCTACTGTTGACTCTGCTCTGTGCCAACTATGCTGCTGCCAACTCTGCTATGAGCTGCTTAGAATCATACCATTACTAGCTACTACATCTATCACTATGGCACCTGAATGCACCAAATGCCACTAGTCCATCCTGCTACTGCTTACTATGGGCTCCCGTAGCAAGGTCTTAATCCAAGAGGTTGACTCCTTAAGGATACTTCCCATGTTGTATCTCTCTGAGGCTACAAATCTAGATCACCCCACCTCACCCGTGGAGGCATCTCAACAACCATGGAAAATTCTTCCTCCAGTCTGGAAGACAACTTGTTGATTTCTGTGGATGTAACTTGCTCATCCTACTTCTCCTCCTTTTCCTTATTTATGAGAGGACATTGAGTGTTGTAGTGGCCCATCTTGGCACACCTAAAGCAATTTATCTTTGAGATGTCCTTCTTCCTCATGCGCTACTCCTGCTACCCCTTTGATGCAATGGCCACATCCTCCTCTTCCTTAACGACCTTCATCCCTTTATTTCTACTACCACTGATTATGGCCTTCACCAGGTCATGCCTCATCTCCTCCTGCTACATATTAGCCCATACACGTTCCCAATCTGGAAGGTGTTCTCTGCCTAGGATGATCTGAAAAAAGACTTGCAAATCTTCAGAAACACTATTCAACGCTAATCGAACAATATTTGTAGGTTGGGGCCTTGACCCTACTGAAGCCAGTTGATATCAGAGTTCTTGAAGCCTCTATGGAAGTGGTCTACTCCCTCCCCCTTCTGCATCCTCATGCATCTCAACTTCTCCTCCAAGTACATCTTCCGCTGCTCAAAATATCCTTCGTATAATGTGGCTAAGGCTTCCCACATTTGTCAGGTAGTGTCCTTGCTGACTATATGGGATACTATATGATCTCAAAGTCCATCCAGAATTATTATTTTAGTCTTTGCCATATCATCCTTATACTTCTTGAGTGGACCTGCATCGACGAGCACAACTACCACACTATTGACATACATCTTGAGATCATGCTCATCTAGAAGGTAATAGATCCTAGCCTTCCAGATCACATAGTTAGAGGCTTCGTCCAACCGATCTTGATCTCTCAATCCTACTGCTGCCATTTCTTCTTGAAAAAATTTAACTGCTCCCTCTCTCCTCTATGCAACTTCTAGCTTTCTATACACACTCCCTACAGGAGTAAGAAGACCTTCACTCGTCTGCTGCGACTCTGCAGTGAGAAATCGAATTCCATGGGGAAGAAATTTCCTCATTGTGACTTCCTCCTTTTCTGATGCTTTTCTGCCCCAGCAACTTCTATAGAAAAATTAAAATTCATCCCACTTGAAGACTGCTCTTCGTTGAAGATGCTGCTATGTTCCTCCCTCTGTCGCTGACAAATATCGATTTGGAAAATCTCTCTTTGTCGACTCACTCAGAGAGAGATTTTTCCTTGAGAATATTTCCCTCTTGGCACTGGACTATGCAATCCTTCTGGGGATTTGATCTGCTTCCTACACAACTCTTCAATCTCCCTCTTTAGCTCAACACTGGGCTCTTCTGACTCTGCTTTCCTGCTTCAGTTGCACTTTGATACCATGTGAAAAATTGGTTACCCAATTCCCTACTGCAACAACTGATTAGATTTCTCCTACTTGTTAATTTTTGAATCAAGTTATTCATAGTGTTACACAGTAAACATAAAATAAAATAAATAATAAATAAATAAATAAATAAATCTAATGCATCCTTCACAACACAAATAATATGGAAACAAGTACTGAGCAAGAAGGAAATATCACACACACTATTAACACCGTTGTTTTTAGACAATGTCCCCGGAAAAACCATTAGGGGAATTTTGAGGTCTAAAATGGGCCTCCTAAGAAAAATGTACAACAAAAATAAACTTTATAAGAACCAATACAATTCAAGATGATGATGTCAACCATGGGGGATGATTCACCATTTTTGGAGTAAAAAAGTAAAAAGAATAAAAAAAATAAAACTACTTTTTCAACTTATCTCCCTAAGGTTTTAGTCAAATTTTGAGCACAATCACTCATTGGATGCAAAATTTAATTCCTCATCCAAGGATTACCCATGTTGCATACTATCAATGGACCCTGCTACATGAAAAATGAGAAATACATGAAAAAATGTGATTGCAATCACATTTTTTCATGTATTTCTCATTTTTCATGTAGAAGGGTCCATCTAAAATATGCAACATGTGTACTCCTTGGATGAGGAATCAAATTCTGCATCCAACGAATGTTTCCGTTTGAAATTTGAGTAAACCCACAGGGAGATAAGTTGAAAATACGAGTTGAAAAAAAATAGTTTTTCCTTTTTTCCCTCTAAAATTTGATGATGTAATCAAATCTTATTTTATTATTTCCACTATTATTTTATAATTTCCCTAGGAGGCCCATTTTAGACCTCAAAAGTCCCCTAATGCCAATGTGGGAAAACTGGTGTAGCAACTGAGGGTTTTAATTATTATGTAATAGTTTCTCAATACAATCTTTGGATGCATTACTGGCTATTTGATATAGAGAATCTAACTGGAAAAGAATTAGTGGGAAATACCTCACACTATCACTCGATATTCGACATTGATCCAACCATTGAATGGCTAGCACCAAGCTACCTCTACACAGTCAATGCACCGCTCTGTGTCATCACTGATAGGGACTACGTCACACCCTTTGGCTGATCGATCTGTTGGCTGGATGCCAGATCCTTTGCCCCTCCGATCTCACATCCCGGTTCCTGGCACTGGATCTGATCTGCTCCTCAACAAATTTGTGAATCTCCTCAAGGCCTCTGTGCTACCTCAATGTGGTTTTATGCTGCCCATCGTGGCTCTACCTTGCCTCTTCTAGATCTCTCTCTTCCTCATCTACAATGTATTCCTGGATCAGGAAACTCTCCAACTGGAAAACTATCCCTGCCCCTCTCTGCAAGAAATCTCCTCAATGACTTCTCCTACAACTGTTGTGTTGCTCTCTTGAGAAATCGATCTCTTGATCTCACTCCATGATGCTTTCCAAATTCCCATCAAGCTTCTTCTTATAATCTTCTCGTTGATCAATAAATGCCCATATTAGATTCTAATCAATGGCTCAAATCATCTTGACTTGATCCTCGTCTTTCTCTAGAAGATTCACACCTAGTTTAGTTAATACACTTTAATTATTTTAATTTCCTAAGTTTAGACTTAGGCATCCATTAAAAATAATTAATAAGTTTAATTAAACCTCCTCTGGGTGGAATTTCCCAAAACGATTTCTGGGTATTGTGGAATGCATGTGTCCTATCCTCCCTGCAAAATATTGAGTCTAGAACACATCCGATGCTACCAGAAATCAACATGGCCAAGGAGTTCACCATCCTATTATGCCCCCTAGGCAAAAACTAGATATTGAAATCTAAGAAGAACTTTTCAATCAGATCCCATACCTCATTTCGATAGGCCTTCAATCTTGGATGCTTGGTTTGACACTGATTTTTTATTTACTTCATCATAAGCTTTGAATCCCCAAACACATTTAAGCACCCAATGCTAATATTTCTAGAAAATTGCAGCCCCAATAACAAGGCTTCATATTTAGCAACATTGTTTGTGGCATTGAACTCCAGCCTGAAAGAGAGAGGGATCAGGCTACCTTTTGGAGACACAAAAAACACACATGCCCCATTTCCTTCTCTAGAATAAGCACCATCAAACTATAATTTCCATTGATTTTTATACCCCAATGATTGTTTACTCATCTGAGTTGTACATTCCACCTCGGCGTCTCCCATGATTTGATCGTCCTCTTCTAACAATAGACAAGAAAAATCCTTCTCCTTACCATAGACAGGAGCACTGTTAAGAAATTTTCCCTTGTAACTATCTTCACAAATCTAGATTCCCTGTATAGTCGACGCTTTTCTCCACCAAACACAGGAATGGTAGCATAGGTTAAATCCAATTTGATGGAACCCCCAAGTTTCATTCCCCGTGACCTGGACAAAAGAATACCAAATATTGTAGGGATATCAACCACTACAATATCCATTACCACACTTTTGGCAGGAATTTGAGCCAAATTGACCACCAGATCCTTGATCATACCCAAGGAATTTACTCTTTTGGAATCAAAGGAGTAGAGGTCTCTGTATGATTTCTTTATCTGCAGTTCCAACTATTCCATCACAGACAATGGCATTAAGTTATGAGATGTGCTTGAGTCAAGCATACAATTATGTAGTAGCAAGTCATGAATTACCAAGGTGACATAAAATGGAGGAGTGGAAGGGTCCTTCTCCACATGGGGTCCAAACACAACCAGGACCCTCTCTTATTAAAGGGTAAGGCTATCTTGCAGGGGGGTAGTGGTGGGTGAACTCATAAAATGAGACACTTGAGCTTTATACTGGGGTTGTTTAAATAATTCAATCAAAGGGACAACTATCTTGAATTTCTCTAACTCTTTTTGGGGATTGAAGGTAGAGGGTTTCTTCTCAAATTTAGTAGATCCATCATGTGTTTTATCCTCATTGGATATTGACTTCATTGGTGGGGGAAATTTCTCTATTTTGGAGGCTCCATACTCATTTAGAATGGGATGGGACGATTCTTTCTTGGTTGGTAGGACAGGGTTAAGTGATTTCTTTCCTTTATCTATCAGCTTGGGGGAACTTGGATGAAGAGTTTCTTCATACTGATATTTCCCCTTGGAACTTTTCTTGGATGACTTGAGATCATATTTCTCGTGAAATTGAGCTCGCATGAATTCAACAAACTAATTACAATTATTGTCTATCTCATCATCATCCAGTGGGGCCTTTACACCATCCCCTTCTCCTTCATTGACTTCTATTTCATTTTCTCCCTCTAAGAGAGAAGAGAATTGATTTTCTTGAAATTCTATGGTTTCTTCAATACTCTCTTCTGGATCCTCTTCCAGGTACAAAGGAGGTTGAATATGATCCTTTTGATCCTTTCTCTCTGTTTACAAGAGATGAAAATGTGGTCCCTTTTATTGAGGATTAAAATTTCTGTTAAGAGTTGGCTGACTTTGTTGAGAGGGATTTTTGTTCTCCAACTCCAATTTCACCAATTTGTTAGAAAAATTCCTTATTAACTTGTTCATATCTTCTAACTTATCTTCTTGATTTTCCTTTACCAGACCTGAATATTTGTCTTATTCCTTCCTCTCCTCTTGTCACCATATCCCACTTTCCCTTTCCATTTCCTAGTAGAGGTGAAATTTGCTTCAACTTCCAGGGCATTTGTTTGGATTTGATCTAGAGTACGAGACTTTATTTCTCTGAGGGTGAACTCAAAATCTGGTTCAAAGGCTCCAACAAAAACCACTTTGGCAAATAGCCTGTGGAGGTTTAATTTCTGTAGTAAGACTGTTATATAATTTATTGAAGCTCCTTATAAATTCTGAAACATCCTCATTATGTTTTTTCTTCATTGCATTAAATTATGTAAGAATATAGCCATAGTCCTTTTCTCCCCCCATTTATGCATGAAATCATTCTCCATCTCCTCCTAGGTATTAATTGAAGCATTTGGTAGAGTCTTGAACCATTTCCTGGCCTCTCCATCCAAATATTGAAAAAAGAGTCTAAAAACTACATCAAGATGTTCTACATTCAGATTCTCAGCAAATGGGCATAAAGTCTCTATATGTTTTTGGGATGAAATATCATCCTCTCTAGTGAACCTTGGCATATTTTTAAGGTAGTCCTGTGGCATACCATTCAGAGGCTTAGGCAAGTTAAGTGGAGAATATCTATCAAGTAGGAAACCAAGGAAAACCATGTTTTGTAATGGAGGTGGTAGAAGATTTACCATAGGGCTTGGTTGAGGTGTTGTACAAATTATGGCTAAATGGAACTGAGAACAAGTGCTAGCAAAGCTCTAAGTGGGACTATTTGTGGGGATATATTTGACTTCTTTTGGTTCTAGGAAGGTAGGGAATATGAGAGGAGGAAAATTGACAAAAGCTTCTCTGGATTTAACTTTAGAGGAAAATGAGTCAAACAGTTGGCAATGTTCTTCTGATTATTCAAATGATTTTAAGGAAGACTCGGAGCTATTTATCTTAGCCTTATGAGAGCTGGAAGTTGACACTTTAGGAAAAGATATTGCGGGATCTCGAGTAATAGGGGTCCTCTCTTTCCAAATCCTCCTGGATATGATCTTCTCAGGGTTGAATATAGGAGGATATTTCTACTGGGAAGTATCAAAGCGAGTATGAGAGATATAAAGATATAAACTGTGGAGTCTCCAAGGTGAGAAATCTTCAACCCACAGTTCCCTTGCTCACCCAACAGAGGGAATGTCAAAATGTCATACCCAAGGAAACATTTTGGTTTGATCCCCGAAAATGGCGCTATAAGATGTTGTAGCTCCTAGAGACAACCCCTGGGTTGAGGAGAGGTCAGTGCCTAGGAAATAGTAGTCTCTCTTAAAGATGACCCATTGTTTCTCAAGAGATGAATGAAAAGATGGTTTTAAATATGGTTCAATTACCTTTCACTGAGGTATATTCAAACATACACATAGATAATATAGATCATCCCATGAATAAATGTGCAAGTCTAGTGGTCTACACACAGTAAATGCAGATCAATTTGTCGTTGCAGTAAATATGGGAAAAGGGAAAGTAAGGAAGGAATTCAGCACAGAGGGCTGGATAGACCCAAAATCCTAAGTAATAAATCCCAGCTAAATTATGAAAGAATAAGGAAATGAAATGCAGAAATTAGGGAGTGCATTTTAAGGTTTCAAACTCAATATTTCATGGGTACATTCTGCTACATCATAACATAGTAAATCTGTATCTCACAGGTATTGTCTTCTATAACATAAGTAAATCCATGATTTATAAGTGAATCCAACAGCTGCTACTCACACAATTTCTGAGGAAGAGAAACACATACGAGATGGCATACAGAGGAAGAAAACATACTACATGTTACTATGCTTGGAATCACCATATATTCTTCATTAATATTTAAAATAGTGTCCATATCATAGGTTCAACACTATTGAAATTTGTATAACAATTACCACATTATGAACAAGCAATTGAACCAAAACTTGGAACCTCTTTCTCTGCAAACAGAACTCAGAATCTTTGAAAAGAAAAAATTCAGACCCTTGAAAACAAAATTTCAAAACCTTTCTAATGAGTTTCCTCTTCCCTTATATAGGGAGGTAGATCTCGAATAACAGTTATAAAAAATCCCTTAATGCTCTAGCTATCTGAACTACCAATTGTCTAAGCGTGCAAATATCCTTATGATTGCAAAAAATATATGATTCTTTTCTTGAAAATGAAAAAATTCACAAAATAACAAAACATGAGAAATGTGAGGTTTCATTATGGACACAACAAATATCTCCAATTCCAATTCCTTTGATTGCCTCTTATTGGGCCACGATATCCCTCCATTGTTATCGGCCAGTTCGCTTATCGCTTTCTCCTTTTAACAACTTGAAACTTCCCCTCTTAGAGCTAGCTGTGATTAGGTGTGGTGGCATTGAAAGTGCCCCATGACATAGCTATTGACCCATCCACCCCTTTATTACCTTTGTGGTACACTATCAGAGTCCAATACATCTCTTAACATTTCCATGGTGCAATTTCAGAGCCAAGGCACATCGTAACTTTATTTAAAATGTTGTTACGAAAATCCAAAATTTCGATGCCTTCAGCCATTCTGTTCTTAGCTCTTTATTGTTCATATATCATAGAACCGCCACCTGTGACCATTGGTATAGCTCTTGGGTGCTATGATATCGGTGCCTTCCTTCATTGTAACTTTCTCTAGAAAAGTCTTACAAATTCACATAGTTCCAATGACATCACCCCCTTACCATTTTTCCCCTATAGGACAAGGTGTTGTGATCGTAGGATCAACGCTTGGGTGCTAAATGTTGAGAAATGGCAACAAGAAATTCCAGTTTAATTTGTCCTTGAATTAAACTGTGAATTAAATTCGAATTCTATTCTCATAGCAACTTAAAATAGTTAAATTAAGTTTATTAAACTTATTTAACTTCAGAAATTCGAGTTGGAAGTCTTTTGGAATTCATGTATATGTTCTCCCTACTTTGTAGGAGTCCATTATGAATTAATTGTGAGTTGTAAAATATAAGACTTAGTTTCATGAGTCAGTTCAGTTAAATTAGTTCAACTGATTGAGAGAACTAATAGTGAGATAACAGTCAATGGTGACACTAATGAACTCCACCAATGATACTCTAGTTAACTGAATATTTACTCATCAGAAACTCATGCATGTTGATTATGAGAAAGACCAAGCTGAGACTAGAGTGCAGGGACATTGTGTTATTTGTTTTATATTTTTTTGAGTTTCACTGACAATGCATGCATTCAAGAACTGATCCTTGAGGGATTGCGCTATTTTTAGAGGCTTTATTTCCCTTTAAATACAAGATATCCTTCATAGGAATTACACATTGGAATATAGACTTGGAGAACTTGTGAAGAGGTTAATCTTTAGCCTTGAGCTTTCTTATGAGTTGGAGATTGAATTTTTTGAGTGCTAGGATTGTTCTAGAGAGAACAAGCATTGTAATTTCATCTTGATTTTCCGGATTAATACAAAACAGATAGTGGGATTTTGAGCTATGGATTTCCCTAGATATTTCTTGTGTTATGTGCCTTTGATTCTCTTCCTCTATTCATTATTATTTGCTCGATATTTATTGGCTTACATTGTAAAGAGTAGAAGTATATTCTTGTCTCTTTCTTTAGCAAATTGCATTAGCTTGTGAATCTACAAGATTTTCTACATGGTATCAGAGTAAGATTGTTTTTTGGGCCAAGAGTTTGCAGAGAATATCTGAGAATTTTTGTGAAAAATTTTTAGAAACAAATTACAAATCTGGATTCCTTGGGAAAAGATACCCAAATTCAAAAAAAATCAGCCGAATTGGAGTTCGGATGAGGGAGATATTGTTGATTTAAAATCAACTCTCTAGAGGAGGTTTCGAAGTTTTTAGTTTCTGGGTTACAAGTGAAAGTCGAATTTGCAATACATACTTCAGGATCGACAGATGTCATTCCATGGGTTGAGGCTTGAGCAAGCCTTGGAAGGAAACTCTCATTTCATATCCTGGAGGGACAGGATGGAGGCTGTGCTAGAGGATAATGGCTTGAAGGAATTTGTTGAACAAGAAATTCCTAAGCCAGTAGCTACTGATGCACAGAACTTGGCCGAGTGGAAGAAGTGTGTGGCGAAGGCAAGGTGGATAATCCTTGAGGGAGTTTGAGATCATATTGTCTCGAGTCTCCATGGAAAGGAAACCTCGCATGCTATGTGGAAAACATTGACAGACTTGTATCAGAATAACAATGATCAAAGGAAGTTGGCACTGAAGGATAAACTTCGTAAAATCGAGATGGAGAAAGGCGAGACGATTCCAAAGTACTTGACCAAGTTCACTCAATGTCAGGATAAACTTGGAAGTGTTGGAATCATGGTTTTCGAGGAGGATATGGTGAGCCTTGCTCTTCTTGGACTCCCAAAGAGTTGGCATAGTTATCAAGACTCTGTCAATGGTCGAGAGAAGCTGCCAGATTGGGAACGACTATGGTCGGATTTGATGCATGATGAGATCAAGAGGAACACTAGGGATGGCTCTTCATCAAAGACTGAGGATGAAGAGAACTGTGCCATGTCGATTAAGGCAAGGAAGGGGAAAGGTAAAATTTCTCGTTCCAAATCAGATTCTTATCACGGAGGTAAGAAGAAGGACATGACGAAAATTAAACGCTTTCATTGTCACAAGATGGGTCACTTTGCTACAAATTGTCTATTGAAGAAGTCCAAGGATAATTCCTCAGGAGGAGCAGTGGGTAAGGCTTTGGCCTCCCAATTCGAATTGGACTTTTCCCTCATTGCATGCATGGTGTCTTCAATGATGGGAAGTGTCTGGTACTTAGATAGTGGAGCTTATTTCCACATGAATGGCGACAAAGAGTTATTCAATGAACTGGAGGAGAAATATCTCAAGATGCATATTGAGATGGGTGATGACGGTAAGTATAGTGTTACTGGTGTGGGCACTATTACTTTTCAGAGGGAGCATGTGGCTCCACCCACCTTGAAGAATGTTATGCATGTACCTATACTGACGAAGAACTTGGTATCTGTTGCCATGCTTGGAGATAGAGGCTATGATGTGATCTTTTCGAAAGGAAAGGCGTTCCTTCGACACATAGCCATGGGTCAAGTAAAGAAGATAGGGATTTGAGTTCAGAATATCTATAAGATAGAGGTGGAGGATTATGTTGCTTTGAGTCCAAAAGTGGAAAAGACGTTGAGTTGAGACGTCGGTGAGTTGTGGCACAGGCGATTGGGCCACTTGCATCATGGGGCTTTGAAGATATTGCAGCAAATCTCTATCGGTCTTGCCAAAGGTACACTTGAGCAAGTTGACACATGCAAGGGTTGTACTTTAGGAAAGTACACCAAGTCTTCCTTTGGAGACAAAGACAGTCGAGCAAATTCTATTCTGGAGAGAGTCCATTCAGATGTGTGTGGACCATTATCGAAAACGGCCAAACATAGGTATTATGTTATATTTGTTGATGACTATTCTCGTAAATGCTGGATATTTTTTATGCAGAAAAGGGATCAAAAGTTCACAAAGTTTTGTGAGTTCAAAGCATTGGTAGAGAAAGAGTCTAGCAAAAAGGTTAAAGCTCTATGGTGTGATAACGGTGGTGATTATGTCTCCAATGAGTTTAAGAAATTCTGTGCAGCGGAAGGGATTAAATGAGAGTTGACGACACCTCATAACCCTCAATAGAATGGGGTTTCTGAGAGGAATAACAAGAGAACAGTAGGGGCAGAAAGGGCGATGTTGCATGATCATGGCCTACCACTACACTTGTAGGATGAGACATGCAACACAGTGGTTTTATGTTCAAAACCGTAACCCATAGTTAGAAACAGTGTTTGGGATGTGGTCCCAAGACCAGAGGACAAGTTAGTTGTGAGCTCCCATTGGATTTACAAGGTAAAGCAAGTTGCAGATGGTAGTGTGGAGAAGCATAAGGCTAAATTTGTGGCCGATGGCTTTTCACAGGTAGAGAGAATTGACTATGATGAGACCTTTTCTCCTGTTACAAGGTACTCGTCAATCAAATCTATTTTGGCACTATCAACACAGATGGGTTGGAAGATCCATTAGATGGATGTGAAGACTTCCTTCCTCAATGGCATGATTAAGGAAGAGGCGTACATATGGCAACCTGAATGTTTCGAAACCTTGGACCGTGAGTCGCATGTATGCAAACTCAAGAGAGCGTTGTATGGGTTGAAGCAACCACCCCGTGCTTGGTACACCAGGATGGATAGCTACTTCACTGGGTTGGGCTTCACGAAGAGTGAAGCGGATGTGAACCTGTATCACATAGTGGTGGAAGGTAAGTTGTTGATCATTGTAATTTATGTAGATGATCTTATACTGACAGGTGATGAGAAGCTCATCAAATCTTGCAAGGAGGACCTTGCAATAGAGTTTTAGATGAAGGACATGGGGCTCATGCATTACTTTCTTGGCATGGAGGCATGGCAGGGAGATGGGGAGTTACTTGTATCTCAGGGCAAGTATGCCAATGAGATACTCAGGAGATTCCGCATGGAGAGCAGTAAACCCATGGAGACTCCTCTAACTGGTAACTAGAGGAAGGAGGATGCTACTTTAGGGGAAGTAGTGGAAGCTATTGTTTATAGGCAGCTTGTGGGTTCACTCATGTACCTGGTTAACACACGACCGGATATGTGCCATGCAATTAAACAGCTTAGTCAAGCGCTATATGCAAAGCATGTATCGAGATCCCTCAGAGGCACTACGCAGTTTGGTTTATGGTATAGACGGACAGAGGGAGTGAAGCTTCAAGGCTTCACCGATGCAAATTGGGCAGGGAGTCCATGTGACAGGAAGAGCACATAAGGAGGGATATTTAGTATTGGGTCAACGAAAATTTCTTGGTACAGAAGAAAACATAGGTCAGTTTCACTCAGTTTGAAAGAGGTAGAGTACATGGCTACAAGTCAGGTAGCATTTGAGGCTATCTAGATGAAGAAGATCCTGGTTGGTTTGTTTTGTCAGCAGATGGATTCGATAATGATTTATTGTGATAATCAGAGTTCTATCAAACTCTCTGAAAATCTAGTCTTTCATGATTGGTCCAAGCATATTGATATCCGGTATCATCATCTCAGAGATTGTGTATTGAGGTGGATCATGTTATTAGATTACATTCCCACGGAGAAGCAAGATGCTGACATCTTGACAAAGGCATTGTCAAGATGTAAATTTGAGTTTCATAGAGACAAGATCGGGGTGGTTAATAATCCCTTTCTTGTTGAGAGGGAATGTTGAGAAATGGAAACAAAAAATTCTAGTTTAATTTTTCCTTGAATTAAATGTGAATTAAATTCAAATTCTATTCTCATAACAACTTAAAATAGTTAAATTAAGTTGATTAAACTTACTTAACTTAGGAAATTCTACTTGGAAGTATTTTGGAAGTCATGTATATGTTCTTCCTAATTTGTAGGAGTCCATTATGAGTTAATTGTTAGTTGTAAAATATAAGACTCAGTTTCATGAGTCAGTTCAGTTAAATTAGTTCTCAAACTGGTAGAGAGAACTAATAGTGAGTTAACAGTCAGTGGTGACACTAATGAACTCCACCAATGCTACTCTAGTTAATAGAATATCTACTCATTAGAAACTCATGCATGTTGATTCTGAGAAAGACCCAGTTGAGACTTGAGTTCAGGGACAATGTGCTATTTGTTTTATATTTTTCTGAGTTGCACTAACAGTGCATGCATTCAGGAACTAATCCTTGAGGGGTTGCATTATTTTTAGAGGCTTTATTTCCCTTTAAATACAAGCTATCCTTCATAGGAATTATACAATAGAATAGAGGCTTGGAGAGTTTGTGAAGAGGTTAAGATTTGGCCTTAAGCTTTCTTATGAGTTGGAGATTGAATTTGCTGAGTGCCAGGATTGTTCTAGAGAGAACAAGCATTTAAATTTCATCTTTATTTTCCAGATTAATACAAAACAGATAGTGGGGTTTTGAGTTGTGGCTTTCCCTGGATATTTCTTGTGTTATGTGCCTTTGATTCTCTTCCTCTATTGATTATTGTTTTCTCGATGTTTATCGGCTTCCGCTATGTTATGAAACCAGCTCACAAAAAGATAGATCAACGCCTTATAATTCAGCCTCTTCGAGGGGGAAACCTCCTTTACATTACAAAAATGAAAAATTCTTTGATGATACAAATGACAATACCTCCTTTCTATATATAGGAGTCTAAGGGGTCATAATATAATCAGAGCCGACATAACAATAATAATGTAAGGGCACACTAATAACAATAGTAGGTTCTATGGGGCACAATATAACAATATGGGGACTACATGGGCACACCAATATAATAAGGGGGTTGTACTAATAACAATAAGGGGTTACACTAGTAGTATAAGGACGTAACATGCCCCTCTCCTTCAAAAAGTGTTGTCCTCAACGCTTGAGTAGTTCTTGATGCTCCTGTATAAAATTCTTGTCTTCCCATGTCGAATATTTAGCAGGTAAGTTCTTCCACTTGATGAGATACTTTGAAATTGATCGATTTTGTAGCTGTCGGGTTCTTGTTTCTATGACTGCTCCAGGCTCCAATATGATTTTTCCTTCCTCGTCAAGTTCTAGCAATATTGTTTGAACTGGGATCTTCTATAAATTTTGAATGAGTGGCCACACTTCTTCATCCTTCTTCCATTCATACCTTGTTTCGTTTATCCAATCTAGTTGGATAATAGAAATGGCGCACAATAATGCTTCCATATCCTCATCCTTTCTTGAGAGTGCAACTGCCACAACATTTTGCTTCCCTTTTTGTAGATGATTTCAAAGTCATAACCCAACATATTTGTGACCCATTTTTGTTGCTCTTCAGAGGATAATATTTGTTCTAAAAGGTATTTAATACTATCATGATCCGTTTTTACCTTGAAGTGTCTTCCCATTAGGTAAGGTCACCATTTCTCAAGTGCGTGTAGTATTGCCAACATTTCCTTCTCATAAATAGCTTTCTTGAGGGACATTTTTTTGTACGTATGCAACCATTAAAATACCCAATCACCTATGTCAAAACTTTTTTCATTGTGATGTTGATCTGCCTATTGTTTCATTCGATTTTGCACCAAAGTGGCGTTATCCTTTAAAAGTTGGAGAACTTGTTGTTGATGCTCGATGTGATCTTTCATTGCTTGAATCTTTTTCTTCTTGATATGTCCTTCTATCTTGAGAGTTTTAGGAGTGATAATTTCTTCCAGTGCATTACAAGATATGGTCAGATTCATTTCTTAATGCTCTATGTGATCTTTCACTTCTTGAACATTTATCTTCTTGATATGTCCTTCTATCTTGATAGTTTTAGGAGTGGTAATTCCGGCCATTGCATTACAAGATATGGTCAGATTCATTTCTTCTTTCTTGATGTGGTCTTTCACTTCTTGAACCTTTTTCTGATATGTCCTTCTATCTTAAGAGTTTTAGGAGTAGTAATTCTTTCTAATTCTTTATAAGATATGGTCGGATTCATTTCTTCTTTCTCTGGGGTTGGTTCCTGGTGCATATACTCTTCTTTTGACGTTTCTTGATCCTTTTCTTCCTCCTCTCCACAATCAATGTAAAATAATTTCTTCTCAGCACACTTATGACCCTTAATGTATTTGTTATCACAATTGTAACAAAACCCTTTTTCTCTTTTTTCTTCCAATTGTTGTGGTGTAACCCTTGTAGGTTGTGGAATGCTAGGAGAAACAACACTTCCATCTTTATAGTTGTGAGGGGTAGACTTCCTTGTTGCCATAATTTTTCTTTCCACTTTGTAACAAAGCCCTTTTGCTCTTTTTTCTTCCAATTGTTGTGGTGTTGCTCTAAAGAAGGTGTTGCTCTTTGTATCGTCATAATGTGCTATAATTTCCTCCATGAAAATTGACCACGTAACAAGTGGTTTACGAGAAAAAAGCTCTTTATAACATAAAAATTGATCTTGTTCTAAATATGAAGATGCAATACATACATTTTGTAACAATGGTACACCATGTAGATCAAAATATTTCTCCATATGTAGTATCCAATTTACCGGATCCTCGCCATCAAACTTCCTCATCTCAATTTTTCTTGATTTTAGGAGCTCGATCTTGAAACAACTGTAACTTTGTAATTTCAGATCTCCAAGTTCTGAAATTTCTTCCTGCGGTAACTCTCTGAGTTCTCTTTCTAACCCCACAAGTTTGATCAAGATTGGATTCTCCAAGGAAGAGTTATGCCAAATCTCCCACGGTGACCTGATTATAGACTAGTTCAGTAGAGCGACCTTGTATGACGTGCCACATGTCACTATTTCAAAATTAGTACCTACAACTGATACACAGAAAGCTATAGGCCATCCTCTTTTTGAAACTTCTTATGAAATTTTAATTTGATGCTCGAAACAAAAGTTATGATGATTTTCCCCATGTCACCTGTTTGAAATGTAATTCAGGAGTCTGCAAAAACTCTAACTTCCTCAAATCGTATCTCTGCAAATATAGCGAGACAAGCTTTGCAATTCGGACCCAAAGTTCAAATCCATTTCGGCTCAAATGGGTTTTGTTTAGCTTCTGAAACGTCGCAAAAAAAAGCTATAGCGAAAATGCCACGATGACCTGTTTAGAGCAGCAAAACCAGAATCCAAAGCTCTGATACCAAATGTTATAAAACCAACTCACAAAAGGATAGAAAAGATAGATCAACGCCTTATAATTCAGCCTCTTCGAGGGGGAAACCTCCTTTACATTACACAAATGAACAATTCTTGGATGATACAAATGACAAGACCTCCTTTCTATATATAGGAGTCTAAGGGGTCATAATATAATCAAAGCCGACATAACAATAATAATGTAAGGGTGCACTAATAACAATAGTGGGTTCTATGGGGCACAATAATAACAATATGGGGACTACATGGGCACAACAATATAATAAGGGGGTTGTACTGATAACAATAAGGGGTTACACTAGTAGTATAGGGACCTAACATGCTATAAAGAGTAGAAGTAGATTCTTGTCTCTTTCTTTAGCAAATTGCATTAGCTTGTGAATCTATAGGATTTTCTACACTAAAGCCTTTGGGAACTTGTCGGTGGCCTATCTCCCTTTGTATTTTATCTTCCGCCCTTGGTTCCTTTAAGTATCCCACAACCATGAGCCATCTACACATCAAAAATCTTTTCATCACAAGTTCTTCAAATTTGAAATTAAAACAAATTTACGATGCCCCATTTCTCGATGAGCTTCATAAAACTTAGGTGCTCGGCTTTGGTCTATGCCCTTGGTTCTTTGGGCCCTCGAAACTAAATTCCAACAACACATTGGAAGCTCCTCTCATTGAACCTTTTTCAAATATAAATTGCACATGAGTTTTGATGTTCAGCTCGCGATATGGTTCAGAGTGATAAGGTGCTAAATATTCTCTCTGCTCTAGGTTCTCTGGATCTCTCACGACCATGTGCCAGTCCACATCGAAAACCCTTCTCATTGGGACCTTTTCGAAAATGCAATTTCAAAGGAGTTCTAAAAACTCCGACCTCCGATATTATACATAGCACTTGGGTGCTCCGCCATTTCTACGCCATTGGTCCCGTGAGTCCTCATGACCAAATGCCAACAACATCGGAGCCCTGCCATCAAATTTGAAATTTTTTATAAAAAAATTAAACGAGGGTTACAAAATCTCTTTCCTTCGAAATATTGACCTCTAAGATGATGTCATGCTAAGGTCATCATCTCCACATGGCTCTTCTTGATTGGTGATACGTGTCATCCATATTTCCCCATTAGGCCTCCGAAAATGTCGAAACTGACTACCACGTGGCCACTATATGGCCACGTCACACTTACATCATCAGCCATGTCTGCTTCTCGGGGCCAATCACCAGCTACCATGTGTCTTCTTCCGAGAAGAGATAAAAAGGCCCTCGAGTCCTCAAATTTTAAACGATTTACTTTGCATATCATTTTCTCCGCAACCTCAGGGTTATTTAAAGAATTTCAATTTCTAAGGAGTTACGAAACTCTGAGATCCCGATACCATTATTCTTCAAAGTCTTCTCCTTTCTATATTGGGTCCTAAGATGCTAAGGCTTTGATATGCCATTTCGGGCTCAATTTTAAAATAAACCGTCGAGATCTCCATATTCCTTCCTCCGATATCCTGCAATCTCAACATGTTGCTTTTTGTCCTTTCGATATTGGTTCCCAATATTTCGGCCCCCTTTCAATTTTGGCCTCCAATATTTCAACCTCCCGTATGATTTTGGCGTCCAAAATTTCATCCCTCTTTTATGACTTTGGGACTTAAGATCTCCTTTTTAGTTTTCCCTTTGGAACACCAGGATTGCACCCATCCTTCCCTATACTAGGGATGAAAAATAGGGCCATTTGACACAACTATAAGATGGAATGATAGGTGAGAACACTGTGTAAAATAATGTCTTCTCAACACACTTATGACCTTCAGTGTATTTTCTATTACAACTGTAACAAAGCCCTTATTCTATTTTTTCCTCCAGGTTTTGTGCTGTCAACCTTGTAGGTTGTTGGAGGTTAGGAGTAACAACACTTCCATCTTTATAGTTGTGAGTGACAGACTTTGTTGTTGCCATAATTTTTCTTTCAACTTTTCTTGCCACCTTGAATGCCTTCTCCAATGAATCAGGTTCCCAAAGGCGAACCTCATGTTGGATGTTATCCTTTTAAGTCGCTATGAATACATCAATCACATGCTCCTCTGGAATATCATTTATCTTGATATTCAATTTTTGGAAATCCTCAATGTGCTCCGCCATTGAACCTTTTTGTTTTAGATTTATCAATTGACTAAATAAGGTATTTCTCTTTGTATCCTCATAATGTGATACCAATTCTTCAGCAAGAATTGTCCAAGTGACAATTGATTTACGAGAACAAAGCCATCTATACCATACAAATTGATTTTGTTCTAAATATAAAGATGCAATGCATACCTGTTGTGTGTCCAATACATCATGTAGATCAAAGAATTTCTTCATATATAGTATCCATGTTACTAGATCCTTTCCATCAAACTTACTCATATCTATATTTGGAATGTGGTGTGTCTTAAACCCTATGTTGGTGTCTCTAAAATCATATTTCATATTCCTTTTTTCCTCATCCTGATTTTCTTTTAGAAAATTATATATTACAGAGCAATGGAACACATAAATATTGCAGAAATATAAACACAGAAAAACCATAAAACAAGAGAGACACAGATATATGTGGTTCACCCAATTTGGGCTACGTCCATGAAGAAACAACCAGTCATTCCTTTATATTATCTAGCAAAATGAAGAGATACAACCTACAACCGATCTTTTGTAATTTCCTCTTCGCTCTCACACAATCTCCTCTCTCTTTATCACTCAAAATACACATATACATAGCCGCAATACAATTCCCTCATATATAGTGAGGGGTTGCCTTCTAGGGAAAAAACCCTTAATTAAACATAACTTATATCGTCAAATGATCTGCCTAATGAACGGCTTACATCGACTATGAAATTACAACATTTTACAAGGTAATTTTACATCAATTTTTAGCTTCAAGGGCATTGCCCCCAAATCCCTACCACGGGGGGCTCTAAAAGTCATCGTTGCCGCCCCATTACTAATTGGGATCCAATGCGACAATACCTCAGAATAGAGAAGATAATCAGGCTCCACACCCAACAATATCCCACTTGAATACTGATTATAGCAAATCCACTACTGCTTCATTTGCTGGAAAATGACTCCACTTTGGACCTGGTTGTTTCTCATCTTCATCGTCATAGTTGAAGACCAATTGAAACCGAGCAAAATCTCAGTTTCTCCTTGGTTACAACTTTTGTTAACATATCTACAGGATTTTGTCTAGTGTGTATCTTTTCCAGCTTCAATTTGTCCATCTTCCAACAATGACTGTATGAAATGGTACTTGAGATGTATATGTTTAGTCTTGGCATGAAATGCAGATTTCTTTGCAAGATTAATGGCACTCCGAATGTCACTGTATAACATACCCAACTCCTGATTCTTACCCAATTCATCCAAAAACCTTTATAATCAAATCATTTCTTTACTAGCATCTATAGCAACCACATACTCTGCTTCCTTTGTTGAGAGTGCAACAAAACTTTGCAATTTTGAAACCCAACTGATAGTTGTTCCACCTGCAGTAAACACATACCCTGTGGTGCTCCTTCTATTATCTCTAACACCTGCCATATATGCATCAACATATCCTTGTAGAGAAATGTTTGAACCATCAAAGCATAATGCTTGATATGTGATACCTCTCAAATCCCTGAGAATCCACTTCACTTCCATCCAATGTTCTTTTCCTGGATTGTTCATGTACCTTCTTACAACTCTCATTGCATGTGAAATATTAGGCCTTGTGCAGACCATTGAATACATTAAGCTTCCAACTTCTGATGCATATGGAACTTTAGACATATAATCCATCTTGTCCTGAGTCTTGGGACACATCTCTTTACTTAGTTTGAAATGGCTAGCCAAAGATGTACTAACTGGTTTTGCATTTTGCATAATAAATCTTTTCAACACCTTTTGTATGTACTCACTTTGAGACAATGTTAATTTGCGATTTTTTCTGGCTCTAGTTATTCTCATACCAAGGATTTGTTTTGCAGCACCCAAATCCTTCATTGCAAATGAATTTTCCATTTTTCCTTTGATCACATTTATTTCCTACATGTTAGACCCTGTAACAAGCATGTCATCTACATACAATAATAATATAATATAGCGGCCATCATTTTTCCTTTTGAGATAAACACAATGATCAGAGTGACATCTAGTATAACCTTGTTCAAACATAAGCCTGTCAAATTTTAGATACCACTGCCTTGGAGCCTGATTGAAGCCATACAAGCTCTTGTTCAACCTGCACACTACTTTCTCCTTCCCTTTGACCTCATATCCTTGTGGTTGTTTCATATATATCTCTTCCTCCAAATCCCCATGGATAAAAAGGTTGTCTTTACATCTAACTGCTCAAGATGAAAATCTTTTGTTGCTACTAGACTTAAAATAGTTCTAATTGAATTCATTTTAACAAAATGAGAAAATATCTCATCAAAGTCTATACCTTTTTTTTGTGCAAACCCCTTCACCACAAGTCTATCTTTATACATTTTTCTACCTCCATATTCTTCCTTCAACCTGTAAACCCATTTATTATGCAATTTTGTTTTACCTGCAGGCAACCTGACTAAGTCCCATGTCTGGTTATGTACCAAGGAGTCCATCTCTTCTTTCATGGCTAGCTCCCACTTCTTCCTGGTTTCTACCTACACTACTTCTTCATAGCGTTATGGTTCATAAGAATCAGTCACCAATACATAATATAATGAAGGAGAGTATTGTTCAGGGGGCCTCCTTATCCTAGTAGATCTTCTAGCACCACTTTCATGTGTTTGAGGTGCCTGTTGATGTTGTGGTAATGGTTGTTGTTCTAGCTGTTGATCGTTATGATTTCCAGGCACCTTTACTTTTTATGTGATCTCATCAAGCACTTTGTATTCTCTGTTTTCTTTTTCATGTTTCTTTTCCTACATCTGATCCTTATACAAAAATTTTCATTGAATATGACATCTCTGCTCCTAATGATTTTGTGATTTTCATAATCATATAATAAATAATCAAAATCATTAACACCATATCCAGTAAAGGTACATTTCTTTGATTTTTCCTCAAGCTTTGTTCTATTTTATTTATTAATGTGGAGAAAGGCTTCACAACCAAAAGTCTTTAAAAATGAGTAGTTTACCTTTTTACCTGTCCATGTCTCTTATGGAATACCTCCATCCAAGGAACTTGAAGGCCCTCTGTTTATTAGATAAACATTAGTATCTACAACATCTGCCCAAAATTGTAAAGGTAATCCTGCATGCAATCTCATGCACCTTGCACGCTCCATGATTGCCCTATTCATCCTTTCTGACAGACCATTTTCTTGTAGTGTTCTTGCAACTGTATTCTCTCTGCGAATTCCATGCTATGAAAAATACTTATCAAACTCTTTGTTGCAATATTCATCATTCAAAGAAGTCCTGATGATGGATCCCTGTTGGGATTTGAAACGTTGATGAAAAATGGTTTTTACTGTGGGTTCTCCGATTACTAAGTTAGAAACTATTCACCTCCATTGTCTTATCTGAGACATTTCAAATTTTTTCCTGCCTTTTTTTCAACCAAAGCTTTCCATTGCTTGAAAGTATCAAACACATCAGATTTATTTCGAATACAATAAATCCAGGATTTTTTGGTTGCATCGTCAATAAAAGTAACATAATAACGAGAGCCATCGAGAGATGATACCTAAGCACATCCCCATACATCTGTATGCACAAGCCCTAATTTTTCACTCTTCTTTTCTTTCCCAACTCTAAGAAATTTGACTCTCTTCTGTTTTCCATAAACACAATTCTCACAAAATTCCAAATCAACATGCTTCAAACCCGGCAACAAATTTCTTAAGTGAAGAATCTACATCCCCTTCTCACTCATGTGCCCAAGCCTATGATGCCACAATGTTGTATATGCTCTTTTAGAGGTTAAAGCATTAATAGAATTAAAAATACCATTGCATAAATACAATGTACCAACATTTTCTCCTTTTTCTATTACCAGGGCTCCTTTCGTGACCTTACAGGTTTTATTTGTAAAAGTAGATACACAACCTTCACCTCCCAACTACCCCTTGAAATTAGATTTTTCTTCAGATATGGAACATGCGTTACCTCCTTCAATAGCCATTGGTTTCCATTCTATTGTTTTATGAAAACTTTACCCATTCCAATGATTTTACAGGGTTTATCATCACCCAAAAAAACCTCTCCAAAATCTCCTTGAACAAAATCATGAAAATGTTTCCTATCAAGTGTGACATGGAAAGAGGTCCCTGAATCTACCGCCCAAGCATCAATAATATTTTTTAAAGAAATAATCAAAGCATATTGCAACACATCACCTGTCACATTCGCTTCATGATTTTTTTTCTTACTATGTGTATCCTTCTTTTCCCTTCTGAGACTTACAGTCTTTCTTCAGGTGTCCTTTCTTCCCACATTTCCAGCACACTATCCCCGATCTGGACTTGGATCTGCCTTTCCTTGACTTACTGCGATATCCTGGGCTCTTTCCTCTTTCCATTTTTCTTCCCCTAGTCTCTGCAATCAAAGCATTACAAAATATCTCACCAGAGCTTTACCATCACATTTCTTCGCTAAGGATTGCACCAACAACATCATCAAACTTTAAAGTACTATATCCAGAGACAGAGTTATTACTAATGGCCATAACTAAACTATTCCAACTTTCTAGCAATGAGCCCAGAAATAAAAGAGCCCTAACTTCATCATCAAAAGTTACCCCTACAGAAATTAACTGACTGGTAACCGTATTAAATTCATTTAAATGATCAGAAACAAATCCACCTTCTGACATCTTCATATTAAATAAATGCTTCATAAGAAACACCTTATTTGAGGCTAAAGGTTTTTCATATAATTTGGCCAATTCCAACATTAAACCCTTTGTTTTCTTTTCCTTTGAAATATTAAAGGCTACCAACACTGCTAGGCATAGTCATATTGTTCCAAGTGCTTTTCTGTCGAGAATATCCCATTTGTGTCTGTCATACTCGTCAACTTCTTTGTCTTTCCACTCAATGGTAGGTATAGATCTTTAAGATACAGATAATCTTCCATATGCATATTCCACAACTGGTAGTTTAGGCCGTTAAATTTTTCAACCTTAAATCTACCATCTTCTTCCATTGCTCCCACTCGAACCAGGAACGCTTCTTTTCTGCGATTTTATCATCCAAATAGAACTTTGGCTTTGATACCACTTGTTAGAAAAATATATATTATAGAGCAATGGAACACATAAACTATTGCAGAAATATAAACACATAAAACAAGAGAGACAGATATACGTGGTTCACCCAATTTGGGCTACGTCCATGGAGAAATAACCAATCCTTCCTTTATATTATCTAGCAAAATGAAGAGATACAACCTATAGTAAATTCATTGTAATTTCCTCTTCGCTCTCACACAATCTCCTTGCTCTTTCTCGCTCAAAATGCACATATACATAGACGCAATACAATTCTCTCATATATAGTGAGGGGTTACCTTCTAGGGAAAAACCCCTAAATTAAACATAACTTCTACAGTCAGATCATTTGCCTAATGAACGACTCAAATTGACTATGAAATTACAACATTTTACAAGGCAATTTTACATCAATTTTTAGGTTCAGGGGGGGATCTCTAAAAGTCGTCTTCACCCCCCGAGACCCCCAACACTGCCCCATTACAAACTGGGATCCAATGCGGCGATACCTCTGATAAAGAAGATAATCAGGCTCCACACCCAACATTTTCATGGAGTACCTTGTCACCACTAGGAAGCATTTCTTGTAACAACTTTGTCAAACCTTCCATGTCTTCTTTTAAACCATTTTTCAAATCTTCCATGTTGCCTTTAATTTTTGCTTCTATACCATCCATATTAACTTCTAGTTCATTTTTTGTTACTCTTTGTGACATTGAAATTTGTTGCACTTGATCTCGTAATTTTGATATATCATGTTGCATTTCTTCCTCTTCTTCATGCGCCATAGTAGATATTTTTGGTTGCTTATTAGGCATGTCCATTTTTTTTGTTTCGAAAAATTTTATAATCAAAAAATGATATATATTCTTCACTATTCCCTTTGAATCACTTCAAACTGATTTTTCAAACAAAAGTATGAAAATTTAAAAAAAAATACACACCTTTTTCTTTCCTTTTAGGAGCTTGATATTGAAATTGTTGTATCTATGTAATTTTTGATCTTCAAGGTCTTAAATTTGTTCCTATAGTATCCCTATGAGTCTTCTTTCCAATGCCCCAAGTCCGACCAAGATTGGATTCTTCAAAAAAATGTTATGCCCTTTATCCTACGATGACCTGATTATAGATTGGTTCAGTAGAGAAAACTTGTCATAGTGCCACGTGTTAGTTTTTCAAATTTCGACTTTGAAATGATACAAGTGAAACTAAATTTCGTGTGATTTTAGTCACTTTTTATGAAATTTAAATCCGATGCTTAGAGAGACAGTTATGACGATTTTCCTTAGGTCACCAGTTTGAGATTGAATTCTAGAGCCTGGAAAATACCTAACTTCTTCGGACCATAACTCAGAAAATATAGTGAAAAAATATCTGAAATTTTTACACAAGTTCATAAAGATTTCAGCTCCACATCGTCAAAATTTCATCTTTTGAAGCCTCGTAGAAAATACCAAGATGACTTGTTTGAAGTAGCGAAACCCTAGAATCCAAAGTTCTGATACCAAATGTTGTGCAACCAATTCACAAAATAGAAGAAAATATAGGTAAATGACTTGAGAAATAGCCTCTTTGAGGGGGAAACCTCCTTTACATCACATAAATGAACAATTCTTGGATGATTCAAATCACAAGACCTCCTTTGCATATATAGGAGTCTAAGGGGTCACAATATAATCAGAGCTTACATAACAATAATAATGTAAGGGCAAAAAAATAACAATAGTGGGCTTCTATGGGGCACAACAGTAACAATATGGGGGCTAGATTGGCACACCAATAACAATAAGGGGGCTACACTAACAATAACAATAAGGGAGCTACACTAGTATTATAAGGACCTAACATTCCCCACTGAGAGTTGATACAAGGGGGAAGAACATAGCTTAGTGTTATCGATTAGTCGTGACTCCTTCACATGAGGGTCACATCCACCAATGCAAGATGTTCTCTGAATATGATAAACTTCCCTTTTAGCAAAATCTTGGTAAGAATGTCATCTATCTGCTCACCAGTCAAAGTGTGGAGTGTCATTGCTCCTTATTAGGAAAAATACTAGGGGGTGAATCAATATTTTTAACTCACTTTAACTTTTCATTTCATATTTTGAATTTTGTATGCTATTGTTCTTTATGTAACCAACATATATATGCGACTTTAGTAAATGCAAATATCGAGATTACTTAATTTATCATAACTTCCATTAGTGAGTTAGCTTAACCATTTCATTATTAATTCATTCACCATTTAGTATCCAGTAAATAAAAATAAATCATAGCACATAAGAAAACCACATAGAACACCAAGATTTTAGGTAGAAGCCAAATGTGGGAGAAAAACATCATTGTCATTGTCTTTGTCTTCTTCTTTTATTATAAATAAAACTTCATTACATCTTGCACCATGCAGAATCTTACCAACACGCAGGCACCCACCTATAGGAGGCTACAACCTAGACTCATTTTCTAGCACCCACTATAAGGGAGCTACAACTCCTTGATCTCATTTACCGACTCCTACTAGAAGGGAGAACCTACCTCATGAAAAAATTTACCATCTACCATTAGAAGGAAGTTTTGACTCCCTCACTAAAGACTCCAACCCTAAACACCTCTTGTGGACCACGATTCATAATATTTCATACTGGATCCACCTAAATCAAAACATCAAAACCTGTAGGCCACCTTTCATCATACTTTTGAACTGGACCCACACCCATCATTATGCTCAATACCAAGTAACAACTCTGAAACCAAATACTGAATCAATTCATCCAATCGCTAAACATACCAAGATGCCATATTGAATCATACAATACCATATCATATCAATGCATAACCATTCATCAATATACCAAGCCATACATTGTTGGTCATCATAGAAACCAAGTGTTGTCACTGCAAACCATTATCAAATTTACCTCATAATGTATATGTTACCATTCTGAAGAGAACCTGCATATATACACACTTCCTCTGTATACAACCTGCGTAAATATCTCATATTATTGAACACTGAAACATTAAGCTAAATGAATCACTATCACACTAAATCAACCTCTAAATCAAGTACTAAACCATTCACAGATCATTGAACCATACCTAATCACACTTTTGTATCACTAACATAACTAAGTCATCTTAATCAACACTACTAGATAGAGATCAATATGAGCAAGACATCATCAATATACGACAAAAAACAAACATCATCAACTATAAACATCAAGCAAAAATTTAAACCCTAGTACATATGCGTGACTTCCTTAAGATAGATTAGCGTATGTACGCGACTATCTTGAAGCAAACTTGTGTACATATCTAAAACCTTTTGTTGCAAACATAATTCACATTCAGTAAACATCATTGTCACACATTCATATCACAACATCATTATAACCATAGATCTATCATTGTTATCTACCTAATAATCAAATCAATCAATCATATATTTCATCATGTCTTCAGATATTTCAGATCTGAATCTTCTTCCTACTCCTTGGTGCACACCTATTTTAGATCAAATCTCATATGAAAATCTCACTCATTTTCACACTTAACACCTTGATCTCAATCTCCCTATATAAATTTTTCCTTAGACAATACCTTAGGTAAATTCTTTGGTAATTTCATTAGTATTCGTTGACGGGATCAAATAAATGTTTTCACAACCATTACTATGGGCTAATACCATGGTAATGATCCCTGGTATCCAGATTACCATGGTTCTGTAATATCCCGAAAATGGATTTCTCAGTAAATCATGCCTGAAAAACGAATTTTTCAGGAAAGTAGGCTTCAGCTATCATAAAAAGTGTTTAAAAACACTCAGCAACCCACTCCAAATACTGCAGCAACCTTTACTCAGCTTTTATGGGCAAAAAGGTGGGGAAAAGTGAGGATTTTGGCCCTAAAATGAGTGTATAAGAAAATATGCGTAAAATGAAGGGTCAAGGTTCTGGAATATGTTATATTAGGTCAAGAGGGATATGCATGTCGAATTTCAGCAAAAAAAAAGGCGTTTTACTAAGTTAAACAGTTCCTCCTTCCCGACTAGTCAAGAAAAACCCTGATTTCCCATGACTTTGAGTATGAAGCAAGGAAAACGCATTTTCTAAAGGTATAAGATGTAAAACAGTATTAAAAATCATAGAATGAGTTTAGGAACATGGAATAGGCATTAAGCAAGGTTAAACAACAGTTTTACATAGAAAATCCCTCAAGATTGAGGTGCTACAAGACAAGAGAATGACCCAGAAACCCTTCAGCGTTATTTCCAGGAGGCTGAAGCTTATTTTTATTATATTACAGATCTGCAACTGATAAATACATGAAAACAGAGATCTATAATGAAACCAAATGCCCAAAGGGCTCTTTATTACATTCCCCTTGGGGATTTTAGCAATACATGAAAATGTCGAAGTAGGTATGAGTTTTACTACAACAGATCTGTAGAATGATTCAGAATTTATGAAGAAAAAACTTCAGTAAATGTATCAGATCATAAATATACTTGGATTGGTTGGCCAATCCAAGGATCACCCTTGATGCAAGGAGGCTTCCTTCACATCAGAGATCTAGCTCCAAAATGATGCCAAAAACCCTGGAACGCTGCTCCTTCAGCAATAACGCAGATCTGGGGAAAGAACTACGCAGTATACCATGAAGAACACATTGGCCTGATGCCAAGATCTACAAATCAGATCCAATGTCTTCCACTCTGATCCTCCAAAGGAAAGAAAGACTCTCCCTCTGAAAAACAAGCAATGGAAGTGGTGTTGTGGAGTCTCCACGGCAACACCCTACAACACAGTATTATGTTGCTGCAGCAATAACGCTGTCCTGGAGGATGATGCTTCTGTCTCAAGCCAAAATAACGATGGGACAACCTCACCCGAGCAGGCACTCGAAGTCCCCTGGGGCTGAGGGTGAGATCTCCAAACGGAGACACTCGGTGCACTAAACAGTGTTGCAGACTAGTTAAACAACCAACGTGCTCAAGAAGTCGAAATGACCAACTCAATATCATAAACATATGCATGAATAACAATAGCTCTCCTCCCCTCCATTTATATAGCAATTGGAGATTCCTCATGGGCCCTTCCTCTAGAAGCTTCCCTCCTATGTTATCATGTAATGCTTTCCAACTCATACCCTGCGTTGGTTGACTTGGTCAAACCTCTTTGCAAATATCTCCTTTCACACATGAGGGTGTGAAATCTGGTTCCATGGCTGATCCCTTTTCATACTAGAGGGATTTTATTTATGTTTTTATTATCTTTGGGCCTCCTTACCCAATTATTCATCTCCTAAATGAGTTTAGACAAAATTTAATGTTCCAATTTATTGAAGAAAAATTTGGAACATTACAATCCTCCCCTCCCAAATGTTGTCTGCCCCCAAGCAACTGCAAGGATAGAACTAAAGAATCGCCACTCAAGGCATGGAGTCTAGAATATAATGAGGAACATCTCCCTTATGTGGATCCTCCATCCCCAAGCAATCATCCAAACAAAATTAGCCACCTCCCAACAAGGCAACTCCTGAAAATCTCCTTCCACCTCAAGCTCCAGTAATGAAGGTGGGCTGAAAATCTGAACTTGGAAAGCATCATAGCTTACCCCATGCTGTCCTTCTCTCCACTCATGACAAGTGTAGAGTGTATGTTGATCCTGGGCTGCAAAATTATTGCCCTCCAATGGCAAAGTGAAGAACAATCCTCCAAAGAAGGCTCCTCCAACAATGAAGAACAAGTTGGCCCAAAACAATCCATCCATGAAGAATAGGACATGGTCATCATGGGACATCCTAATGAGAGGTTTTCTAAAGGTTTTACATGATGATACATGATGCAAACAATTTCTCACAAGGATACAGCGCAGTCTCATCCACTGCAACTTCAGAAAATTACATGGCAAGCAATGTCCATGATTCATCACATCTACTAAAGGATAGTAAATGGCTGAGTGTAACAACAATAATACATGATCAAGCACTTTCCCATGGCTGTACAATGGATGAATATCAATCTTATGGCCCACCTCAAAAGAGAACAAACATTTGGCTGTGCTGGCCATATCTCCTCTCATGCTCCCATTAGAACATGTAGTGCAAAAATTGTGAGAATTTTTCCCACTCACGGACACATCCAACTCATGTGTCTCCCTCATAATCAAGCCTCCCATACAAATCTGATCTATATCTCAAATGAAGACATGATCAACAACAAAATAAAGAAAATGCTGAAGGTTACAAGTGATGCAAGAAGGTACCAACAGCTTTCCCCGTAGTGACAGCGCAGTTTTGCAAGTTGCTGCTTGATAAAAGTACATGGAAAAATGTTTCTTTTTACATGGTTAATCATGCATGTCAGCAACTGAACATACATGTGGTGATAAAAATTTCTCCAAGACCACAAAAGAGATGGCTGCCTCCATCATGTAGATTGGCCCAATACAATTCATGGAGCAATTCGACGAGCTTGCCCTCTTGTGAAGCAATGCACTGCATAAGAATGGTAAGAGTGTGCAAATCAATGAACGTATAAACAAGCTTCTCACCATATGCTGGAAGTAAGATGGTACATGGGTCCATAAATGAGTCCTTCATAGTGTTTTGGCATGCTATGAAGAAGAATGAACCATGTGCTGCAAAAAGATAATCCTCCTTATGCTTGAAAACCCAAGTCAAGAAGAATATGCCATAGATGTCCCTATCATCATTACCTCCTCTTTGTTCATCAAGTGCAACAAATATGAAGTGATATTGGGACCTATGGGTTATGGATCCACCTTATCTCTGCTAGGCACACTTCATCCATAAGTCTTTACTCCAAGGTGACAACGTTGTGAGCTTATGCAAATAAGCTCCTGTCAATATGCAACTATGTTCTTTGACATGATCCTTGTCAAAGATTCTTCCAATAATGCTACAACAAATGTGGAATACTTAGTGCTTCCCAATCATCATCAAAGATCAAGGAGATAGTGCCATCCCCTCCTCCTGCAACATCATACAAAGTATGAGAGCAAATCTTCCCTTGCTCTCCCAAGAAAAACAACAAAGTATTTTGTTGCCTCCTCATACTTCCATCATGCATCTCATGTGATGAAGACACATCAACATCATGCATCCATTCTCTATGCTGCTCAATGATGCAAGTATCCTGCCGTATTTTCTCCATCCTCCCATTCTTAGGAAGAGTTTTTTCCAAGTGATGGCCAAACTCTTTCAAGAGTAACCAACGTAGCCAAGCCTCCTGCTGCCTTGTATCATAGATCTGTAAGTAGCCTCCTAGTTCCTTTCTCATCAACCACATCCACTCAATCACCTGTGGATGCCTCCTTCTTCTCCTTATCCTGGTACTCCTCCCATGAGGGCTACCATCCTCCCAAATCAAATTCCTAACTTTGCACTTTATGGGAGTTTGAAATGTAAGCTTCTCAAGGATCAATGAGACCCTATCAAGAATCAAATAGGTGGTAGGAAAAAACCTGCCATCATGATGTGTATGGCTCAAGGGATGTCCAACACAAGCATGAGAGATGTTATCCATCCTAAGATGTCCTCCATATTCTATCTGCTCTTGTGAGAAGGGAAGAAAAGCATTGCATTCCATGGTGTGTCGAAGTGCATCTCCAATGAGACCTCCCTTTCATCCATAGTCTTCCAAAACCAATGAGGTCTTGGATCTGAAAGTAGAAGTTCCTCTTTGAGCTGAGAAGAGCTCATTGAGAAAGTGTCATCTTGAAGGGAGAAAAGGTTTCTTACTCCAAGATGTCTACCATCAATCTTCAAGGCTTCAAACCCCAACCTCCAATGTGATGTACAATCCAACAATGGCTCATGAGAATGATGGCTTGATTCCTTCTTGAGTGTTTCCATGTTGCACAGCGCAGTGCAACCAAGCTGCTCTATAGTAGCAATGAGATTTGACTCTTGGTCATGCAAAAGTAAATCTCCAAAATAATTTGCTGCAACAATGGAATGTGGAAATATTTTCATACCTTGATGTGCATTTGGAACTTCTTGTAGGGCTACAAGAGTCCCTTCCTCAAAAGTGTTGGCTGCCCCAACTGTTGATGCATGTGGCTGCTCTTCCCTGAGTGTGGCAGCATTATCACAAGCCTCCTGAAGAGGTGATGTGATCTCTTCTTTCTTTGTTCTTTCTCCATCAAAGGCTTGGATCAAACTTTGAATGAACTCTACAAAAGTCTTCACCCTTGCATTAGATGACCCATCAAAGGTAGACAACAAAATTCTATTGCCTTTGATTTCTTTTCTACTGCATGGCCTCTTCTCTTCCTTCAGCTGGATGAAATGAGGAAAATCTAGAGTCTCCCTGAAGGCTCTAGGTTGAGATCTATACTCAACAAGGTAATCACTGAGAATCTCATGATCCAAATATCTTCCATGCTCAATATCTTCTTCTTGATGAGAACAGGAAGTGCATGGTACTTCCTCTTCTTTTTCTTCAATCTTCTTGACCTCCTCAAAGGTGGATGCATCTTCTCTGGATCTGAAAATAGATTAGAATAAACTCATCTTTTTCAATGTTCTGATCTTCTTGGGCTTAGACTCATAGGGATCAGTGGATCCCTCATACATGGGAAAAGGTGACCTCCCAGTGGTATGTTGCAACTTTGAACTCTGCATGCTAGATCCCCCATTGTTCCATTCACTTTCATCCTGCCTGAGCTGACAGTAATCTTTGAAAGGAAAAGCTGCTCTGAATTCTTCCCCCATGGACTGCCATTTACGAAAATAGTCTCCAAAGGGTATATGATCATGCTGCCTCCCTTTCTCATTCAGTACTGGCGGTAAGAATGTAGGCATTGTGATCCTGGTTGGCCTACTGAAGGCTGGTGAATTCTTGTCACACTATTGTGAGATCCCCATATTTTTCATAGATAACTAGCTCCACAGGCTGAGCCAGAACTATGCTCTGATACCACTGTAATATCCCGAAAATGGATTTCTCAGCAAATCATGCCTGAAAAACGCATTTTTTAGGAAAGTGGGCTTCAGATATCATAAAAAGTGTTTAAAAACACTCAAAAACCCACTCCAAATACTGCAGCAACCTTTACTCAGCTTTTATGGGCAAAAAGGTGGGGAAAAGTGAGGATTTTGGCCCTAAAATGAGTGTATAAGAAAATATGCGTAAAATTAAGGGTCAAGGTTATGGAATATGTTATATTAGGTCAATAGGGATATTCATGTCAAATTTCAGAAAAAAAAAAGGTGTTTTACTAAGTTAAACAGTTCCTCCTTCCCGACTAGTCAAGAAAAACCCTGATTTCCCATGACTTTGAGTATGCAGAAATTTACTGAAGCAAGGGAAGCGTATTTTATAAAGGTATAAGATGTAAAACAGTATGAAAAATCAGATAATGAGTTTAGGAACATGGAATAGGCATTAAGCAAGGTTAAACAATAGTTTTACATAGAAAATCCCTCAAGATTGAGGTGCTGCAAGACAAGAGAATGACCCAGAAACCCTTCAACATTATTTCCAGGAGGCTGAAGCTTATTTTTATTATATTACAGATCTGCAACTGATAAATACATGAAAACAGAGATCTATAATGAAACCAAATGCCCAAAGGGCTCTTTATTACATTCCCCTTGGGGATTTTAGCAATACATGAAAATGTCAGAGCAGATCTGAGTTTTACTATAGTAGATCTGTAGAATGATTCAGAATTTCTGAAGCAAAAAATTCAGTAAATGTATCAGATCAGAAATATACTTGGATTGGTTGGCCAATCCAAGGATCACCCTTGATGCAAGGAGGCTTCCTTTACATCAAAGATCTAGCTCCAAAATGATGCCAAAAACCCTGGAACGTTGCTCCTTCGACAATAATGCAAATCTGTGGAAAGAACTGCATAGTATACCATGAAGAACACATTGGCCTGATGCCAAGATCTACAAATCAGATCCAATGTCTTCCACTCTGATCCTCCAAAGGAAAGAAAGACTCTCCCTTTGAAAAACAAGCAATGGAAGTGGTGTTGTGGAGTCTCCACGGCAACACCCTACAACACAGTATTATGTTGTTGTAGCAATAACGCTGTCCTAGAGGATGATGCTTCCGTCTCGAGCCAAAATAACGATGGGACAACCTCACCCGAGCAGGCACTCGAAGTCCCCCGGGGCTGAGGGTGAGATCTCCGAACGGAGACACTCGGTGCACTAAACAGTGCTGCAGACTAGTTAAACAACCAGCGTGCTCAAGAAGTCGAAATGACCAACTCAATATCATAAACATATGCATGAATGGCAATAGCTCTCCTCCCCTCCATTTATATAGCAATTGGAGACTCCTCATGGGCCCTTCCTCTAGAAGCTTCCCTCCTATGTTGTCATGTAGTGCTTTCCAACTCATACCCTGCGCTGGTTGACTTGGTCAAACCTCTTTGCAAATATCTCCTTTCACACATGAGGGTGTGAAATCTGGTTCCATGGCTGATCCCTTTTCATACTAGAGGGATTTTATTTATGTTTTTATTATCTTTGGGCCTCCTTACCCAATTATTCATCTCCTAAATGAGTTTAGAAAAAATTTAATGTTCCAATTTATTGAAGAAAAATTTGGAACATTATA